>JAFEMH010000412.1:600000-790839 GCA_022495995.1 Adenophora triphylla var. japonica | reverse complement strand
AACTTCCAAATAAAGTATACCCAAAGTGACATACAACAATTATAACATTTATAATTCAATCATTTCAACTTCAACCAAATCAATATATCCTCACTTCATTATACTCTTCCAAAACCTATTCCAATCCATTCTAAAGCCAAATAAAATTTACTCCAAACCAACATGCAATAATATATTTCATGATTTTAACTTCAAATAATCAAATGAGCATACAAAGAAGGGAAAATATAATAACTTACTCAAAATTTTGTCGAAATAAAAAGATGATCTGATCGGCTCTAAATGTTCTACTCGTCTCCCTGATCACTTTGATGCAACCGGATCAAAAAACGGAGCAACGGTTGATTTTTATGAATTTTTGGAAGATAATAAAATTATAATATGAATCGAAAGAAAAGGGACCGAGGATAAAATGTTTTCTCTCTTGGTCTGGAAGGTTACAGAAGAGGTAGGAAGAGGCAAGGATATTTATAAAATAAAATTTTCCTTTAACCCCTTTCAAGATTTGGGTTATTTCAATTAACTATCTTGAGTTTCACTTTTGACACATAAGCCCCTCAACTTTTTATAAACCTTTATTTAAATTGCAACAATTAGAATATTAATTACAAAATTCTTATTTGTTCTATTTAGACATTAAATAATTAAAATTAATTTATTAGCATACTTAAAATATCACACAAATTATTAAAATATTAAAACTAACACATAAAAATACCAATTACTATGAAATGCACAAAATAAAAAGCTACGCACCCCAACCCCACGTGCTCCACCCGTGACTAAAGTGGTGCCTAGGTTTAGGGTCGTTACAGAGTGTGCTGGAAATGGTCGGCCATTTGCTGGAGGGTTGCTCCTTTTGCTCTCATGCCGAGAACGTAGGTGTCAACATGCGTTTGTGGGCATTCAGTCCCGTCGAACCGGTCCATTTCTGGCATTTTGAACTTGGCAGGGAGAGGTGTGACCATTCTCAGATCTGTGGATCTGAGCATTTCTTGCTTTGAGCTGCCCATGCTGGCTTTTAGGTCTTTCATTTTTTTGACCATCCAGGCCAGGGCTGGGTTCAGTGGTGGATTCTAAGGCTCGGGGCCGGGTGCTGCTATATGAGAGGCAGTAATTGGAGATGGGAGGCTTGATATTGTTAGTGTGTGTGCCCTAGGCTTATAGTTTCTATAAACCTTGTTGTATCGTCTTTATCATTAATAAAAGAGAAATTTTATTTTGATTAATATATGTTTTACATGTTTATTATATTAATCTCTGTCCCTAGTTATTTAGTGTAAGTTGGTAATGGATGATCATAAGAGATGATCATATGCATAGAGATGCACATTACAAACTTGTAAATAACTAGTATAATTGTCAATGGATAATCATATGATGATTATATGCATAGAGATGCACATTGAAATTATGGGTACTTGTTAGAGAACAAGTGACTGGACTTGACCCGTATGAGATTTATGTCATGGTCAAATGTCATAATTAAATCTCATATGGTCACTTCATTTAGTCCCTAGACCTGAGATTATCATGACCTTACATATGATGAAAGTTATGTTTGATTTTAGTCAAACGGTATCTTAACACGATATCTATAAAGGCTATCTTTGGCATGATCGGATTCATGATGGGAAGGATGATAAGTCAAGATGGAATTTGTCCCTCGGAAGAGAGATGTTTTGCTTGGGCCCCTCGATGAGTGATAATGATGAAAGCGTGTGGCCACACCCCAATATGATTGGACTATCATTATACTCAAGATCGAGAAAGCATTGAACAAATACAAGTTGACGTGGACCATGACTTGTGTTCAATATAACATCGTGAGACAAAGGGAGAAATGGAAGTGTACCATTGGAAACGTGAACTCTTACGTTGTGTTATTTGGGTAGACATAATGGCTTGCTAGAGTCCGCTTATGTCTTATGAGGGTCGATATGATCGGACTCATTGCCAACATAATACAATCCTATTGGGTCACACATAAATAGAATGAAATGGTTGAACCGGAGGAAGAATGATTGAGAGTCTCAGTATCTGGCTACATATGTCACGCGACATATTAAGCCAATGGCTTAATATACCGCGCGACATAATAAGCCCGTACGCGGTTTGACAGCCTGTCTCTCCTAATATGATTAGGAGACGTATTCTTACTATTGTAGTATAAATACAAGGGGTATGTTAGACCTAATTCTCTGGCCGAAATTTTCAAAGGAAAATCATAACAAAATACTCTCAATATTCTTCCATAAGTTTTAGGAATCTAGCAATTCCCAACCCGAGAATTGTTCTTGACATTCATATTTGTGTGGATTACCAAAAGAGGGTCTTAATTTTGTTCAAACAAATCAAAGACCTAGAGTTCAAATCTGAAGATCCAAAGGAGTTGAAGATTCGAAGATTTGAAGATCAAAAGTTTGTGATTACGAATCACATAATTATCCGTTCGATAGCTCAAGACCGGAAAGCAATTTAGGTTGGTAAATTCTATCTCATAGCTATTCAATTTAATCGTGTAGAACGGATCTTAGGGCTTGGGTTTTGTGTTAATTTTATGCTTAATTCCACTGGGCATGGACCCATAAAACCCAACAGTGGTATCAGAGCCCCGTTCGTATGGTTAGATTCGAATTGGCATGCTAGAAAGTTGTTATAAATTGTTTATAAATGTTCTAGGCTTGCTTTGTATGAGTTAGATTTAATTGTTTATGAGAAACAATTTGCTAATCTGCGAAAATCGTTTTCTGATTATGTTGAATTAAATCCGTAAAAGCTGTTTACTTGATTTGATTGTTCTATGATTGGAATTGATTGAAATTCAGAAAATCTGCCAAACTGGCAACTCATGTCGTGCGACATAGTTGGCCACGAGGAAAATGCGGTAATGCTGGCTAGTTATGTCACGCGACATACTTAGCCACTGGCTAGTTATGTCACGCGACATAATAAGCCAAATGCGAGGCGAATCGGTTTGTTTAATTTTACGCTAACCCGTGATTGTGTTTACAATCCGAGATGTTTTATGTCTTAATCTGGATGCTATAAATTTACGGAAATTGAGTTTATAGGAGCTATGCTAGATTAATTCATTGTTTATGCTTGCTTAATTAATTAAAAGGTGTTTATTTAATTGTTGCGTTGCATAATTATTGAGTGTTCTTATGCTTGCTTAATTGTTTAAAAAGTGATTTTATTAATTATTGCGTTGCATGAAGAACTGTTATAATTCTAAAATGTTTTTGAACATTGAATTATAGTTCACTAATTGTTTATGAGAAACAAGTTGAGTGTCGATTGTTTATGAAACAAGTCGGTTTTACAAGTAAGATTATCTGCAATCAGGCGATATTGTAGTTGTACATGTCTAGGAGAGTTCTCGTCTAAGGATTGGGTACTTAAAGTAGTCCTTGTGGCTCACCGGTTTCACGGGAACTTACCTGGTGTACTTTAGTTATCTTTGTTGACATGCTTATGATCTATTTTAAAGAACCTTCATTTAATGTTTAAGTTTTATGCCACCCCGAAAGTAAAACACTTGAGAAGTATTGGGATAGGTTGATGTAGTTTCGACTCAGTTGGGTGCATCATTCTATTCTAGTATGGAGCAAGATGAGATAATGGTTGATGTAGTTTCGACTCAGTTGGGTGCATCGTTTCATGTATCTCATACGTTTGAAATTGGTTAGACTTAATTGGTGCTTTCAAAAGAGTTTTGACCCAAGGCATAAGATGAGATTAAAACATGTTTTGACATATGATGTCTAAAATCTCATAAAGGATCTAAGAGTCACATATGATGTGATTGATAAATGTTATCTACCTAAATAACTTAATTTTGGGCATTGACTCAGTTAAACCAAAATTGAAGTAAAATATGGATCTTAGCCCATTATAATTATATGATACATGCTTGTATTTGAAGGTGTATAATTTAATGGGAGTATTTGTAAAATACATTATTTGCTCTTAAATGATAAAGGTGTTGATATTGATATGTGTTCATATAATTTGTATATTTTGTTGTAGAAGTAGCATTATATAATAATAATTGCGATTCGTCCTTATGAAGGACAAAGTTCGAAAGGAATGATACAAATAATTTTGATTGGATCAAAAGCCTAAAGAATGGTTCTTAGGTAAATTTGTACGTTCTTGACGAATCCGTTCCTACTGAACCCATTGCAAATGTCGCAAAAGGCAAATAAGGAAGCAACATTAGAAACATATTGATGATTCTGACAATATTGCTTGCCTTGTAATTGCCACCATGTTTAAAGGCTCTTATGAAGAACCTTGAACATATGGGAGTCACTTTTGTTCTAGAATAACGCAAAAAGGAAACGTTTCAAGTGCGAGCTAGGCAAAAGATGTATGTTGTGGTGAAGGCCCTTAATGCATGAGATGCAACAAGGAGCAATCCGCAAAAGTGTTAATGGTTAACACAAGAAAGGGGTTCATAAAGGAAAACAAAGTAGGTAAAGCAAAGGTTGCTAAACCTAAGACAAAAGTTGTCAGAGCCGAAGAGGCTAAACCCAAAGTGTCTCAAAAGGATGCAATTTGCTACCATTGCAATAAGATTGGTCATTGGAAGCAAAGTTGCAAGGCTCATTAGAAAGGTCTAAAAAGTGAAAAAGGGCAATATGATTGCTACTACTTCAAGTATCTATATGATAGATATTTTCCTTTCAACTTCTTGTTCTTGGGTATATGATACCGGATTGGATCCCACATTTGTTTAAATGTGCAAGGAACAAAGAATAGAAAGCTACTCAAAGAAGGTAAATTAGACCTATGTGTAGAAATGGAGCAAGGGTTGCTACATTAGCCATAGGGACTTATGAAGTCACTTTACCTTGTGAAGTAGTACTTGTTTTGAACAAGTATGACTACGTTCCGAATTTGAGTAGGAGTATTATTTCCGTTTCTTAAATGGATGATGAAGAATATAATTTTCTTATTTTCAATAAGAAGTTTTATATTTATTTAATAATATGCCTTATTGTAATGCATATGTCATTAAATGGTCTTCATATCCTTGATGATGAGAAACAAAATAATATTGAAGATATCTATGATATAAATGGGAAATCTAAACCGAACAATATGAACAACGCATTCATATGGCATTGCCGGCTTGGTCAGATAAATAAGAAACATATATCTAAACTCCATTAACATGGACTTTTAGACTCATATGACGATGAATCATTTGAGGAATGTGGATCTTGTTTATTGAGATTATTGATCAAACCACCCTACACTAAGAGTAGTGGGAGGGCTAGTGACTTATTGGTCATTATACATGAGATGTATATGGACTGTTAAGTAGCATTGCTAGGGGAAGACTTCGGTATTTCATCACATTTCACTAAATACTTATCTAGATATGACTATGTCTATCTGATGAAGTTCGAAGGTGAATCGTTTGAGATGTTTTGAACATTTCAAAGATGAAGTACAAAACAACTTGGTAAAACTGTTAAGTACTTCGATTAGATCGAGGTGGTGAATATTTGAGCCAAGAGTTTGACAATCATCTCAAAACTATGAAATCGTTTCAAGAATTGACTCCACAAGGAACACCACTATGAATGGTGTGTCTGAAAGGAGGAATTAAACCTTGTTAGACATGGTTCATTCGATGATGTGTCAAGTTGACTTTCCTAATTCCTTTTGAGGATATGCATTAGAAATAATGCGGTTACACTGAATCAAGTCCATACTAAATCGGTTCCTAAGACCCCACATGAGATGTGGCATGGAAGAAAACTTAGTTTGTCTTTCATGAAGATTTGGGGTTGCGAATCTTATGTAAAGAGACTTGTATCTTATAAGTTAGCACCAAATTCGACAAAGTTATTTTCGGAAATTAATCTTACAACCACGAAGAGAACAAAATGTTTGTTGCTCTATACGATTTGTTTCTTGAGAAATAGTTTCTCAATAAAAGAATCTAGTGGGAGTAAAATTAATCTTGAAAGAAGTTCAAGAACCCGAAAATAATATGGAACCAAGAGTAGAGACGGAACCAAGTTCACAAAGAGTTGTGGAACCGGTTCAAGATGCACAAGTCCATCGTAGATTGGATAGGTCACGATCCGAACTCAAGGAATAATGATTTCTCGTTGCGGAAAGGGATAAAGTGGAAGTCATTGAGAATGACGATCCTACTTGCTATCAAGAAGCGATGTCCCCTCCTAATTTGGATAGATGGTTATGAACCATGGAATCCGAATTGCAATCCATGTTTGACAATCAAGTTTGGAACTTGATTGGGCTACCTAAAGGTGTAAAAACTAAAGGGTGCAAGTAGGTCTTCAAGACCGACATGGATGGGAAGGTGTATACTTTCATGACTAAAAATTGTAACAAAGGGATTTGGGCAAATTCATAGTATTGACTATGTTGAAATCTTTTTCGCCAGTTACAATGTCGAAGTCTGTTAGAATTTCAATTGCCATTATCACATATTGTGACTATGTGATATGACAAATGGATGTCAAACGACTTTCTTTAAATGGAAAGATTATTAAGGATGTGTAGAGTACACAACCCGAATAGTTTGTCGATCCAAGAAACTCTAATAAAGTATGCATGTTGCAAAGATCCATGAGATGGGTTGAAGCAAGCTTCAAGGAATTGGAATCTTTGTTTTGATGAATTGGCCAAAGAGTTTGACTTCATCGAAGAACAAAGATGAACCTTGTGTATGCATGAAATTCAGTGGGAGCGTAGTATTATTTCTATTGTTTTATTACAATGATATCTTACTCATTGGAAAAACAAGTTCCGACACTTAAGACTGTCAAGTCTTGGTCAAGGAATGTTTTCTCAATGAAAGATAAGGGTGAAGCCGCTTACATCCTTGGCATCAAGATCTATAGAGATAGATCTAGAAGGATAAATTGGTTTGAGTCAAAGTGTTCACATTGACAAGATTCTTAAAAGAGTCTAAGAAGAGTAGCTTGTCAATGGATCATGGTATTTCTCTTAGCAATATTCATTGTCTTATGACAACTGATGAGCAAAAGGGAAAATGAATGAAGTTACATATGCTTCGGCATTTGGATCTGTCATGTATGCCATGATTTGTACTAGACCCGGCGTTTCATATGCTCCATGCATGATGAGTCGATACCAATCTGATCCTGATATAAACCATTGGATGGGAGTCAAGATGATCCTTAAGTACTTAAGAAGAACTAAGGATATGTTCTTGGTATTTGAAAGATTGGAAGTTAATCTTGTTGTAAGGGTTACATAGATGACTAGCTTCCAAACTGACAAAGTTAATTTTAAAATCGCAATTAAGATTTATGTTTATGCTTATTAGAGGTGCAGTTTTGATTGGAAGAGTTCCAAGCAGAAATTGTAGCCAATTCTACTACTAAGGCCAAATTTTAGCAACATATGATGTGGCTAAAAGAGGCAGTTTGGATCAAAAGTTCATTAGTGTTTTGGAAATGTTCCAAGTATCACTAATCGGTGAAACTCTTGTTATGACTATAGTGGTACCACTTGTGCAAACAATGGAACCAAGGTCACAACAACGATCCAAACACTCACTTAGACGTTCTTTGAGGAATTCATAAAGAATGAGAAGAAGTTAAGATATACAAAGTATCAACCGATGATGACATTAGGGATTCACTTACAAAGACCCTCGCACAGTCAGAAGCATGATGGTCATGATTAGATCCATGAGTATTCGATACATAAATGGAGCCTAGTGCAAGTGGGAGCTGTTAGTGTGTGTGCCCTAGGCTTATAGTTTCTATAAACCTTGTTGTATCGTCTTTATCATTAATAAAAGAGAAATTTTATTTTGATTAATATATGTTTTACATGTTTATTATATTAATCTCTGTCCCTAGTTATTTAGTGTAAGTTGGTAATGGATGATCATAAGAGATGATCATATGCATAGAGATGCACATTACAAACTTGTAAATAACTAGTATAATTGTCAATGGATAATCATATGATGATTATATGCATAGAGATGCACATTGAAATTATGGGTACTTGTTAGAGAACAAGTGACTGGACTTGACCCGTATGAGATTTATGTCATGGTCAAATGTCATAATTAAATCTCATATGGTCACTTCATTTAGTCCCTAGACCTGAGATTATCATGACCTTACATATGATGAAAGTTATGTTTGATTTTAGTCAAACGGTATCTTAACACGATATCTATAAAGGCTATCTTTGGCATGATCGGATTCATGATGGGAAGGATGATAAGTCAAGATGGAATTTGTCCCTGGAAGAGAGATGTTTTGCTTGGGCCCCTCGATGAGTGATAATGATGAAAGCGTGTGGCCACACCCCAATATGATTGGACTATCATTATACTCAAGATCGAGAAAGCATTGAACAAATACAAGTTGACGTGGACCATGACTTGTGTTCAATATAACATCGTGAGACAAAGGGAGAAATGGAAGTGTACCATTGGAAACGTGAACTCTTACGTTGTGTTATTTGGGTAGACATAATGGCTTGCTAGAGTCCGCTTATGTCTTATGAGGGTCGATATGATCGGACTCATTGCCAACATAATACAATCCTATTGGGTCACACACAAATAGAATGAAATGGTTGAACCGGAGGAAGAATGATTGAGAGTCTCAGTATCTGGCTACATATGTCACGCGACATATTAAGCCAATGGCTTAATATACCGCGCGATATAATAAGCCCGTACGCGGTTTGACAGCCTGTCTCTCCTAATATGATTAGGAGACGTATTCTTACTATTGTAGTATAAATACAAGGGGTATGTTAGACCTAATTCTCTGGCCGAAATTTTCAAAGGAAAATCATAACAAAATACTCTCAATATTCTTCCATAAGTTTTAGGAATCTAGCAATTCCCAACCCGAGAATTGTTCTTGACATTCATATTTGTGTGGATTACCAAAAGAGGGTCTTAATTTTGTTCAAACAAATCAAAGACCTAGAGTTCAAATCTGAAGATCCAAAGGAGTTGAAGATTCGAAGATTTGAAGATCAAAAGTTTGTGATTACGAATCACATAATTATCCGTTCGATAGCTCAAGACCGGAAAGCAATTTAGGTTGGTAAATTCTATCTCATAGCTATTCAATTTAATCGTATAGAACGGATCTTAGGGCTTGGGTTTTGTGTTAATTTTATGCTTAATTCCACTGCGCATGGACCCATAAAACCCAACAGATATATGTGGATATATTGGGGCCTTTTCTGGATTGTATCGGGGTTTGTCCCCGGTGTTTTGAGGTTCGTGTATAGGCAATGGGTCGACCCCAGGAGGATACTGGAGGATATTGATATCTGTTTGAGATGGCCCAGTGCTGCGCTGGTTGTATTGAGTGATGGGAGTAGTATTGGCTTGGCCTTATATGATGAGGGTGCCTTGAGAGGTGGCAATATGAAGCCTCGGTCGACTGTTTCCTTGGTTTGAAGGAATCCCGTAATTTGGCGGGGGAGGAACCTGGTTGAAGGTTTGAGGAGCTGATCGGGGAGGATCATCGTCCTCGATTAGAACGAAAGTACCGTCTGGTTGGGGGATAACTTCTATACTTCGTTCATTCAGAAGAAGTACCACAAAGTTCTGCTGATTCTCTTTCTGCCTCTTGTGAACCTCACATGCCCGGATGGCTTCTTCCAGTGTCATATCTGTTATCGGTGGCGGGGTTCCGTTCCCGTCACAATTTCTCGGTGATTCTGACATGTCGGAGAGTCTGGCTGAAGGAACTGAGGGAACTGAAGAACTGTCTGATGCGGCCGTAACTGTAATTCTGACTAGGCGCTGACCCGGAATTCTGAACCACTTTCTGCTCGCTACAGGGAACAAAAGGCAAGGCTTAGGTTTCGAAATAGGTATTTGGCTCAGGGTTTTGGGCTTGTGCAATGTGCAGTTACCGCTTAATGTTTACTTAAAACACATTTTCTCAGAGTCCTAATTGGTTGGAAAAGATTGCATCTTCTTTTTCGCGACTAACCTAGGGCTTGAATCAGTGGATCTCGATACTACGTTTATGAGCCCCTCGTTTTTCACCTGTAAATCGTTTTCCCGGGATGGACAATCTCGAGCGAGGGTCCTATAAGGCAAGCGAGTTCCACCGACAAAGGAAAAAGTGAACTTAAGGCTAGCTGGTCATGTAAACTTTCAATGTAAGTGACATGCGGGTCACGGTCGAAGTCAACATCCTTAAGTTAAGGCAGAAATCGTGCCGAAATTTCGGCATGACCTCTCTTGACTCGTTTGCGCGAGGGGCCTTAGCTTTTGGCGTTGGCCAAGTTGTGGCTGGCATGGTGCATACGTTGAGGGTTTGATGACACGGTGTCACATTGAACCTTCGGGTATGTTTTTAGCGCGACACTGCGTCAAAGTCAAGGCTGAAAAGCTAAGACTTCGGGTCGAGAACGACCTTTGATCTCAACTTTTAAGTTTGACTTGTGAGGGAGATCGGCGTAAAAGCATACACTTAGGCTTTATGACACGAACTAAGCCAAAAACCAACCAAGGTCTTGGACGAAGTGTGACACAAAGAGTGCATGAATTACACGGGCTAGGATGGGCTGTTTGGGATGACCCCGTGCGCACTCGAAAGGTGTATGGCAGACCAATCAAGATGCAACTGAACGATCACCCCGGGTTGAGGGTTGTAGTGTACAGTGTACCGAGGTAGCAAGTGCACATAGCATGCGGTGTACCGAGGCAGTAGTGCAAGTAGTGTGCAGTCACTAAATTCTTTTTCTGAGTAAAATAGAGATTTTCAGAATGCGTTTTAAAGAATTTGTGCGCAGTTCAAAATATAGTACAAAAATCAAATATGAACGGAAATGCACGAACATGTTATGATAACATCTTTCTTTTGAAAACAGTCCGGTGTTTTGAAGACACACACGCACACCAAAAATGAGAAAGGGTAAACGAAAGTTTGACCCACGGAATGCTTTTTAAAACGAGGGAGTTTTGAAAAAACATGTCATTTCCCCAGCAGAGTTGCCAACTGAAATTACCCGGATCGCACGCGGGAACGCGACGAGCGACTTTCGCAAGAAAACTTGGGAACTCGCTGGAAAGAGAGAAGGAGAGTCGCCACGCCGTTTTGTATTATGAGCCTAAACTTTGAAAATGGCTGGTTTGAAAAGGGTGGTTGTTTTGATTGGCAGCCAAAACTTGGAAAAGGCTTTGAAAAAGGGAACATTTTGATTGGTAGCCAAAACTTGGAAAAGGCTTTGAAAAAGGGGACGTTTTGATTGGTAGCCAAAACTTGGAAAAGGCTTTGAAAAAGGGGACATTTTGATTTGTAGCCAAAACTTGGAAAAGGCTTTTAGGACCAGAGATTGTTAGGTTCGGAGGTCACGTTACGTTTCGGGAAGAGTATAGTGAGATCACCTGAAACGCCTCGTATAACGAGTCTTTCTACCTTTCTCGAAATTGTGTGTGTGTGTGCTGCATTTTGAAAAGGAGCATGAATGACAAGCTTTAATCTTGGTTTGAATGACAAATGCTGATTTGTGGTAAAAATGAGTGTTTGAATGACAAACGTCGGTTTTGATTTAGAAAAAGGGGTTCGAATGACGAACTTAAATCTTTAGTTTGAATGACAAACGTTGATTTTTGGTAAAAGAGCGTTTGAATGTCAAATGTCGGGTTTTGAGTCGGAAATGAGCGTTTGAATGTCAAACGTCGATTTTGAGTTGTTTTGAAAACGGAGTTCGAATGACGAACTTAAATCTTTAGTTTGAATGACAAACGTTGATTTTTGGTAAAAGAGCGTTTGAATGTCAAACGTCGGGTTTTGAGTCGGAAATGAGCGTTTGAATGTCAAACGTCGGGTTTTGAGTCAGAAATGAGCGTTTGAATGTCAAACGTCGGGTTTTGAGTCGAAAATGAGCGTTTGAATGTCAAACGTCCATTTTGAGTTAGAAAAAAGGGGTTCGAATGACGAACTTAAATCTTTAGTTTGAATGACAAACGTTGATTTTTGGTAAAAGAGCGTTTGAATGTCAAACGTCGGGTTTTGAGTCGGAAATGAGCGTTTGAATGTCAAACGTCGATTTTGAGTTGTTTTGAAAACGGAGTTCGAATGACGAACTTAAATCTTTAGTTTGAATGACAAAAGTTGATTTTTGGTAAAAGAGCGTTTGAATGTCAAACGTCGGGTTTTTACGTTGTTTTTGAAAAGGAGTTCGTATGACAAACTTCGGTTTTGAACCGGGCATTACATTGTTACCAATTTTATAAAAAAAGGGTGATAAATGATATGCGATCAACGAGTCATTTTGTGACTCGGACATTAATAAGTAAATACTATCACAAGCCAAATGGCTCGGACTTGTAAATGATAGTATTAAAAGTGCGGTATCGACGGATCGAGCGATCCGAACAGTAAAGATACGATCGACGAGCCAAACGGATCGGATTTGTAAAGTTGCGTAAATTAAATAGCAATATCAACGAATCAAACGATTCGGACTTTGTAAATGACATTCACGAACCAAACGGTTCGGACGGTAAAAGTGCGAATCTACGGATCGAACGATCCGAACGGTAAATGACAGAAAAAGTAAAAACGGGACTTGAATGCCGTTTTAACCCAAAATTACTTCACTTACGGGAGAGAAGATGATTAGGGACTAAAACGTATCAAATTCCGTAGACGGCGTTACGTCTATATTTTGAGGGTTTCTGTTGGATCGAAAGTAGCGTTTGATGCGTAAATCGAAACGAAACAGAGTTTTAGAGAGAGAGAGTGTTACCTATGGTTAGGGATTGACTCTTTGGCTCAGAAAGGCGTATACGGGATACAATTTAGTGTTTGGGAGGTATTTTGAAAGTGTTTGGCTCGTGTTTGGTCGGAAAATGGGATTTTCACGCAAATCGAGACGTTTTCGAGGCTCGAAAGGGGGTAGAGGTTGCTAGAACCATGGGGTTTGTTGAGAGGGGTAATATTTTTTCCTCTTTTTTCACAGAATGACAGCCCTTGTATTTATAGGGGTAAATTTGTAAAACAGGTCGGACGGCCTTATCCTCAATTTGGGAGGTTTTTGGGTATTTTGGAAATTGCAGGGACTTGATTAGAATTCTGGTTTTTCATGTAAAACTAGCCGGACGGCCTAACTATCAATTTCAGGGGTATTTTGGTCTTTTCACCCTTAAATTTGATTGATGGGGATGGGGGAGGCTGTGCATGTGTGCCACGTGTCCCTGTGAGTCACCAATGCTAGGGTTTTCGTCCCGTTAATCCCGATTTTGACTGTTTTCTAAATAACTGTCCGAAAAATGTCCGTAACGGCCCCGTAAATTGCGTTTTTCGAGGAAAGTGGTACTTTTACGTGTGATAACGTGTGTTGAGTACACTTTGGTGTCGGGATGCACGGGGCAGTCCTGGGATGTCTCATTGACTCAGGAATGGGGAGTTTAATGGGTTTCGGTTAACCTGGAAAGGGCTAGTTAACGGATTCCGGTTAACTTTTAACGGGTTTTGACGATCCAGATTTGGGTACTTACACTTGTGACGTAAAGCCAACCATTTTCGTAACTTCAAAACTCCAGGCAAAAATCTTTAACTCTAACACATTTTCATTCTGCCATTGACAGCTAAACATCTGATGAATAAGTTGTCGGTTCGAAGAGATTATTCAACCCGTTGAGGAAGCCGCTGAGGAACTTGATCGGTAATCTTTAGTGAGTCTGACCAAGCTGTCTGAGCAGGAATGAAAGATAGGCATTTTGAAGGGAAATCCTGGACTAGCTGCTGCTATGCTTTCCTAAGGATAAACTTGGCATTACGGGGAGGAGCAGCTCGTTTCTTCAACCTCAAAATAAGAGGAGTAACAAAATCCATGCTAGTTTCACCTGGTCCCTTGGTGTTGGTTTGGTGGGGAGGAGTGTCAACCGGTAAAGAGCCAACCATCAATGTTTCCACCACATCGATAAATGTCTGCATTCTGTCTTACCTCCTTTTGCGTTGAAGCTCATCGGCTATGGAAGGAGGCATTGGCATCGGTTGGAGGAGGCTTGAGATTGAAATATTTTCATGCACATCAAAAAGGAACATACCATTTGTCAACCTAGGAATGGAGGCTCATGTTATATAGTAGTTCCTAGTAGATAACAACTCCTTCTGGTCTACTGGAAAATCAAAATCGGCTGGAGGATGAGCAGGATCAAAAGGGTCATATTCGAATAGTTCAGGCGCATGAAATTTAATGGCATCATCCTCTTCAAAGAAATCTGACAAAGTAGGATACTCCTACTTTTTAGGAGGAGTATCCTACTTTGTCAGATTTCTTTGAAGATTCACTTCACTCTTAAAAAGGCTTGTAGCTAAAGCAACATCTAACTGTACATCAGCATCATCCAATTTCTCCACCTCAACTGGTTTAGCAGATGCATCGGTTAAAGCAATCTCAATCGGTTGTCTACCGGTGAGGCAACTGATAAACTTTCTCCTCTTTCTAGGCCTGTAATCAGTAATGAATCGATTAAGCCTCCTCCTAACCTTCTAACTGGTGCAACCGGTTGAGGAGTCACAATTCCATCCTCTTATCCTCTGGACCACTGGAGCTGGAGCTTGAGCTAGAATGCTCAATAACATCATCATCATCAGCAGCAATATCCTCAACATCAACATTCTCATCATCATCTTCCTCTTCCTCTTCATTAAAAAAATCTTCAATCTTCTCATCGGTTGTGGAGGTCCACTTGTTTATATTTGAGTGAATGGAGAAGAAGAATTCTGCAAGATTAATATTCCCCATGGGATGCAATTCTCTATCCACTTCCAACATGTTCTCTACCAGGTCAATAACATTTCTGAACAGTTGGTTCCTCTTTGGATCTAGTGAGACTGGCTCCGTGTCAATGTAGGGAAGTAGATCATCAGGATGTTCATGTCTGCCCAATTGATAAGGGTCAGACTCCTGTAGGGTGTCTTGGACTCCATATAGCATTGAAAAATTTGCCCACACCGCATGAATCATCATATCCTGACTCAACCGATCCTGAGCTAGATAGATGGCATTCCACAGATTGGGAAGTAGATCACATTATCGGTTGTAGAGTCTGAAGAGGTCTTGCTTGGAGAGAGAGGAGTCAAACTCACTGATTTGGCAGTATTTGCTAAAGTTAATGCCCTTCTCCTTATGAGTATTCTCAAAGTCAACATAACTTTAGATATCTCTAGCTGGTACGAACTCTTTATGCAGCTCATGGAATTGTAAGAGTCTTGTAAGAAAGGGAGGTAGATGGTCTTGGTAGAATGGATCATTTTATCTTGAATAACCAGTAGTTATTGTAGAAGATGTGAAAAGTTGGGTTTTTGATAGGTTTGCACTTCCTAATCGATGGGTCTGATGTATGACCAGTTATAGGGGTTTCAACGGTTAAGAAATCATGAGTGAACAATCTTTTTGGAATGAAGGGAACAAAGTTTGCTATATTAGCTTCAATCTGTTTCTTTCTCTCTGAATTTTCTTTGGCCAATTGAGAGGCAGATTCTTGGAGGGATTTGGATTTGGGCAATGAGGATGAAGTGGTTGGAGTTGGAATTTTCTTAATTTGAGGTTGGGCAGCCTGCTTTCTGGCTGTTTTCTTTGGCCTGACTGATGGAGAAGTAGAAGTGGTTGAAGGGAACGATTGAGGGGCCTTGACTGGTGGATCAGTAGTGACCAATGGTGCATTGGTTGCCTTCCTGTTAACCGGTAGAGTAATGGTCGGTTGAGAGGACTCAGGCTCAACAAATTACTTTACCTTTGGCTTGTAAGCTTTCTTCTTCTTCTTCTTCTCAATCGGTTGAGCCTTCACTGGTTGAGGCAACAACTACTTCTTTAGATATTCTTCCCCAGTCAGACTTATCAAAAGTTTTTACTCAAAACTTTGGATAGTTTGGCTGACCGGTTAATGCAGCAAAAATAGAATAATTCTTTCTCAACACCCTACTGATCAAAAGATAATGACATGGTCTTGCTTTTTTTGCCATGGCCAAAGGTTTCTCCTTTCTAAATTTCTTGATGGCCACCACTATCACATTATAGATGAAAGTTCACCAGTTGAACTCTTTCTGCATCAAGATGGCTGTCATAGCTTCAAGCTGGATCATAGTGATGCATTGATGAGAGCCTCTGACAGATAATGCATCGGTCAAAATTTTTGGCTAGGGCATAATTGAAGGGGTCCAAATCAGCTTTCTTATTTCCCTCACCGGTCAAAAATGGCTGATCTCCTCTAATCTGAGCCCAAGCAATCTTCATGTTCTTCATTGAAACAGTAGAAGGGCCGATGATGGGGAGATTTAGGAAGACATCATGAATGGAGGCTGGGAAGAAGGTAACTGGTACTCCGGTAACAGCAGAGATAATAGAGGGGACTTCACCAGCCTTTGCATCTTCATCAATAGAACCATTGTCGAACAACTCAATCATTAACAAGCTCATAGTATATATCCTCTGAACCCTCCGACAACAAAAACGGTAGAACTCCGGCACCGGCGAGAATGGGTTTGAGAAGCTTACCTTGCTCTGAGTCGAAGAAGGAGGATAGAATGTAACCTCTGTATATATCTTTCTTGGGAGTTGGTTTGGGAGCCATCTATAAACATCAAGAACACAAACATTTCAAGTTAGAATAATTTTTGATATATAGATATGAAGATATACAATAAATATTTCTAACAAAAGATTTTCTAAGTGGTAACAGACGAGAAAGATGAAGAAGATTGAAAAGTTTGAATAACTTCAAAAGAGTGCTTCGCTGGCAAGAGAGTAGAGAGCAGAGAGAAATTTTGAAGGTGAAAGTTTTGAAAAAGTTTAAATGAGGCCTTGGAAATCCTTTTATAGGAAGGGGAAGGTGAAAGAGAGAGGGATACGAAAAGGTTTTTATAGGGGGAAACAAAATTAGTTCAAAACGTTTTAACTGATGCTAAAAAATAGCAGATAATGGGACACGATCCTAATGTCAATATAATTATGGAAGCGTAAAAATAGGAACGCGTGTGCAACTGTTTAAATTTTTGAACATAACAGTGAAGAAAAATATAACCTTTTACTGATAAATAGGAATGATACAGAGATTACCTTTTGATCAATTTTTTTTTATTTTGATCTACCTTTGATACGAGGCTGGTAAATAACTCACAGAGTGTGTTAGGTTTGCGGCTGACAAGACTTTGAAAGGACATCAGATGCCAGACGCGCCGGTTAAAATGGATTGATCCAGCCGCAGTTCGTTGTTGGTTATAGCAATTGGATGAGCGGTTGAACTAACATGACCGGTGATAAGAGTAACCGCTTAAAGGCTTGACCGATAGAGAGCTTCTCGACCAATTGAGGTCTCCTTTACCGGTGAAAGTCTTCTTGACCGGTTAAGGTTGGCTATCGATTTAGAGATTAAGCAGCAAGGTTAATTGAGCGCAAAAAGGTGATACACATTTGATCGGTTGAGCTTACACAAATAACAAAGTTAGCATAGTTTATCCACGAATATCAATCATGCCTAGTTCATCTCTAAGGAATTCATAACGTTTAGTGTCTAGAGATTTTGTAAGTATATCAACTAACTGATAATCAGTGTGAATTTTTAAAGAACAACATTACCCTTTTCAACATGATCCTTAAGGAAGTGATAGTTGATGTCAATGTGATTTGTCTTGTAATGCATCACAAGATTGCTGGATACTGAGATAGTTGAAGGGTTATCACGGTAGATAGGACACACATCAGTTGGAATTTCATAGTCCACCAGTTGTTGCTTCATCCAAAGGAATTGTGAGCATCAACTTTCAGCAGCTATATACTCAGCTTCAGTTGTAGAAGTGGAAATTGAAGATTTCTTCTTACAATGCCAGGAAACTAATCGGTGACCTAGAAATTGACAAGTTCCACTAGTACTTTTTCTTGTGACCCTACAAGCTGCAAAATCAGCATCTGTATAATCGATTAGTGTAAAAGAGGAATCTCACGAGCACCATAAACCTAAGTGAACAGTTCCCACGAGATATCTTATGATTCTTTTAACAACTTGAAGATGAGATTCTCTAGGATCAGCTTGAACCTGGCACATACACAAATGACAAACATGATATCTGGCCTGCTAGCAGTCAAGTAAATTAGAGATCCTATCATACCTCGGTAAAGTTTCATATCTACTTTCTTACCGTACTCATCTTCGTCAATATGTACATTAGTAGCTATTGAAGTGCTTTGAGGATGAGCAGAGTCAAGAGTAAATTTCTTGATAAGATCATTTGTATATTTGGCTTGGTTAATGAAGATTCCTTCTTGAGTTTATTTGACTTGAAGTCCAATAAAGAAGGTTAATTCTCCCATCATGATCATCTCGAACTTGCTTTACATAAGTTTCTCAAATCTCTGGTATACGTTTTCGTTAGTAGAACAAAATATGATATCATCTAAATATATTTGAACTAACAATAAATGACCATTATGCTTAGCAATGAATAAGGTTGTATCGATTTTACCTCTTTCGAACTTCTCACTAAGTAGGAATTTGGAGAGAGTTTCATATCTTGCTCTTGGTGCTTGCTTGAGGCCATACAAAGCTTTGTTCAACCTATAGACATGATTGGGCTTCTTGGAGTCTTCAAATCTAGGAGGTTGATCAACATATACTTAATACAAGCTCTTGAAGTTCTCCATTGAGGAAGGCAATTTTCACATCCATTTGGTACAACTTGAACTATTTGTAGGTGTAAGTACCCAAATCCGGATCGTCAAAATCCGTCAGAAAGTTAATCGAAATCCGTTAACTGGCCCGCTCCAGGTTAATCGGAACTCGTTAAACTCCCCGTTGCCAAGCCAACGAGACGTCCCGGGACTGCCCCGTGCATCCCGATGTCGAAGCGTACTTAACACGTGTCATCGCACGTAAAAGTACGGCTTTCCCTGAAAAACGCACTTTTCGGCACTTTCCGGGGGCGTTTCGGACATTTTCCGGACTGTTATTTTAAAAATGGACAAAACCGGGACCCGGGAACGAACTCCCACACATTTGGTGAGTCATGGGACACGTGGCAGCCATGCCACAGCCCTCCCATCACCCTTCAATCAGAAATCAAAGGGAAAAGACTAAAATACCCCGGTAAATGCCTAAGTCCTACGGACTCCCCGTGCAAACTTTCTCAAATTGCCAGCAAGCCCTCAAAGTTCCAAAATACCACAAAACCCCGGAAATCGCCTAAGTCCGTCCGGACTCTTACTGCATTTTTCACCCTATAAATAGGAGGGCTGTCAAAGCCAAAACAACAACATTTTTACTCCAAAAAATCACTTCACCCACGGCCCAAACTGAGTTTCACCCCTCCCGAGCTCCCGTTTTGTCTCGATTCGCGTGAAACTTCCGTATTTCGATCAAATACGCCCCTCACCACTCCGAAACACCTTTTCAAACTACTTTCTGTGTCCCGTACACACCCCCGAGCCAAAGGAGTCGACCCTAGCCATAGGTATAACTCCCTCTCTCTAATCTCTCGTTTCGTCTCGGTTTACGCGCCAGTCGCTACAACCGTTTCGAACCACGTTATTGAAATGTAGACGCCTCCGTCTAACGGGGTCCGATACGTTTTAGCCCCTCGATCCTCTTCTCTTCCCGTAAGAGAAGTAATCACGGGTTAAAACGGCGTTCCGACCCCGTTCCGTTTACTTTTTATGTCATTTACCATTCCGGATCGATCGATCCGTTGATCGTCATTTACTTTCTGTCATTTACAATTCCGAGCCGTTTTGGCTCGTTGATCGTCATTTACAATTCCGAGCCGTTTTGGCTCGTTGATCGTCATTTATGATTTCGGATCGTTTGATTCCGTTGATACTGCTTTAAATACTGTCATTTACAAAGTCCGACCCGTTTGGATCGTGATAGTATTTACTTTTCAAAGTCCGAGTCGCAACCCGATTCGTTGATTGCAAAATCATTTAATACGCTTTTTCCCGTAAAAATCGTTAACAATGTAATGCCCGGTTCAAAACCGGAGTTCGTCCATCGAACTCTCTTTCAAAAACGCGCGAAATGACGTTTGGCATCCGAACGCTCATCTTCCAAACTAAAAGCCGCCATTTGACACTCAAAATCATTTAATACGCTTTTTCCCGTAAAAATCGTTAACAATGACTCGCCCGGTTCAAAATCGGAGTTCGTCCTTCGAACTCTCTTTCAAAAGCTCAAAATCGACGTTTGCCACGCGAACGCTCATTTCCGTCTCAAAACCGACGTTTGTCATTCAAACACTCGTCTTTTCAAACAAAGTCACCTAATCAACGTTTGACATTCAAACCAAGATTAAGCTTGTCATTCAAGCCCCCCATTTCAAAATGCAAACACACACACACACGCACACGTTTTCGAGAAAGGTAGAAAGACTCGTCATACGAGGCATTTCGGGTGATCTCGTAATACTCTTCCCGAAACGTAACATGACCTCCGAACCTAACAATCTCTGGTACTCAAAGCTTTTTACTCGTTTTTGCTACCAATAAAAATGACCCCCGTTTTCAAAGCCTTTTCCTAAGTTTTTGCTACCAATAAAAACGACACCATTTTCACTAAAGCCGTTTCTCAACGTTTGGGCTCAAAATACAAAACCGCGTGGCGACTCCTCATTTTCCTTCCCATGAAGCGAGGTCTCAGACACCAACCCTCCGCGAAAGACAACCGCCTTTTTCGCGTCCGCGCGAAAATCCGGGTAATTTCAGTTGGCGACTCTGCTGGGGAAAAGGATACTTTTTTTCAAAACTGCCGTTGTTTTCTAAAAAGCCTTCCGTGGGTCAAACTTTCGTTTACCCTTCCTCGTTTTCGTGTGCGTGTGTTACTTTAAACCTCGAACGGTTTTTTCAAAGGCATTACATTGTCATCTTTTCAAAATCATACCATGTTTGTGCATCCCCATTCATGTTTGATTTTCATGCTATCTTTTGAACTGCGCATCATAATGCTTTAAGACACATTCTGAAAATAATCTCTGTTTTACTCATAAAAAAAAGAATTTTAGAGACCGCACACTACTCGCACTTGCTGCCTCGGTACACCGCACTTCACGTGCACTTGCTGCCTCGGAACACTGCACACTACAACCCGTAACCCAGGATGGCCTTATCGCTGCACCCCGATTGGCCTCGCCGTATGCCTTTCGGGGCGCACGGGGTCGTCCCAAACATCCCATCCTAGCCCGTGTAAGTCATGCACTCTTTGTGTCACACTTTGTCCAAGACCCCGGTTGGTTTTTGGCTTAGCTCGTGTCATAAATCCTAAGTGTATGTTTTTACGTCTGGCCCCGCCCCGAGTCAAGCTCGAGAGGTTGAGACCGAAGGTCGTTCTCGACCCGAAGTCTTGAGCTTTTCAGCCTTGACTTTGACGCGGAGCTCTGCCGAAAAATATACCCGAAGGTTCAATGTGACGCCGTGTCACCAAACCTCGCCGTATGCACCGTGCCGCCCACAACTTGGCCAACGCCAAAAGCTAAGGTCCCTCGCGCAAGGGAGTCAGGAGAGGTCATGCCAAAATTTTGGCACGATCCCCGCCTTAACTTAAGGACGTTGACTTCGACTGTGGCCCGTGCGTCACATACGTTAAAAGTTTGCGTGATCAGCTAGCCTTAAGTTCACTTTTTCCTTTGTCGGTGGAACTCGCTTGCCTTATAAGACCTCGTTCGGGATAGTCCGTCCCGAGAAAGATGATCTACAAAATGGAAACGAGGGGCTTATAAGCGTAGTGACGAGATCCACTGATTAGAGCTCTAGGATTAGTTGCAAAAAAGAAGACTCGCTCTTTTCCAACCGATTAGGACTCGAGAAAACACGCTTTAAGTAAACATTAATCGGTAATCGCACATTGCACAAGCCCGAAACCTTGAGCCAAATACCCTTTTCCGAAGCCTAAACCCTTCCTTTCGTTCCTCGCAGCCGAGCGTAAAGTGGTTCGATTTCCGGCCGCCGCCGCGTAATCACCGTTACGGCAGTCCGACAGCTTCTTCGGTTCCCTCGCTTCCTCACCGTAATTTCCGACATGTCTAGCTCACCGAGAAATCGTGACGGGACGGACCCCGCCACCGTAATGTATATGACTTTGGAAGAAGCCATCCGGCTTGTGAGGTTCACAAGAGGCGTAAAGAAGATCGCCATAATTTCGTGGTACACTTCCGAATGAGCGAGGTATAGCAGCTATCCCCTGGCCGACGGTACTTTCGTCCTGGTCGAGGATGACGATTCCCCGAAACCAGTTCACCAAACCTTCAACCAGGTTCCTCCGCCGCCAACATACGGGATGACTTCTAACCAAGGAAACAACCGACCTAGGCTCCACATTGCCACCTCTCAAGGCAACCCCGGTCATATGGCCACCCAAAGGCTAACCCCATCACTCAATACCACCAATAAGACCGCCGACCATCTCAGATGCAAATATCCTTCAATACCCTCCCGGTTTCATCCTGTTGCCTATACACGATTCCCTAAACACCGGGGACAAACCCCGATACAGTTTAGAAAAGGCCCCCATATATCCGCATATATCAAGCCTTCCACCTCCAATCACTACCGCTCACGTGGTAGCACCCGGCGCCGAGCCTCACACCCACCACCGGACCCAACCTTAGCCTCGGATGGTCGAATGTATGAAAGACCCGAAAGCCACCATGAGCAGCTTCAAAGCAGAAACGCTCAAATCCACGATCCGGAATGGTCACGCCTCTCCCGCCAAGTTCGAATGCCGGAGATGGACCGATTCGACGGAACCGAATGTCCTCAAACGCATGTCGACACCTACGTTCTCGCATGAGAGCGAAAGGAGCAACCCTCCAAAGAAATGGCCGACCACTTCCAAAGATACGCTCAAAAGTTCAGCTACGATGGTTTCGAGGGTCAAGCTCGCGGATCGCCACACTGGGATCGATCGCAACATCTTTCTGGAACGGTACCGATCCAACTTAGAGTGGGAGACGAGTCGCGAGGACTTAATCACCACTGAGCAGAAAGCGGATGAAAGCGTTGGAGAATTTTACAAGAGGTGGAGCGGGAAACTCTCCGAGATCATGGAGCCACTCTCCAAGGATGAACAGATGCGGATCTTCAAGTCCTGCTTAAGACCGTCCATCAGAACTCTCATCGGGCCACCATTTCTTCCTGCATCTCCGGCCATGGTCAATGCCGGCTCACAGCTCGAGAAGGATCTCAAGGAAAAGTTGGCTACCGCACAGCCCATACGTATACCGCTCGCCAGCTGCATTCAATCCCGCACCGGCCCCCGGCAAAGGGAAAGATACGTCTCGTCAACTACATCCATCGTGGACAACAATGGGCAACAAACCTGGCCCCACAAAGCAACAATTCTACTCAAGGCTCGCCGTACACTTCGACAAGTTGGACATGCCACCGAGCAAGATGCCGGAAGGGTTAATCAAGGAAGGTCTCCTTAAACCCGTTGCAAATTACAAACCCAAGAATCCCGTAGTCAACGCCGACAAGAGCAAGTATCGCGCCTTCCATCGCATCACGGCCATACCACCGACAACCGCGTGGGGTTACGATACGAAATCCGTAACTTGATAGAAGAAGGCAAATTGAGCGCCCGTGGCCCAATACGCCGGAAACCCTTTTCCGAACAATAACAAAGGTGAATTCCATTGAGTGGGTGCCTAAGAGGATTGCCGCAGAATCCGCTCCGCCTCTTCCAAATCGGGTCCTCCTCTAATGTCCACATCGCCTACGATGTTTGTGATCGCTCCGCCCGCTCGGGAGTACGAGTCCCAAGACATGGTCCGGAGCAATCCTCCGAGAAAACAAGAAGAAATCCTCTCAACGTATGCCGAGAGAAAGATACGAAGCCGGAGACACCAGCAGGGTACACTTGAGAGCCATCCGGAGGTTCGACTACTACGTACTCTACTCCAGCCTGGGCCCTCCCTTCCTCCAGTGCCATGCAAACTTTAGAGCATAAGGGTGGGAAAGCCGAAAAGTCCCGCCGAAACTGCACTAGACCCTGTGGCTCCGAATACCTCGCATCTTGGTAATCTTACCGCGCCGAAGCCTAACCCCGCGGGATCGCCTAAGATTCAACTTGTCCAGCCTTCCGAGCACGGACAGCAAAGGAAGATCAAAGTCGCCTTGGCACTCGCACTCGATCAACGTGCTAACCAAGGGCGGCAACCGCCACAAACAGCCTCAACGCAATCCCGAGGCTCCAAAGAAAGGCTTTACCTCGCAAGAGGAAGACAGAAATGGATGGCTTGATGACTCTCCTTCTCCTGATAGAGACGAGATCTACGATTCCCGATCGTATGGCAAGATGATCACGTTCGTGACGAAGACCTACCGAGAGATGCCTCGGGCACAACGAAGCTCTGTACATCACTCTCAAGCTCAATACCATATCACTCCCCGAAGTATTGGTGGATAACGGGTCAGCCGTTAACGTCCTCCCTCTCAGCATGATGCGAGCCCTGCGCATCAACGAAAGCCATCTGATTCCGTCAACCCGACTATCAAGGCCTATGACAAAGACGTCTCGTCCCCATCCCGGGGACGGTGACTTTGGAACTCGGTTCGAAACCCAAATGGTGCCAAGAAAATTCCACGTGATGGACATTCCATCCGAGTTCACAGCCTCTTTTGGGACGCCTCGTCGCATCACATGAAAGCCATAGCCTCCACTCTCCATCAATGCGTCAAGTTCATTAACCGGCAGGGAGATCTTGAAGTCATCGAGGGGACAGCTTCTCATAGGAAACGAAGCCGAGACAAGCAGCCCAAGCGTGCCCGCAATGTGCACCGGGGCTACCTCCTTCAAACCAACCAAGGGACTATCGGGCAAATCTCATCGTAATCCCTCGTAGTCCTGAGATGCTAACTATGTAAACGTACTCGAGCAAAGTGCACTCGGCAGCCCGATACATCAAGTTCAACCGTCGTTTCCAACATTTGGAGGCGTATTGGAAAGAAACACCGAGCATCGCCATGATGCGGGCACGTAAACCCCCGTCTCCAATCGGAGATTCGTCGCATTCTTCAAACCAACTCTCTCGGCCCCGCTGTGCGAAGAGATCTTCGTGATAAAGGTCAACAAGCACCGTCATTCTCGTGATGAATGCATGGAAGTCATATGGGATGTCCTCCACGAGGAACTACCCGCTGCACCCCTCTTCTCTAATGAAGGGCATGATGTTTTCCTAGCAGCTCCAAAGAACGCACCCGGACGCGATACGTCCCTACGTTTGGGTTGAGCCGTCGACGACGACGAATCAGACTCTCCGAGTCGAGGACGCGGCACTCCGCGGCAGACTCTCGCATTCACATGCTCGCCGAGGACGGCACTGCTCCGATCAGTCACCTATGACCAAGGCTCCAATACCATGGAAATTGTCAAGCTCAACGTCCAAGACATGTGCGGCTATCCGACAATTGGAAGCAACCGGTTGACACGACAAAGAATCCTCTCGATCAAGTGATCGACGACGACTTCGTCAACATCATCTATTCCGTATATCCCGATGATACCAAGGATCCGGTCCTTATCGTCGATTCTCGCAATGCCAAAGTCACCCTCGACGATCGCCCGCTCACGGTAAACGAGGCCCCGGCCAAGCGAGCTCAGTAGCTCATCATTACTTCCGAGTACCAGCCCTGCCGGCAACCGGCCCGTGCCATCACCAAGCTTATACCCTCAAGCGCCGCCAAGGCCAAGGGCACAGCAAGGAGGCAAAGCTCCTCACCCCGCTACGAGTCGATCAACCTCGGGAACGCTTCCCAGCCCACCCCGAAAACATCTCGTAAAGGTCTTCCCCGCAAGACAGAGCCGCCTTCCGACGTAGGAACGACCACCTCAAAGCATCAACATGCTCCAGCTCGATTCCGCTCCCACCGTCACGGCCCGGATTCGTACATCCCGCCACAGACCGCTAGCTCGATAGACTTGGCGATCGAGCGAGATCACGAGACCGTCCAACATTGCAGTAATTCAACACCCCCGTGGGTCAATCAAGCGTATATGGGCAAATTTCTTGGTAATCGAGATCAAGGAAGGCCGCATGGAATGTCCTACCCGACTTCCTTCGTTAACGTAATCCAGTGTTTCCGCCATTCGGCGATTTGGATGTGATCACGGCTCGGACACTAGTCGACGGCACGCACCTACGGAGATCGCTTAGCTCTCGCAAGGAAAGCCCTCATGGAACTAGCCGCTCAAGAAAGCCGTCTTTGGGACGAAGACCAAGCTCAAAAGACCGACAGTGGACCGAGCCCTTAAAGTGTCACAGTGCCTTCTGCATGTAAAGCTAGAGGCCACTCTAGACCAGCTCGACCTCGTGGGTTTTGCTCACGGCAACTTCCTCGACTACCGTCTGTTCTCATCCAACCCCTCTCGCCACACGAGGGTGGTCAACGGTCCCGATGACCTAGGAGATGGAACGGCACAGCACCAAATCCCGCCGCTTATCTCCCCGAGGAAAGCAAGTTCTCCATGAAAGCGACGACGAAGACGATGAAACCATTCTCTTCCAAGCCGGTCATGAAGTCAACAAAACCGGACTCCCAAGGGTCCTGGGAGGATGGGGACGGATCATTTCCGCACTCAAATTGAAAGGCCAACTCAGGGGGGAAGGTCTATTCAAAAGAAACAAGAGGTGGATGGAAATTGCCTCGAGCAACTACTCAGTGGAAATTCCATTGCATCGCGGCATTCGCTTACGTAAACGATCAACCTGGGACAAAGAACCAAATACACATGGGCGCATGTTCGGGAAGCCGTGTACTCACCTTCTGACATACCCGCCACTCAGATAAAGCAGAAAAGAAAGCTCTCCCCGATGGAAGTTTATCTAGACTACCGTACACAGTTCAAAGAAGCACTGGCTATCCTCACATGGGAGGAAACGCAGGCACTAACTCTCAACGCAGGCTCCGCTGCAAGAAAGTTGATTTGGGCCAAAAGCGGAGGAAAATTAGCAAACCATGAGTATCGCTGCACCCAACCTTAATGCCCCGAGTATGCTCAAGAAGAAGGAAAGGAGCGCGATATATCGTGAAGAGATCAAGGAGACCGTTCGCTTGAGCCAGAACTCTCCAAACTCCCCGAGGGTCAACAACGCACGCTTCGCCAGTGCAACCACTGGCACCGACGTTCGAACACCGCGTAATCCATAAACTACCTCCCCGCAGAGGCACCCAAGCGCATCCCGGGACGTAATCCGTCAAGCCGCCGAAGCTCCCGGAATACATCTACAACCAATGAGCCGAGGGAAGACATACGGCCCTACGCTACGAGGAATCCTCCTCTAACTATGGCTCAACTCGAGCGGCCTGTTCGTAAGGAACCAAACCCGATGTCGCCGTTCTAACCCGATCGGGTCAAATCCATGCATTACCACCTAAGGCCACCAAAAGCCGACGGAGCGTAACCGCAACCCGCCTCGCCCGAAGACACAAGTTCCGTGAAAGAGGACCCGATCCTCACTACCAAGCGCACCTGTGCGAACATTTCCCTTTCGTCCTCGCTCACCTCTTCATATCCTCACAAGCTCAAGCTAGAGGAAAGCTCCGGCCCGTACCATGGTCCCCGTGGACGCAACCCCGACGAAGTCATTCGATGATCGGCAACATCCACTATGGCAACATTATCACCTTCACGTATTTGGACCTTCCAAAATTTGGGGCCGATCACAATGAGCCGCTCTACATCACAGCCCACTGACGAGCGTCGCCTTCCCCGCGTGTTGGTAGACGGAGGTTCCGGAATGAATGTCTTGCCCGCCAAGATGATGGACTCCGCTTGACATCAAGCCCACAGATCCAAGCCTTCACCCACACCGTCAAGGCCTATGACTCTACTTCCCGTACACCTTCTGGGTTGCTACTCTTAATATATGGTTCGGCAAGCGGATGATCCCCACCGAATTTCAAGTGTCGACATTCCAATCACTTTTACAGCCCATCCTGGGGCGTCCCCGGCCGCATCAAATCAATGGCGTGGCATCCACCCTTCATCGTTGCCTCAAGTTCATGCAAGGCAACGAAGCTAACCACGCCTACGGCGACGTTGTCACCACCGAGGGGACCAAAGACCAACGACATTCCAAGTTAGAAATCAAGCATAGTGACGACATGGCATTAATCGGATTCACTCGAAACCTCCAAGATCCAAATATGCAACGTGGACCTTCCACTGTCCTCACGACAAGATCCCTCCCGCCATGAAGATGATGAAACGCATGAACTTCATCCTGTGATCGGGCTCGGCAAAAGGTTACAGGCCAACATCAAGTCATCGAAGTCAAGGACCACACCACGGTCCAGTGGGCTTCGCTACGTGCCAACACCGGCCGACATCGTGGAGAACAAAAGGCTCGCCCGCACCAAGGCAAGCAGCCCGCAAAAGGGGAACCTCCGACGGCACACCCAACCTCCGACTCCTGCTTTCGACCTCGCCATTACTTCACCAAGGGAACCAACAGCAGAACCGAGGGGACCGACAAGGGAACCAACCAGAACCGAGGGGACCGACAAATGAACCGACGTAACCGAGGGGACCGACATGGAACCGATGAAGATGAGAAAGAAGCAGTGGATAGTCGCACCGAGACTACGTAAAGGATGGAAAAGCTAGCACGGACCTCAAGCGTTTCGTAGGACTCAAGGCTAATCCGATTAGGGGAGCGTTCCTCGACATCACCGCTCTACCCGGACCAACCGCCACCACACCCAAAGATGAGTACACATTCAAGGGAATCCTGCACTTGGAGGAGCAACTCAAGGTACTCTCCACGGGAAACAGATTGTTCGGATCACCCGCCGAGGCCACATTCGAGACAAGAACTCCAAAGCGTAAGGAACCGTAATTCATAGAAGACGCTCTCAAAGGCTGACCAAATTCTACGTAGTCTTTTTGAAGAAGTCATGGAGGTGCCAAACCCGATTGACTCCGGGCTCCGAAAACAAAGATGATTGCCATGGTTGGGACAGCAGCCAAGCCTCTCGATCCCCGAACCCTCATCAAGCATCCAAAGAATGCCATCAAGAATTGGGTAACTTTCACCGACCAAGGGCAAGCCAGCAAAATGGAAGACAAGCCGGGCCCGCACCCACATCTCCCTAAACCCGGTCTCAAACCCTTCCGAGCCGCCCTGTAAAAGTCCAGCCTTCCGAGTCATCCAACGGCCTTACGCCGAAGACTATGATAATGTAGCCAACCATGTATCTCCGTTCTCGTTTAATGAAAAGTCTCGACCTTTCTGAGTATCCTCTCATTGCCACTTTAACAACCGATAAGTTAACAAACAACTTAAAAGACGTTAATAACTCAATTGATAAAGAAGCGCATACATTAAATGAACAATACATTAGAGAAGTTCTCGAGCGTGTAGTCGACCAAGAGGACAACCGGCCCAAGCCGCCGAAGAGGTTATGACCAAAGTGAACCCGGGGTCCGTGCAAGAGCCTAAAGAGACACAAGTGGGCGCTTCTTCGCCGATGCAGTAAAAGAAGCCCCGATAAGCCTCCTCCGGGAGTATGTTGACGTGTTCGCCCGGTCATACCAGACATGCCAGACTCGATCCTCGATCGTGGAGCACGTAATCCCCCCGGATCCCGAATCCAAGCCTCGTCAAAATGTAAGCCGCGCAAGATCAAGCCAGAGTGGTCTTTGCAAGTAAAAGAAGAGATTGAGAAAATGCTCCGAGTTGGTTTCATCAGTAGTGATTGAGTACCCGACTTGGCTCTCCAACATCGTGACGGTCACCAAGGCCAATGGAAAGGTCGATGCCGTGTAGATTTCGGGATCTCAACAAGGCCAAATTTCTAAAGATGATTTCCCATCGCCTAACATCGACATGCCGGTCGACACCACGGCAAATTTCAAGTAAAGTCCTTCGTGGACGGGTTCGCCGGATACAACCAGATCAAGATGTCCGAGGAGGATCAAGCCAAAATCGCTTCACCACTCCGTGGGGACATACTGCTACACGGTCCATGCCGTTTCGGGTCCGAAGAACGCCGGGGCTACTTACCACGGCCGCAATGCCCTCTCTTCCATGACATGATTCACAAGGAAATCGAAGTATATGTCGACGACATGATCATCCACCTGCAGGATCGACATGCAAAGACATGACAGTATCCGAGGAAGTTCTTCAACAGACTCGTAAAACACTCCATGAGATTGAACTCGCGAAGTGCACCTTCGGCGTCAAGCGCGGCAAGGTACCGGGGTACATGGTTACGTAAAGGGGTATCGAAGCCGATCCCAAGAAAATCAAGGCCATCATCGACATGAAGCCGCCTGCACTCGACGTAAGTGAAAAGCTTCATGGGAAGACTTCAAGCACATCGGGCCGCTTCATCAACCGCTTGACATCTCTCTCGCGAGCCCATGTTCAAACCGATGAAAAAGAATGCCGACATCAACTGGGACTCCGAGTGCCGACATGCCTTTCGAGAAAATCAAGACCTACTTGGTGAATCCCCCAATCCCGTGCCCGCCACATGAAGACAAGCCACTACTCCCGTATCTCGACAAAGCAATGTACACGTCAATCGGAGCAATGCCGGCACAAGAACAAAAGATTCCAAGGTTGAGCATGCAATCTACTTCGTAAGCCTAAGCTTCAAGGAAGTGAACTCAGCTACTCAAAGATTAGAGAAAACTTGTACCGCCTTGGTATGGGTAGTCGGGAAACCGAAACACTACATGCAGCCGCATTCGCTGCTCCCGGTCTCCAAAATGGACCCCGTCCGATATCTCTTTGACAAGCCATCCCCGTCAATGCGACTAGCCAAGTGGTCATTCTTCCCGGCCGAGTTCGACATCAAGTACATGGTCGAAAATCAACAAAGGGCGTAGTAATGGCGCATCACCCGGCCGACTTCCCAAGCAAAGTGAACCTAAGGGTCCCGATCCGCAGCTTCCTGACGACGGAATCTTTTCACTGACAAATAAGCAAACCGCCGGCAACTCTTCTTCGATGGGGCAGCCAACAAGAAGGGGAATGGTATTGGAATGCTCCTTGTCGATCCCAAGGACGAGCACACTCCCATAGCCATCAAGTTGAATTTTGAAACAACCAACAATGCAGCAGTAATACGAAGCCTCGTGCAAGCAGTCCGGAAGCCGCCTCGAGCGCAACATCTCGTAACCGGATGTATATGGAGACTCAAAGCATTGATCATCAATCAAGTGTCCAACAAATGGAAGACGGTAGATTCTCGCCTCTAAGTACCACGCGTACATGGAGGAGCTCATTGCTCGCTCAAGGACATCTCTTTTCACTATTTGCCAAGAGACAGAACCGCTTCGCATGCCCCGGCAACCTCGCCTCTTGTCGAAATTCCCGATGGAAAAGCAAGAAACCCTCGTAATAGGCAGACGGAAACACCCGCCTATTGCCGTGAGATCGAAATAAAAAAGAAACGATCGACGAACCCCGGTACAATCAAATTTACCAAGACTTCTCCAAAACGGAGAAGCTTCCTTCACAAATGAAGATGGAAAATACAAAGAAGGGATCAAAGCCAAAACATGATGGCATTAAAACGCCCGGCATCCCATTTCGTCATTCTCGGGGGTATGTTGTACAAGAAGCGCCACCAAGGGCCACTCCTTCGGTGTAAACAAAGAAAAAGCGCGAGCTAATGAACGAAGTTCACAACGGAACCCGCGGTCCGCACATGAACGCCCGAGCATTGACACGCATCATTCTCCGTATGGGATACTATTGATATCGATGGAAACAGATCGCATCCAGCTTCGTCCGAAGCCGCGACAAATGTCAACGGTTCTCCAACCTCAATCACATCCCTCCTCACGAACTCTATTGCATGACTACGCCTACGGCCTTTCGCCACATGGGGAATCGACGTCATCGGCAAGATCACTCCACCAGGAGCAATGGTCACGAGTTCATTCTAGTCGCTAGCCGACTACTTCACCAAATGGGTAGAAGCCAGATCGTACAAGGTACTGAATTCTAAGAAGGTGGCCGAGTTCATCCGAGAGAACATCATGTGCCGATACGGAGTGCCCAACGAGATCATTTCCGACAATGGGACCCACTTCGAAGGAGATTGTGACCAACTGCTGACCGAATTCAGAGTCACGCGTCACAAGTCTTCTCCTTACAGACCACAAACCAATGGTGCAAGAGAGGCAGCCAACAAGACTCTCGCCATGATAATCGAAAGATGACCACTGTGGTCGGGATCGGCCCGAAAAGCTACATCTAGCCCTCTCGGGGATACGTAACATCGCCGAACCGCCACAGGGGAGACTCCGTTCGCACTCACCTACGGAATGGAAGCGATGTTACCTGTGGAATTGGAAATTCCATCCCTCCGAGTCCTCTTGGAAAACGGGATCAATGAAGTCGAATGGCTACAAAGCCGTCACGACGAACTTGCTCTACTCGACGAGCGCAGATTGAAAGCCATGGAACACACTCGAGCCTACCAGAGCAGAATGGCCCGAGCATTCGACAAGAAAGTCAAGATCCGAGACATCAGAGAAGGCGACTTGGTGCTAAAGGAAAAGCCTCCTACGCACCAATCCCTCGAAAGTGGGAGCCTACCTGGATAGGACCGTTCGTGGTACAAAGAATCTTCTCCGGAGGAGCCATGAAGTTAGCAGATTTGGACGGGAACCCTTTCGTTAACCCCGTGAACGGAAGCAAGCTCCGCAGATACTTCGTTTGAGGAAGAGCACGAGTCAACTCTCCTTCCCCATACACCGTCCCTTCAGTAAAATTAAAGTGCTAAAAGAGTAATACCCAACTGGATACATTTCCGCTAATGATCCAGTAAAAACAGTGGTCGCACTTCTTTTGTCTTTGTTTTTCTCAAAATCACCTAAAAGTGTCGAACTACGGTGACTCCGAGCCCCTTAGTCCAATTGTAAAAGGGGAACGTAGGCACCATCATTGGTTCGGTCTAAAAACAAAAATACAATAAGCATCAATTGCTTGTGTTTCAAAAACTCTTTTCATTTAACCTACAAATTCATAACGGTTAAAACAATCTTTGATGAGTTCAAGCACGGTCAACTCGACTCGCTACACGCTAGCAAAACTACAATAAAACATTAATCGCTTAATGTGTCTCGCAATGACAATGGGTGGATACTGGGACAAAGAAGGTCAACCTAGTTTCCCGTACTTGGTCCTTCATCCTTCTTCCCCTTCCCCTTCCCACGACGAGTGTTCTTCACCTTCACAGAAATATTCCGTAGTCCTTCTACCTAGCTCAGTGGACCCTTCCCGACGCCTCCGTCAACCCCGCGGGCCGCTAACGCAGCCTCTTTCTCTAGCTCGTCTCGAGCCGCTCGCTTCGAGCCATCATAACAAAGGCTTTGATTGGCCTCCCGACGCATTGGCCTCATAGTCGCCCATGGCATTCCTGGGCCTCGATTCCGAGGGTTAGCCCCCGCTTCGCCCTCCTCAAGGTCGAGCCGTCTGTGTGATCGCACCCAACAGCTCACTCCGTCTCCACAAGATAGACATCTCGTGTCTCCCCTATACACTCTTCGTACTCGCCGTATATCAAGGCCGATGTAACAAAGGCTCCCTCTTCGGTGAAGGAGAACCCCGGGCAGAAAGGACGTGTATTGCCACCACCGTGTGAGCAAGCAATAACGCCGAAGGATCTTCCATCGCCAGAGATCCCACCTCAAAGGTAGCAAAGATAACTCAAACCCGTCAATGGCACCTCGCTCCACTCGCATCGTCGCAGTAACCAACGATGGAATGTAGAAAGACGTCCGAGACAGCCCCGACACTCGACAACCAATGTACCCTCCCGAGTGGTCCGACAAGTCTCGTAATTTCCAGCTGGGAACCCACCATCGCAAGTGATGCGTGCAAAGTCTCGGCCATCCAGAGCTCCACTCACTCGATTGCCCCTATCACCAGAGGACGCCGAGAGAAGGACCAAGCGTCACAAGACATTGGCACCTCGTGCATCATCTCGCAGCCTCTCCTCAACCACATGGTAAGCATAGCGGGACTCCTCCCCACATGTATCGGCTACGGCCGCCATCCGACCTATGCCTAGGAACGTCTCGCCCAAGACCAACGGCACGATGTCTCCCGCTCCGGCACCGCTCACCAGTCCAAGACACCGTGATGGCACACACCTGCAGACGTGAACGTGAACAAAGTAGCGATCGCGCACAGAGCAAATGCGTCCCACGCAAAGACGCTCCTCGCCTCCGGCAAATCTTTCGGCAACCCCGAAATGTCAACATAATCGCATCCAAGACGCATCCCGTATGCTTCTCCAAATGAGATACCAAGCAAAGACACTAGCTTCTCAACAGCTGCCATGCCACCAAAGATACGGAAGAACTAGCCGTTCCGTCTCAGTCCTCCTGCACGGCCCGGAAATCTTCAAATGTAGGAGTGATTTCGTTGTACGAAAAGCCGTACACGTTCCTCCGTACGTCCTGCAACCGAGACGCGGCTCTCAAAAGATCCCAATCTGCATGAGCTCCTTCAAAGCCCAAACAGATTTCATCCCGTAATGCCTTCGAAAACCCCTTGTTTCCGCCTCGTGTGGTTCCGTACCCACGACCGAAAATTGTCCAAGTATCGCTCTTGCATCCGAGACGATAGCTTAGAAAGGGAGCCATGACAGAAAGTGAAGGAAACCTAAGAAATTTGAGAGAATTCACTAAACCGATCAGCAATGCGTTAGCTTACAAATTGCAAAGCCGAAACCGCAATTTAAAGAATCTGAAATTCATTTTTAGTCCGGCCGGATTCTCTCGCAGCTGACTTGGTCAACTCGCAGCCTACCGCTCCCGAATTGGAAACAATTCCAAACAACTCCCTATTCATGCCTTTATAAAACCCGCGTGCTCCCCGGTTTTAATTAACCAAAGCCAACACCTCTTCCGCCCCGGCTCGTGCAACAAAGGCAAATAATTAATAATCAGTGCATATAGGCTTAATTTTTGACCCGTTCAATTTTTAATGCATGTTTCATTTTGTTTATTTTTGATCAACCTACTTGCTTATTTGTCGAAAATAAAAAGAAGGTAATCATTAAATAGATGCGCGAAATACAGGTTCCGCCCCACGGGCGCCTTTTCAAATACAGTTCAAATCAAATCGTTCCAGACGATACATACAAAAAAAGAAGAGAGAAAGCAGTAAAGGAGGACTACTCCGAGTCCTGCTCGTCATCCGAGCACTCGACGCACTGCTCCGCCGCTGCCGGATCCGTCGCAAACAAGAACTCGCCAAATTCCTCCAGGCGGGAATATGCAAAAGGCCTCCTCGGCGTCCGCGAACTCGAAGACTCTCCCCTCTCGTGCCCCGAGCGCGAAGGACGATGAGCCCCAAACCCAGTCGTTCTGCCCGCGAACTGGCCAAATCCCTGTGCAAAGTCCTCCCCACCGCCCGTGGGAGCAAGGCGAACCTCTCGGCCTAGACGGCCTCGGCCACGGACATCCACGCTCCTCCGGAACCGCACCGCATGAACGCCACGAGCCTCCTAGCGTAGGCGGCCCACCCGTCCACCACCCTCATAGCATCGTTGTACGTACGGCCGTACACCCGCGAACCAGAAGGTCATCGAAGACAAGCAGAAGTACGTATGCAACATTTGCGTAATACTACTATCAAATGCGTAAAATCAAAAAGTGCTCACCGAAGCATTGGGGTCAACCTCAGATCGTGGTCTCGGCTCATCCAGAATCGGGATCACCAGCCGCCTGCGCGAACCATCCAGCCCTCGTACGCCACTAGCGCGTGGGAGCGGGAGATCTCGGGATATCCAGGCCATCGCCCTCCCCGTGCCGCACCCGCGGCTCCTCACCTCATCCTCAAGAAAGTCTCATAGTCGGCCCCCGCTATGACGTACTCAGATAGAACGCGCCCGTCTATACCTCTCCAACTCCTCCATCGGCATCTCCGCAGGATGCCGCATGTGCATAGGAGGATCCACCGGCACCAACGGAAGGGACCCCGGCCGTGCCGACGGGTCACCCGCTCCCCTGCATACATAGCGTCGCAATGAAGTCCCACCAGAGCTTCCTCCGCCGCGTCACCTCGCTAGCAACCCGAACCACGCCCATGTGGAACCGACTCCACTGTGTCACTGGATCCTCTCGTAGAACTCCCGGTCTGTGGCTCGGGACACCTCCTCGTATGACACCCGAGTACCCACTCGACGAGACCGGCTTCTTCGCTCTCTTCTCGCCAAACCAAAGATGGCAGTGGAACAGGGTCGATACGCCTCCCTAATGTCCCACTCGCGGACCGAACACCTCATAGCACTGCACCCGCCAAGCAAATGGAAAGTTATGTCGCCTACAGAGCGTATACATACGAGTACATAAAAGAGACAAGGAAGAGAAAAAGACGTGAACTTACATCCAAGACAGTGTGTGAAGCACTCAGTGGAGTTCTCCTCTTCTCGCGAGAACTCCGTCCAAGGCATGATAGAGCTCGGCGCCCAGCCTCCCCATGCGAACCCCTCACGGCATCCAAGTCCGTCGCCGACCCGAGCAGAGGGAAGTGACAGGATGTGTCGGAAGTCGGGAACAAAGTCGCCGACAACGCGAACCAAATGAACCTCGAGCCAGCGCTCCGCGGTCATCCTCAAAGATCCAGCCAAATAATCGGCGATACCCGCCTCCGCATGCCTCTCCATCGGCTCGTACCGAATGCCTAAGCCCCCGGCATCGGTAATATCAAAACCCAAAGCAGCTGCATAACCGCTCCGGGTATAACCGTCAATCCACACCCGTGTTGCCATAGGTCGGCAACCCAGTGATAGCAAAGAAAGTCCGTGGGAGTCACCGTCGCCTCCCCACTCCGAAATGGAAAGTATGGGTCGTATCCCACCAATACTCGCCGTAGCTACGTACATGGACTGCTCCTGCTGCCGCAGCCTATCGCAGCCTACCGCACCGATAAACCCAGCCTAATCCGGAGTCAAGCACCGCCGCCGTGGACTCCTCTCTCCCTCTCGAGCCGCGTCCGGAAGACTTCCCACAACGCCGCACCGCTCGAAGGCACCCCGACTCTTCTCGGTTGTGGGTATCAACCGTCCTCGCCCTCGCAGTGAACAAGACAATAGCAACATCAATGTAATGCACGAACGCATGTCAGAATGATGCAATGCAATGGCAGTTCTTATTCCTTTCCTAAAATACTTTCATCCCGGTTGGAGTATTGACGGTCCAAGATTTCAAAATCTTTCGAAAACTCCGTCGAATCCGGAACTTTCAAAATCTTTCGAAAACTCCGTCGAATCCGGAACTTTCAAAACTTTCAAAATCTTTCGAAAACTCCGTCGAATCCGGAACTTTCAAAATCTTTCGAAAACTCCGTCGAATCCGGAACTTTCAAAATCTTTCGAAAACTCCGTCGAATCCGGAACTTTCAAAATCCTTCGAAAACTCCGTCGAAACCGGAACTTTCAAATCTTTTCGAACATTTCGAAAATTTACTCCGTCCCGAATTAAAGCTACTTTAATTTTGGAAAATGCATCTAGACATGGAATTTTGCAACCAAAATTTTTATGTCATCTACCCATGGTGTCAATTGAACTACATCCTAGTCAATTTCGACAAAGGTTCATAGCAAAGTCAAAAGCCCCAAATTCGGGCACCAAAATCCCTAGTTCATTCCTAATCAAATTTCTAACATTTAAAGAATGCACATTCTTAAAATTAATGGAATTTGAGGGAAGCTTACTTGTCTCTCGATCCCTCCTTCGAGTTGTGTCTCTCCCTAGCCGGTAGAACTCCGCCGGATTCAATGGATGAATAATGGTTCGAATGGTCCGAACCAACCGCGTTCTTTCGTCATCGGTCCTTCCATGACGAGCCATTGGTTCCCAATCACCTTCCATAGCAATTTTCCTTCACAAATCCGAGCAAATCTCACAATTTAGGGTGAATTTTCTCTCCTCCTTTCTCTCCTCTCGTCGGAATTAATGGGGAAAATGGCCAATTCTCGCTCGGCCTGTAAGGACTCCGGCCAAATTTAGTCAAAGTCCCACTGACTCTTACCGCACCCGTAAAATTTTTTGCCACTTTGGCCCTCGCCACGCCAATTTTACCACTTTTGGCCCCCAAAAGTGTAAAATTTCCCCGCTAGACATTTCTAACACCCCATCCCCGAGGATAAATTCTCGCTAGTTTTCACTAACGCCCGTCTCCGCACGTTAAATTCCCGCTAGTTTTCACTAACGCCGTCTCCGCACGTTAAATTCCTAGTTTTCACTAACGCCCGTCTCCGCACGTTAAATTCTCGTTAGTTTTCACTAACGCCATCTCCGACGTTAAATTCCCGCTAGTTTTCACTAACGCCGTCTCCGCACGTTAAATTCTCGCTAGTTTTCACTAACGCCGTCTCCGCACGTTAAATTCCCAGCTAGTTTTCACTAACGCCGTCTCCGCACGTTAAATTCTCGCTAGTTTTCACTAACGCCGTCTCCGCACGTTAAATTCTCGCTAGTTTTCACTAACGCCGTCTCCGCACGTTAAATTCTCGCTAGTTTTCACTAACGCCGTCTCCGCACGTTAAATTCCCGCTAGTTTTCACTAACGCTCGTCTCCGCACGTTAAATTCCCGCTAGTTTTCACTAACGCCGTCTCCGCACGTTAAATTCTCGCTAGTTTTCACTAACGCCCGTCTCCGCACGTTAAATTCAATCCCGCTGACGTTTGACATTCAAACGCTCACTTCAATCCCCGCTGACGTTTGAAATTCAAACGCTCAATCATGTCTCCGGACATTCCAGGTACAATTCCGTCTCCCGACGTTAAAATTTCTAATGGTTTTCACCATCGTTCATTTCCCTGGCAGCCGCAATAAGCCCGAACCCCAAGGCACGAACGCCTTGCAACAATCCCTCTTCGGCCATCTTCGTAAGCCCGAATATCTTTTCACTTCAGCAAGTGAACACATATCTCCCCGGCCGCCAGTCGTAAGCCCGATCGTCCCACCTCAGCGGCCATCAAGGTAAGCCCGCACAACAATCCCTCTTCGGCCATCAAGGTAAGCCCGAATGCTCATCCCCAGCAGGATTCTAAAGAAGAAACGTCGATCCTTCCGAGTTGTTAATAACGCCAGTTTAACACAACCGTTCCCATCATTGCCGCCCTATCCCCAGCAGGATAAACCTGGTCGTCGTCGTAAGCCCAAAGATTCAAGGCACGAACGCCGTCTCAGATAAACGCATCCTCGCAACTCCGGCTTGAGGCGCCACACGCCTCGTATGTTTCAAAGAACTCCGGCTTGAGGCGCCACACGCCTCGTATGTTTCAAGAAGAACTCCGGCTTGAGGCGCCACACGCCCTCGTGATTCAGCAACTCCGGCTTGAGGCGCCACACGCCTCGAAGGTTTCAGAATCCTGTGTTCGTACGCCTCACAATAGTCTCCATTCAGTTCCGATACCTCGCAATGGTCTCATTCGTGTTAGACGCCTCCAAACAGCCTCGCCAGGTCAAGGTCCCCACGCGCGGCTCCTTGCACCTACGAACTACGATCGGCTTGATTCCCGCCGGGATACGTAGGAATCCTTTCGCTAAGTGGTCCACCACCGACCGCCTGTGTCTTTCAAAGTAAGGCATCCCGATTTGGATCCTTATCTTTTTTCAACGACCCCACCGCCTTCGGAGGCGACGTCGCTGAGGGGCTAACTGTAAGTACCCAAATCCGGATCGTCAAACTCCGTCGAAAGTTAACCGAAATCCGTTAACCGGCCCGCTTCCAGTTAACCGAACTCGTTAAACTCCCCGTTGCCAAGCCAACGAGACGCCCCGAGATCGCCCGAGCATCCCAACGTCGAAGCGTACTTGACACACGTCATCGCACGTAAACGTACGGCTTTCCCAGAACAATGCACTTTTCGGCACTTTCCGGGGCATTTCTGACATTTTCCTGATCGTTATTTTAAAACGGACAAAACCGGGACCCGGAACGAACTCCCACACATTTGGTGAGTCATGGGACACGTGGCGCCCATGCCACAGCCTCCCATCACCCTTCAATCAGAAATCAAAGGGAAAAGACTAAAATACCCCCGGTAAACAGCCTAAGTCCGGCCGACTCCCCGTGCAAACTTTCAAATTGCCAAAGAAGCCCTCAAAGTTCCAAAATACCACAAAACCCCGGAAATCGCCTAAGTCCGTCCTGACTCTTATCCGCATTTTTCACCCTATAAATAGGAGGGTCACAAAGCCAAAACAACAACAAAATTACTCCCAAAAATCACTTCACCCACGGCCCAAACTGAGTTTCACCCCTCCCGAGCTCCCGTTTTGTCTCGATTTGCGTGAAACTTCCGTATTTCGATCAAATACGCCCTCACTACTCCGAAACACCTTTTCAAACTACTTTCCGTGTCCCGTACACACCCCTGAGCCAAAGGAGTCGACCCTAGCCATAGGTATAACTCCCTCTCTATAATCTCTCGTTTCGTCTCGATTTACGCGCCAGTCGCTACAACCGTTTCGAACCACGTTATTGAAATGTATACGCCTCCGTCTAACGGGGTCCGATACGTTTTAGCCCCTCGATCCTCTTCTCTTCCCGTAAGAGAAGTAATCACGGTTAAAACGGCGTTCCGACCCCGCTTCCGTTTACTTTTTATGTCATTTAACCATTCATCGATCGATCGATCCGTCGATCGTCATTTACTTTCTGTCATTTACAATTCCGAGCCGTTTTGGCTCGTTGATCGTCATTTACAATTCCGAGCCGTTTTGGCTCGTTGATCGTCATTTATGATTCCGGATCGTTTGATTCCGTTGATACTGCTTTAAATACTGTCATTTACAAAGTCCGACCCGTTTGGATCGTGATAGTATTTACTTTTCAAAGTCCGAGTCGCAACCCGATTCGTTGATTGCAAAATCATTTAATACGCTTTTTCCCGTAAAAATCGTTAACAATGTAATGCCCGGTTCAAAACCGGAGTTCGTCCATCGAACTCTCTTTCAAAAACGCGCGAAATGACGTTTGGCATCCGAACGCTCATCTTCAAACTAAAAGCCGCCATTTGACACTCAAAATCATTTAATACGCTTTTTCCCGTAAAAATCGTTAACAATGACTCGCCCGGTTCAAAATCGGAGTTCGTCCTTCGAACTCTCTTTCAAAAAGCTCAAAATCGACGTTTGCCACGCGAACGCTCATTTCCGTCTCAAAACCGACGTTTGTCATTCAAACGCTCGTCTTTTCAAACAAAGTCACCTAATCAACGTTTGACATTCAAACCAAGATTAAGCTTGTCATTCAAGCCCCCCATTTCAAAATGCAAACACACACACACACGCACACGTTTTCGAGAAAGGTAGAAAGACTCGTCATACGAGGCATTTCGGGTGATCTCGTAATACTCTTCCCGAAACGTAACGTGACCTCCGAACCTAACAATCTCTGGTACTCATTTTTGCTACCAATAAAAATGATCCCTTGTTTTCAAAGCCTTTTCCTAAGTTTTTGCTACCAATAAAAACGACACCATTTTCACTAAAGCCGTTTCTCAACGTTTTGGGCTCAAAATACAAAAACCGCGTGGCGACTCCTCATTTTCCTTCCCATGAAGCGAGGTCTCAGACACCAACCCCCCGCGAAAGACAACCGCCTTTCACATCGCGCGAAATCCGGGTAATTTCACATAGGGCAGAGTCAAACCAATGAGTTGAATTAGACTCATAATTAATCTTAAGGCATCTTTGAGAAAATAGTTGATCTCCACAATTTGAGAGTTTGACCGGGCTGAAGTTGCCTATGTAACCTTTACCATTTAAGGTACGAGTCTCAGGTCATCGTAGTTCGAGGGGGCCCCGATTGATGATACAACCAGGGTTAAGTTTAGAGAAAGAGAGAGTATGAATGTAAAAGAGTCCGTTTGGTGAAAAAGGAAGAGGAAGATGACTCGATCCTTGGTCAAATATAAGTGAGGGTGATCTAGACGAGTTAATTGGATTTGGATGAAAATTGGCCTTGATTGGTAAGTTGGCTTAGGTAGGCCCTAGATGGTGGTTTGATGAGTCGAGAGAGGTTTGACCTAGGTGGGTTTTTGGCTGAAGGGTGCTAGAGATAAAGGATCTAAACTATGGGTGGTTCTAAGACTAAGGGAGCAGACTGTGAATGGTTCAAGAGATAAGAGGTAGAACTTTGAAGGGTCCTAACTTGAAGGATTTAGATCATGGGTGGTCATGGATGGTCAAAGGGATGAATAGTGGACCTCGGAGGGTCTTAGAATGGACCAAGAGTGGTCCGAGAGATGACAGGTGGTCCTAAGTGTAGGATATAGACCATGGATGGTCTAAGGTAGAGGAAAGGACCATGGATGGTCCGAGAGATGAGAGGTGGACCACGGAGGGTCCCAAGTAGAAGGATATAGACCACGGGTGGTCTTAAGATGAAGGGGCAGACCATGGATGGTCCAAGAGACGAGGGGTGGACCTCGGAGAGTCTCAGGTGGAAGGGTGTACCTTTAATGGTCCTAGATAGAGAGAGTGGACCTCGAAGGGTCCTAAATTGAGGAGTGGACCTTGGATGGTCCAAAGTAGAGGAAGTGGACCTCGGAGGTCCAAGAGAAGAGGGGTGAACCCTGAACGGTCCAATATTGAGAGAGTGGACTTAGGGGTCCATAGTAGAGGAAGTGGACCTAGAAGGGTCCAAAAGATGAGAAGTGGACCTTGAATGGTCCATGATTGGGAGAGTGGACCTAGGGGTCCATAGTATAGGAAGAGGACCACGAAGGGTCAAAGAGATGAAGAATGGACCTAGGGTGGTCCGTAGTATAGGCTATGGACCTTGAAGGGTCCTAGAGATGAGGAGTGGACCTTGAACGGTCCAAGATAGAAAGAATGGACCTAGGGTGGTCCGTAGTAGAGGAAGTGGACCTCGAATGGTCCAAGAAATGAAGAGTGGACCTCGGAGGGTCCTAGAGATGAAGAGTGGATGTAATGTCATTGTTCATTTATATAAGAGATTGTTTCTTTGATTATTATATGTGTTTGCATGTTTAGTTATAATAATCGTGTCCCTAGTACTTATGAAGCACTATTATGAAGTCTAATGGATAGTCATGTGATGATTATATGCATGGAGATGCACATTAGATTCATGGGTACTTGTTAGAGAACAAGGTACTGGACTTGACCCATTATGAGATTTATGTCATGGTCAAATGTCATAATTAAATCTCATATAGTCATATCATTGATATCCTTTGACCTGAGATTATCATCGTCTTCCGCTCGATGAATATCATGTTTGATATAGTTTAACGTTGTCTTTAACTGGATGACAATAAGGGCTATCATTGGTATGGTATGATTCTTGTTGGGAAGAATGATAAGTCAAGATGGAAATTGTCCCTCGTAAAGAGAGATGTTTGCTAGGCCACTCGTAAGTAAGATTGATGTAGTGCATGGCCATGCCCGAATGAATTAATGTGATTAATATCATTCGATTAATCAATTTACTTGGTAACGAGAAAGCATTGAACAATATGAGTTGACGTGGACCATGACTCATGTTCAATATAACATCATGTGACAATGGGATTGTGATATGTTCTATGTAGGAAAATCGAACTTGATATTATACTATTTGGGTAGGCATGATGGCTTGCTAGAGTCCGGTCATGTCTTATGAGGATCGATGTGATCGGACTCATTGCCAACATAGTATGGTCCTATGGGGTCACACGCATCGAACGAATTGTCAAAAATGAAGAAAATGGGTTTTCTGTGCTCAGGGGACGACTCGTCCTCAGGCTGAACCAAGTCGTGCCCTTAAGGGGGACGGATGATTCAGTGGGGGTATCCTGAGGGACGACTCGTGCTCTAGGGCACGAGTCGTGCCCAAAGGGACGACTCGTCCCATGAGCAAAGCCAAGTCGTGCCTTATGAAGGGACGCCAGAATCAGTGGGTTGTGCAAAGGGGACGACTCGTGCCCTGGGGGACGAGTCGTCCCGTCGGGCCTGGACTGATACGTAAATGACCTAATTTTAGGGTTTTCAAAAAGGGATTTTATTTGTAACGTATAAATACTTGCCCCTGGTTGCCCTAGCCGTCATTAGAACGTTTTGGCTTTAGAGAAACACCAAAAGTGAGAGATTTCAATTGAGAATTGAGAATCAAACACTACCAATTCCATTGTTCTTCATTGATTGAAAGGTGTTTCAATCAAAGGATCTAGCAATCCTCCTAGAAGAGTTCTAGGGTTCGTTCTTCGCGTGGATACACATAGAGGATCTTCGCTCGTCAAGATCTTTAGTTCGTGATTCGCCGTTCGTTCATCAAGGATTAACAAGGTTGTTCAATCTGGAGTTGGGTCAAGTTTATCAAAGGCAAAAGCACTCAAGGTTGGTATTTCTATTTCATCTTTATTAATTAATCATCTAGAACGGATTCTAGGGCTTGGGGTTTTTCGAGTTATTGCATTATTCCGCTACGCATGGACCCTCGAAACCCAACAGTGGTATTAGAGCCTGGTTCATGATGTTTAGTTAGATAATCATGATAATTGTGTAATGTGATTATATTAATTTTCATGATATGTATGATCTAGAATATGAAATTGTATGAGTTTTGCTTGTGAAGTAATTGTATATATTGATGTACCATGATTATGAAATTGAAATATATGATTAATATGATTAATCTAGATTATGGGATGTCAATTTCATTAATATGATTAATGTGATTAATCTAGGATATTTGTGAAGTGTTACTTAGTATATTGGCTGGACACCAAAACCTTCTCCACAAGCACTTCGATGGAAGTGTGGGATAAACTTGGAGCACGTGGCCGCGTACTAGTAATTACTGATCAAATGTGATTTGTGTTGCATCATTCCATGTTCATAATTATGCTCATATAGTTTTCATGAATCAACCTTGGCATGTAATTGATAAGCATGAAAAATTGAACCTTCTTTGTAATTTGAGTTTGTTTTATGCCACCCATGTTTAAACACTTGTGAGTACACGGATAGTTTCATGTAGGCTACGCCACAGCGAGGTACATTGATTCTATTTTTGTATGATCAAGATGAGCAAACGGTGATTGCTATACGTTTAACATGGTTGAACTCAATTAGGCTATCAAAACAGTTTTGGGCCTAAGGCATAAGATGAGATTGAAACATGTGACATATGATGTCTATAATCTCATAATGATCTAAGAGTCATATATAGATATGATTGATAAATGTTATCTACCTTTTTAGTTTAATTTTGAGCAGTCGTGCCATAGCCGACTTGAAATTAAATTAAAGTTGGGTCTTAGCCTATTAAATTATATTATACATGTTTGTATAAGAAGGTTATATAATTTAGTGGGAGTATTTGTGAAATACGTTAATTAATCTCTTAAATGAATTGGTACTTATATGTGTTCATATCTTGTTGCATATCTTTGTAGATCAATGGCTGTAAACACTAATCAAAACATGTCATCGCGATCACCCTGAGAAGGACAAGTTAGAGGAGAATGGCAAAAACTATGTGGATTGGATCCGCAGTTTGGGAATTGTTCTCAAACAAGAAAGGAAGTTGTACATTCTCGATGGACCCGTTCCACCCGAGCCTGCTGCTAATGCAACTAAAGGGGAAAGGGACCAACATAAGAAGCATGTAGATGATTCTATTGATGTTGGTTGCCTGATGCTTGCGACCATGTGTAAGGCTCTTCAGAAGGACCTTGTACACATGGAAGCCTATGATTTGGGAAATCATTTGAAGGAAATGTTCCAGCTTGCAAGCACGTACGGAAAGGTTTGACACTATGAAGGCTCTTCATTCATGCAAGATGATTGAAGGACAACCCGTTGGGCCTCATGTGTTGAAAATGAAGGGTCACCTCGAACACCTTGAGAGGCTTGGATATCCTATCCAGCTAGAGCTAGCTACGGATATGATATTGCATTCACTCCCGAAAGTTATAATCGCTTTGTTCCGAATTATAACATGAATGGGATGAATAAATCTCTCGTCTGAATTCATGGGATGCTAAAGAATGCGGAGAAAAATATTACCAAGAAAACCAATCAAGTGTTGATGGTGAATAAAGGAAAGGGGTTCAAAAACAAGGGTAAAGCAAAAGTTGCTAAACCGAAGGCAAAGGTTGCCGTTGCTGAGAAGCCTAAACCCAAATCCCAAAAGGATGCGGTATGCTACCATTGCAAGGAAACTGGGCATTGGAGGCGTAACTGCAAGCTTTATCAGAAGGATCGAAGAAGAAGGGCAATGAGATTGCCATGACTTCGTATCTATATGATAGATATTTTACTTTCTACCTCTAGTTCTTGGGTATTAGATACCGGATGTGGATCTCACATTTGCCTAAAATGTGCAGGGACTAAAGAATAGAAGGTTGCTCAAAGAGGGTGAAGTAGATCTACGGGTTGGAAATGGAGCAAGAGTTGCTGCATTGGCCGTAGGGACTTACGAAGTCACTTTACCTAGAAGATTAATTTTAGTTTTAAATAACTGTTATTATGTTCCGGATTTGAGCAGAAACATTATTTCTATTTCATGTTTAGACAATGAGGGTTACAATTTTCTTATTGCGAATAAGAAATTTTCAATTTATTTGAATGACATGCTTTATTGTGTTGCTCATTCTTTTAATGGCCTTTATGTCTTGGATGTTGAGAATAATGTTGATAATGTCTATCATGTTAGTAAGAAATCCAAACCAAATAATGTGAATGACACATATAAATGGCATTGTCGTCTTGGGCACATAAACGAGAAACGCATCTCTAAACTCCATAAAGATGGATATTTAGACTCATATGATTATGAATCATATGATGTTTGCGAGTCTTGTTTATTGGGCAAGATGACTAAAGCACCTTTTACTAAGAGTAGTGAAAGGGCTAGTGATTTGTTGGCTCTCGTACATACCGATGTTTGTGGACCAATGAATAGCATTGCTAGGGGGAGGATTTCTAGATTTCATAACGTTCACTCGATGACTTATCAAGATATGGCTACGTCTATCTGATGAAGTACAAAAGTGAAGCATTTGAGATATTTAGAATATTTCAAAGTGAAGTACAAAATCAACTTGGCAAAACTATTAAAACACTTTGATCCGATCGAGGTGGTGAATATTTGAGCCAAGAATTTGACGATCATCCGAAAAGTTGTGGAATTGTTTCGTAACTTACTCCACCCTAACACCACAATGGAATGGTGTGTCCGAGAGGAGAAATCGAACTCTATTAGATATGGTCCGATCGATGATGAGTCAAGTTAACCTTCCTATTTCCTTTTGGGGACATGCACTTGAAACAGCTGCTTTCACACTTAACAAGGTCCCTACTAAATCGGCTCCTAAAACCCCACATGAGATGTGGCATGGAAGAAAGCCTAGCTTATCTTTCATGAAGATTTGGGGATGTGAGGCTTATGTAAAGAAATTGGTTTCTGAACATAAACTTGCACCTAGATCTGATAAATGTATTTTCGTTGGTTATCCTAAGGAAACGAAAGGATATCAATTTTACAACCAATCCGAGAACAAAGTGTTTGTTGCTCGACACGGTGTCTTTCTAGAGAAAGAGTTTCTCTCTAAAGAAACTAGTGGGAGTAAAATTGATCTTGAAGAAATTCAAGAACCTGAAAATGACATAGGGCCAATGGTAGAGACGGAACCAAATTCACAAGCTGTTGTGGAACCGGTTCAAGATGCACAAGTTCTTCGCAGATCGGATAGAATACGATCCGAACCTGAGAGATATGGATTTCTCATGACGGAAAGTAATGAAGTAGAAATCATTGAGAATGATGAACCTACTTCCTATCAAGAGGCGATGTCCACTCCTGATTCGGACAAGTGGCTAGGAGTCATGGAATCCGAGATCAAATCCATGTACGATAATCAAGTTTGGAACTTGATTGATCCACCCGAAGGTGTAAAAACCAAAGGATGCAAGTGGGTTTTCAAAAAGAAAACCGACATGGATGGGAAGGTACATACTTATAAGGCTAGGCTAGTTGCTAAGGGGTATAGGCAGATTCATGGCGTTGACTATGATGAAACCTTTTCGCCCGTAGCAATGCTTAAGTCTATTAGAATCCTAATTGCCATATCCGCATATTACGACTATGAGATATGGCAAATGGACGTCAAAACAGCGTTTCTTAATGGAAACCTACTTGAGGATGTATACATGATACAGCCTGAAAGGTTTATCGATCCAAAGGATTCTAACAAAGTGTGTAAGTTGCAGAGATCCATTTATGGATTGAAGCAAGCTTCCCGGAGCTGGAATCTACGTTTTGATGAATCAGTCAAAGAGTTTGGGTTTATCAAAAATGAAGATGAACCTTGTGTATACAAGAAGGTAAGTGGGAGCATAGTGCTATTTCTGGTATTGTATGTCGATGACATCTTACTCATTGGAAACAATGTTCCTGCACTTGAGACTGTAAAGTCTTGGTTAAGAAAATGTTTTTCAATGAAAGATATGGGTGAAGCGTCTTATATCCTTGGTATCAAGATCTATAGAGATAGATCAAGAAGGATGATTGGTTTGAGTCAGAGTACATATGTTGACAAGGTCCTTAGAAGATTCCGCATGGAAAATTCTAAGAGAGGGAACTTGCCAATTGGACACGGCATTACTCTTAGCAAGACTCATTGTCCTAAGACAAATGATGAGCGAAAGAGGATGAGTGATATACCATATGCTTCGGCAATTGGGTCTATCATGTATGCCATGTTATGTACTAGACCCGATGTCTCGTACGCTCTAAGCGCAACGAGTAGATACCAGTCTGATCCTGGTGAGAACTATTGGATAGCTGTCAAGAATATCCTTAAGTACTTGAGAAGGATTAAGGATGTATTCTTGGTATTTGGAGGAATGGAAGATGATCTGGTTGTAAAGGGTTACACAGATGCAAGCTTCCAAACCGACAAAGATGACTATAGATCGCAGTCTGGTTTTGTGTTTATGCTAAATGGAGGTGCTGTTTGTTGGAAGAGTTCCAAGTAAAGCACTGTTGCTGATTCTACAACAAGTCGAATACATAGCAAAGACGGATGCGGCTAAGGAGGCGGTTTGGATCAAGAAGTTCGTTAGTGACTTAGAAGTCGTTCCGAGTATCACTAACCCGATAGAGCTTTTCTGTGACAATAATGGTGCTATTGCCCAAGCAAAAGAACCAAGGTCACATCAGCGATCCAAACACATTTTGAGACGTTTCCACCTCATTCGAGAAATCCGTGAAAGGGAGGACGTCAAGATATGCAAGGTACCAACGGATGACAACATTTCGGACCCTCTCACCAAGCCTTTACCACAAGCTAAACATGATGGTCATGTTAGGTCCACGGGTATAAGATACATGAATGATTGGGCCTAGTGCAAGTGGGAGACTGTAGGTGTTAGTGCCCTAGGCCTATAGAGATAGACCTTTATGTAATGTCATTGTTCATTTATATAAGAGATTGTTTCTTTGATTATTATATGTGTTTGCATGTTTAGTTATAATAATCGTGTCCCTAGTACTTATGAAGCACTAGTATGAAGTCTAATGGATAATCATGTGATGATTATATGCATGGAGATGCACATTAGATTCATGGGTACTTGTTAGAGAACAAGGTACTGGACTTGACCCATTATGAGATTTATGTCATGGTCAAATGTCATAATTAAATCTCATATAGTCATATCATTGATATCCTTTGACCTGAGATTATCATCGTCTTCCGCTCGATGAATATCATGTTTGATATAGTTTAACGTTGTCTTTAACCGGATGACAATAAGGGCTATCATTGGCATGGTATGATTCTTGTTGGGAAGAATGATAAGTCAAGATGGAAATTGTCCCTCGTAAAGAGAGATGTTTGCTAGGCCACTCGTAAGTAAGATTGATGTAGTGCATGGCCATGCCCGAATGAATTAATGTGATTAATATCATTCGATTAATCAATTTACTTGGTAACAAGAAAGCATTGAACAATATGAGTTGACGTGGACCATGACTCATGTTAAATATAACATCGTGTGACAATGGGATTGTGATATGTTCTATGTAGGAAAATCAAACTTGATATTATACTATTTGGGTAGGCATGATGGCTTGCTAGAGTCCGCTCATGTCTTATGAGGATCGATGTGATCGGACTCATTGCCAACATAGTATGGTCCTATGGGGTCACACGCATCGAACGAATTGTCAAAAATGAAGAAAATGGGTTTTCTGTGCTCAGGGGATGACTCGTCCTCAGGCTGAACCAAGTCGTGCCCTTAAGGGGGACGGATGATACAGTGGGGGTGTCCTGATGGACGACTCGTGCTCTAGGGCACGAGTCGTGCCCAAAGGGACGACTCGTCCCATGAGCAAAGCCAAGTCGTGCCTTATGAAGGGACGCCAGAATCAGTGGGTTGTGCAAAGGGGACGACTCGTGCCCTGGGGGACGAGTCGTCCCGTCGGGCCTGGACTGATACGTAAATGACCTAATTTTAGGGTTTTCAAAAAGGGCTTTTATTTGTAACGTATAAATACTTGCCCCTGGTTGCCCTAGCCGTCATTAGAACGTTTTGGCTTTAGAGAAACACCAAAAGTGAGAGATTTCAATTGAGAATTGAGAATCAAACACTACCAATTCCATTGTTCTTCATTGATTGAAAGGTGTTTCAATCAAAGGATCTAGCAATCCTCCTAGAAGAGTTCTAGGGTTCGTTCTTCGCGTGGATACACATAGAGGATCTTCGCTCGTCAAGATCTTTAGTTCGTGATTCGCCGTTCATTCATCAAGGATTAACAAGGTTGTTCAATCTGGAGTTGGGTCAAGTTTATCAAAGGCAAAAGCACTCAAGGTTGGTATTTCTATTTCATCTTTCTTAATTAATCATCTAGAACGGATTCTAGGGCTTGGGGTTTTTCGAGTTATTGCATTATTCCGCTGCACATGGACCCTCGAAACCCAACACCTCGGAGGGTCCTAGAAATGATGAGTGGACCTCGGGGGGTCCTAGAAATGAAGAGTGGACCTCGGAGGGTCCTAGATGGAGAAAGTGGACCTCGGAGGGTCCTAGTTAGAGAGAGCGAACCGCGAATGGTCCAAGAGGTGAAGAGTGGACCTTGGAGGGTCCTAGAAATGAAGAGTGGACCTCGGAGGGTCCTAGATTGAGAAAGTGGACCTCGGAGGGTCCTAGAAATGAAGAGTGGACCGCGAATGGTCCAAGAGGTGAAGAGTGGACCTTGTAAGGTCCTAAAAATGAAGAGTGGACCTCAGAGGGTCCTAGAAATGAAGAGTGGACCGCGAATGGTCCAAGAGGTGAAGAGTGGACCTTGTAAGGTCCTAAAAATGAAGAGTGGACCGTAAATGGTCCAAGAGGTGAAGAGTGGACCTTGTAAGGTCCTAAAAATGAAGAGTGGACCGCAAATGGTCCAAGAGGTGAAGAGTGGACCTTGTAAGGTCCTAAATTGAGGGATAGTTAAGCGTTTTATTTACAAAAAAGCCTTCTATTTTTATAGAACCTACTTTTGGTTGGAAGGGATACCCCCTTTTCACAACTATCTAGTATTCCTAAAGTGGTGGATCCTAAAAACTAACCTTCGCCTATAGACGTTTACTATAATATTCATTGTGGGTCTGACAATTCGATGATAGGACAAGATCGATCATGTACCTTTCATGGCACGTCTTTTAAAAGGAAATAGATCTCGACTCATCATTGACTCGTGTTGACACAATATGAATAATATATTAATTGTCTATGGGAAAAAGCTAGTCAAACCAACCGGTCATAAGGAGTGTGTTCTTAGTAAAAGTGGGTGACACCAAATTTAGGCTTCAGGCTTCCAGGTGCGGCCGAAGCGCTCGGTGATGAATGGATGGCCAAGTGAGACTCGGAAGGGAGGCGACATGATCACCACACTTCCCGCACTTTAGCTTCTCCGATGGGTTAAGGGTAGGTGCAAAGTGTGACACGGACTCTAGTGGTAGTGTGAGGTGGAAGATCTAATTCTTTTTAAGGAAAAAATAGAAAGATATTTTTTTTGTTTTTAACTTTTATGCATGCGAATGCAACAGTTAAAAGTGAAAGGGGGTAAAGAGAAATAATGTACAACACCACAAAAAATGAAAGTCTGACCCACTAAGTTTGAAAAAGTTTCAAAACATTCCCCAGCGGAGTCGCCACTGTGAATACCCCGTCCCGATGCAACACGCATTCGGAGGTTTAAAATAAATAATCATGGAGAGTCGAACCGAAATGGGATATTCATTAAGTGACACTCGATTTAAGCCATATTAAAAAATATTAGTTTAATTTTATGAGAGTCGCCTAGCCCAAAGCATTGAAAAAAGGCTAAACATTTGATTGGGTTCGGGGGTCAAGTTACAACAGAAGAAGAAACGTTATCACTCCTATTGCCCGACGGATCGGTCTTTCTAGCATGTGGGGTGTTGGTTGTGTGCGGTGTTTACAGGAATAGACAGAAGAAGCGGGATCATGCATAAGGAGGAGGGGAGAGAAATAATTAATTGATGATCACACCCTATAACCTTTGATCTAGGCCCTCAGAAGGTGCACTAATCAACGTTCATCCTTGGGGAATTGTTGATCATGGGATGATTATTACTAAGGTGGAAGGAAAGAAATAGTTCCTAGATCTATCGGGTTTCTTGGGTGAAACCTTAGATCATCCTCGGCTATGCATACTTAAGTATATTAAAGTAGTCCTAAATCTAGCATATAGGCATTATTAAAGCATATTAAGCATGCAAATAAACTACCTTAATCTAATATGGCAATAATAATAATAAAGAACGGAATAAAAGGCTTACCAATTGTGGCAAGGCTTTGGGGTTTGAATCTAGCAAGATTCGAATAATGTTGGGAGATGTGTGGAAGGGAAATTCAAGTCTAGTCTTGACTTCTCCGTTGAAAATGTGTGTGTCGAAAATGTGAACCGAGTGCACGTATTTATAGTGCTCGGGAAATGGGCCTGGACTGAAGAAAAGGGTCGATCGGCACTTTAAAAGAAGGGTCGATCGGCACTTTATAAGAAGGGTCGATCGGCACTTTATAAGAAAAGGGTCGATCGGCACTTTATAAGAAAAGGGTCGATCGGCACTTTATAAGAAAAGGGTCGATCGGCACTTTATGAGAAGGGTCGATCGGCACTTTTCACTAAGCGTGGCCTTCACGTCAGCGGCGCGAGAAAGAGAAATATTTGAAATATTAATTAGGGTTTTGTCAACCCTAATCAGTCCAAAATAAGAGTTGGTCTTATAAAAAACTAGTTTTTTCTTAAGATAAGGAAAAACGTGTTTTCAAAACAAACGGTGGCATTTTTGTAATTACTGGCAACCATGATAAATGCCCGTGTTAATATTACAAATTCGTGCCATCCCAAGCTCCGATCATCTTCTCTGGCCATCCCAAGCTCAGATCGTTCTCCGACGTTCACTCAGTTTGAGTATTTTGTAACCTACAATTCGTGCCCTAGTTCCGCCATTAATGTCCAATGTCAACTCTGCTTCGTTACATAATTGATTGATACTTTATTGATTGGTACATAATTAATTGGAGATAACTGTGTGATTTGATTCCATAGCTCTTCGTTTTTTCGTTGGATAAACAGAATGTCCTTCAATGGTGTGGATAAAGGATTTAATTTGCTGAAGTTTGGGTCAATTCAATTGAAAATTATGTGAATTTGTTCTAAATAATTGCCAGTAGTTGTATAAATAATTGCCAGGGTTATGATAAAAATGTACCAGTGCACGTCTAAAAAAGTGCCAGTTAAAATCTCTCTTTGTCCAGAAACTTAGTGCCGGTGCATGTAGTAACAAAGTGCCGGTGCAGTGTAAAAAAGTGTCGATGTTAGTGTAATAAAGTGCCGGTGCTAGTGTATCAAAGTGCTTTGGTGTTAGTGTAAAACAAGTGCCAGTGTTAGTTTAACAAAGTGTCGGTGTTAGTGTAACAAAGTGCCGGTGTTAGTGTAACCAAGTGCCGCATTAGTTTATAAAGTCACTTAATATACATGCACTAGCACTTTTTACGTGGCATTCAAAACACATGGTGGCATTTGAAAACACATACACCGGCACTCAAAACACATACACTGGCACTCAAAAACACCTTGGTAATTATTTTTGCCGGCTCTCAAAAACACAAGCACCGGCATTCAAAAACACATGGATGGCATTTGAAAACACATGGACCGGCACTTCAAAACACATGGACGGCATACGAAATTGGAATTAAAATTGGAACTAACTGGCATTCAAAAACACATGGACTGACATTTGAAAACACATGGACTGGCACTTCAAAACACATGGACTGGCATCTGAAATTGGAATTAAAATTGCAACTGGCAAAAAGGATTTGGGAACAGTGAGTAGGAAAAAGGCAAGATCAATTCGAAGGAAGCCAAGAAAATGATTCGAATCCATGTACAGGAGAGCATCAACAATGGCAGTATCTTCTCAATTGACAAAAGGTTTCATTCCAAATTCTCTCTACTTTCGCCGCCCTCGTTACTGTGTGAGTCCCAGATTCATGAATCGCCATTAATGGTCGAAGGAAATTGGGTCCTTTCAAGATTCATGAATCGCCGGCGAACTGGTTTCTAGAGAAAACAATGAAGAAGACGATTGAGGGAGCCGATAATGGTGAGAAACTCTGTTTGCGTTTAGAGAGAGAGAGTAGAGAGAGAGCCCGAGCGCGACGGGTGAAAAACACGTTTTTGTTAAGGTTAAAAAAAAATGCGTTTTTTACAAGTTTTTGGCCCAAAATAATCCTTTTAGGAACAAGATTAAAATATCCCTTTTTTAGGACCGGGTACTAACAAATACGCTCACTATCATTTTTCAAATAAACAAAGTCAAAACCAACAGCTACAGCATACTTACACAATTTGTTTCTGAACTCACTAATTCCATCTTCAAATCCCTGTCCAATACCCTCTATACTATTAACCCACTTTGCACTTTTCAATTCCTTATTTGGATGACGGAAAAAATTAATAGGCAATTCATGACTACTACTTATACTTGAGACATTAGATGAGGACGAGTCATTGTAATCCAATGTAAGAACTTGTGTCAACTGAATTTCAATAAACTCAATAGAACTACGACCTAAAATAATTCCCATAATCGTAAAATCATCCTCATTATGTAATAGACAAGTTGAATTCCCAGGTAAAGGATACGAAAAATGCATAAATTTCTTTTTCAAACCCTCCCATCTATTGCAAGCAAAATCAACCAATGCATTGAAAGATGAAAGCTTACTAAATCTTTCAACTGCTGTAAAATCCCCATATTTCAACAAAATCATCATACAAGAATTCATATTTTGAAGATTGATTAATCTGCAACATATAAGAAAAAATAAAACAAAATTATAATAACTGTCAACATAATCAACAAAACAACTTAAAATATACAAATAAGCCAAATATTCTGTTGCAATTACAATAAAAAAACATTTAAATTCGTGAATTAGCTACAATGCTCATAATAAACAAACAACTAAACATAAACAAAATCTGAATCTGAGATTATGAACAATTCGAATTGAAATCATGTTCACGAATCATCAATGATGCTCGTGTAAAGCTTTTCAGTTAAAAAATTCGAATTGAAATCGACTTCTAAATTGATCACAATCAAACAATTAAGCAAAATTGAACGGGTTTCAAAATCGCCTTATCACTCTCTCTCTCTCTCTCTCTCTCTCTCTCTCTCTCTCTCTCTCTCTCTCTCTCTCCCCCCGCTGCTCCCAACGTGAAAAGTGACACGTCAAAGCCCTAGACGAGAAAAAAGAGATATTTATACGAGGGTAGTTTCGTAATTATAAAAACTGATTAAAGTAGGCGAGGGATCTGGTGGAATATTGATTTCAAAAGTGGATTAGCTGGTTAAATTCGAAATTTCAATAGCCTAATTGATCAATTGACTTAGGATGAAGAACCCAACGGTAATTTTCCCAAAAAACAAAACACAAAAATATCAAACGATTCTAAGTATAGAATATGAAAAAACAAAACAAAATTGAAGTTCTAATCTTGTGAACTTCAAGAACAACCTAGGACTCTTTGTAAACACGAGAGCTCTGTCCGAATGAATTTGCTAAAATCCGTAAGTAGTAAAGTGAGACAGCTCCTCCTTTTATATAGATGTACATTCCTTCTCCAAGTAAGATTCTTCTATTCGCTTCTTTTTTTTTATCAACATAGACTCATTTTCATTCTTGAAACATACCTTATTTACATGATAACTAATAGAAATAAAGATTAGTTGTTAGTCAAACAAACAATCCTAAAATAAGTAAATATTCACAATTATTTCCTAAATCAATTTAATCTAAATATGTATAAAATAAAATAAAATCAGAAACACAAAGATGCATAATTCTAGATGTGTCCATTTGGTTAACCGGACCGGCAAATCGGCCGGTTTTTAACCAGTTAAAACCGGTCAACTGGTTTAATCGTAATCGGTTTTTTCAAGGTTCGATTTCGATTGGTGTATTTCAAAAACCGTGAACCGCCGGTTTTATGTTTGACCCAGTTATGAGGGTTGCTCGGTCGAGCAAGACATTTTTCAGTAAGTCTTTACTATTTAACGGTCTTGCTCGGCCGAGGGGGTCATTTTCCAGTGTATTTAACCGGTCATGCTTCATGCTTGGCCGAGTCATATGAGTTGCTCGGTCGAACAGAACGTCAGAAATTAAAAAAAAGGATATGCTCGATCGAGCAACACCAAAGACTCGGCCGAGCAGATCCAAACCGGATAAATCGAAGGTTAACTGGAAAATCGTTAAAACCGTATAACCGTCAAACCGTAACCGGTCTGGCCGATCATCCAGTTCTATTTCAATTGAGAGATTTCGAGGTTGAAAATCAATGATTTACCGCCGGTTAACTAAAATCGGCCACGTCTACATAATTCGAGTGTCTCATACTATTTCTCATTGTTTATTTAAAAAACAATATTTAGTTTTGATTGAATTAAAAGAAAAATATGATATATATTTATCATGGGACAATAATTATAGTACGCAATTGACCATGAATCGAAGTAAATTATTTATCAAGGAGCAAAAATCACAAAAACTCACTTGTTATTTTTCTATTGTACAAATAACCCCCTCTACTTCTATATTGAACACATAAAGCACTTGTCATTTATGAAATGTTGCATACAATTTCTTGTCAATTTTTTCATTATACCGTATACGCTTGTCATATTACGAAGATTTGTTGTTAGAAGTAAAAAATCAATGGTGCACCACACAATTATTAGTTTGAATGATATAAATTGATGTATGCAATATTTTTAACAGATATAGAGTTTGTGTAAGACCTTTATCCCAAAAGTCAAAAACTTGTAAAAAATGCGGTTTTTTTTAAGCTTAACAAAAAACGTGTTTTTAGACTACGTCGTCGACTCTTCAACTTTCTTCATACCGTCTCTCCCGCCCCGTCACTGTCAACAATCGCCATTGAAGAAATCGCAATTGTGAATTCAGATCATAAATTTGATCTCAATTAGTGTTATCTCAAGGTTCGAATTTGCTTATTGGGAGTTAATTAGGGTTTTTGTTTGTTGATTTTTACGAATTTATGAATGTTGGGAAGGATTTGTTGTTGGCTTTGATTGGATGGATTCATTGTGAATTTATCAAGAATGGTAATCGTTTGATTGATTGATTTTGTTGCAGAGGGAGAGAGTGAAGAAGGGGTGTATTGCTGCTTGCTGTTGTGAATTTATGAATGTTGGGAAGGATTTGCTGTTTGCTGTTGGTGGGGATTTGATGTGCCAGTGTTAGGGATTTGATGTGTCAGTGCTAGGGATTTGATGTGCCAGTGTATGTGTTTTTGAGTGCCAGTGCATGTGTTTTGAGTGTCAGTGCATGTGGGAATTTGAGTGCCAGTGTATGTGTTTTCAAATGCCAGTCCTTGTGTTTTTGAATGCCAGTGTTTGTGTTTTTGAGAGCCAATAAAAATTATTACCAGTGTTTTTGAGTGCCATTGTATGTGTTTTTGAGTACCAGTGCATGTGTTTTTGAATGTCAGTGCATGCATTTTTGAATGCCAGTGCTTGTGTTTTTGAGAGCCAGCAAAAATGTTAGTGTAACAAAGTGCCCGTTGTAGTATTAATAAGTGCCAGTGTAAAAAAGTGCTAGTGCATGTATATTAAGTGACTTTATAAATTAACACTGGCACTTGGTTACACTAACACTGGCACTTTGTTACACTAACACTGGCACTTTGTTAAACTAACAATGGCACTTGTTTTACACTAACACCAGCACTTTGATACACTAACACTGGCACTTTATTACAATAACACTGACACTTTTTTACACTGGCACTGGCACTTTGTTACACATGCACTGGCACTAAGTTTCTGGACAAAGAGAGCTTTTAACTGACACTTTTTTAGACGTGCACTGGTACATTTTTACCATAACCCTGGCAATTATTTATACAACTACTGGCAATTATTTAGAACAAATTCACATAATTTCCAATTGAATTGACCCAAACTTCAGCAAATTAAACCCTTTATCCACACCATTGAAGGACATTCTGTTTATCCAACGAAAAAACGAAGAGCTATGAAATCAAATCACACAGTTATCTCCAATTAATTATGTACCAATCAATAATGTACCAATCAATTATATAACGAAGCATAGTTGACAGTGGACATTAATGGCGGAACTAGGGCACGGATTGTAGGTTACAAAATACTCAAACTGAGTGAACGCCGGAGAACGATCGGAGCTTGGGATGGCCAGAGAAGATGATCGGAGCTTGGGATGACACGAATTTGTAATATTAACACTGGCATTTATCATGATTGCCAGTAATTACAAAAATGCCACCGTTTGTTTTGAAAACACGTTTTTCCTTATCTTAAGAAAAAACTAGTTTTTTATAAGACCAACTCATCCCAAAATGAAAAACTTTTCTTAATTTAAGGGACATGATAAAAATATACTCCCTCCGTCCCATTTCAAGGTTCATATTTTTCTTTTTAGTCAGTTCCACTTCAAGATTCCATTTCATAAATGGCAAGTCTTGAATATATTTATACCATTATGATTTAATATATTTACAAAAAAATCATTTATTATACCCTTATAAAGTTAACATATTTACAAAAAAATCAATCATTAACTTACTATTCATCCCACTCATTCTCTCTCTTATTAAATACTAGTAAAAGTCCGTGTTCGAGGACACGTTTTTTGTTTTTTTAATTAAAAAAAAAAAATTAAGGGCAAAATGGAAAAGTGACAACTTAGTGAGGGTAAAATGGAAAATTTGACAGTTGGTACTGTTCATAGTACTGTAGCAAGGACAAGGTGTGATTTATACTATAGATTTTTAACTTTTACATTCTCTCTCCTCTAATTTTTTACCCACTTTAAAAAATAAACAATCGTTAACTACTATTTCATACCTCACATTTAACTTTTACATTCTCTCTCCTCTAATCTTCTACCCACTTTCAAAAAAAAATTTAAGAAGTGTGAAACTCACACCAAGGAACCTTGGTGTGGGACGGAGGGAGTAGTTTTTAGTAGAAAAAATGCATAAATATTATTGCAAATCACTTTCAAAAATGTAATTTTACAATTATATAATAAATTAAAAAAATAGTAAAAAATCATTTTGATACAAAAAAATTGAAAAAAAAAAGTTATTTATTTGGGAATTAAAAAAGTCATTCATTTATAATGAAGTACCTAATATACAAATAAAGGAATAAAGGAGGGCCCACTTCCTCTAAGGCCCCTCATGCGAGATTTAAACCTAATTTAAGAAATAACATTTTGCAAATCTCAAAGACACCCTTTGATAACACAAAGACATAAATGCCCCTTTTTTTGCATGCACGCTCACTAACCACTAAGGCGTTTGTCACTGGACCAACCAAGTCCAAAACTGAATATTACTCCCTCCGTCCCAGACCAAGGGTCCTCGGGGGGGATTTCACGCTTCTTAAGAATTTTTTTTTAAAGTGGGTAGAAAATTTTAGGAGAGAGAATATAAAAGTTAAATGTGTGGTAAGGAATAGGAGAGAGAATGTAAAAGTTAAATGTGTGGTAGAGAATAGGAGAGAGAATGTAAAAGTTAAAAATATTTAATAGGAGAGAGAATGAGTGGGAGGAATAGTAATGATTTTTTTGTAAATATATGGAGATGATAAGGGTATAAATATATGAAAAACTTTCCATTTAAGGAAATGGACTCTTGATCTGGGACGGACCAAAAGAGAAAGTAGGACTCTTGATCTGGGACGGAGGGAGTATAATTTAGTCACTGAGATTTCAGATTAATTTTTTTTCTCAATTTGAACGACCATGTTAATAAAGTTAAAGGGTTAAAATACAATAGTACGCCTGAAATCAAACTCCACTTACTAACACTATTTTTTCATGTTCTTATTCACATATAGGAGAATCATGGATTATTAAATTTAACTACACACATCATAGTAAAACAAGTAACTTTAGCTATAACTTAAACTCTAAAATATTAGTAGTTCCTAATTCAATTTCTGACATTTCAGATCAGTCATTAAATTCGAAATAATTTCAGTTTGCTCTCATAATTTACACATTTACAACTCTTATAAGTTAATTATATTTTGTCTCTTATAATTAACTTATAAAACAAATTTTTCAACAAAAAAAAAATCAAAAATTTCAATAATAATAACGAATTGCTCTCATAATTTACACATTTACAACTCTTATAAGTTAATTATAAGACCACTTTGTCTCTTATAATTAACTTATAAGACAAATTTTTCAACAAAAAAATAAAAAATTTCAATAATAACAACGAATTGCTCTCATAATTTACACATTTACAACTCTTATAAGTTAATTATAAGACCACTTTGTCTCTTATAATTAACTTATAAGACAAGTTTTTCAAAAAAAAAAATCAAAAATTTCAATAATAACAACGGATTACTCTCATAATAGTAATGAATTGCTCTTATAATTGACTTATAAGACAATTAACTTATAAGACTACTTTAAAAAGTCTTATAAGTAACATATAAGACTTTTTAAAAAAGTCTTATAAGCAACATATAAGACTTTTTTAAAAAGTCTTATAAGCAACATATAAGATTTTTTAATAAGTCTTATAAGCAACTTATAAGATTTTTTAAAAAGTCTTATAAGTTACTTATAAGACCTATTTGAACATTGGGAACTGTGCTGTAAAAAAGTCCTATTAGTAGTAACTTATAAAACTTTTTTTAATAAGTCTTTTTACTTATAAGACTTAAAGTCTTATAAGTTACTTATAAGACCTATTTGAACATTGGGAACTGTGTTGTAAAAAAGTCTTATAAGTAGTAACTTATAAGACTTCTTTTAAATAAGTCTTTTGACTTATAAGACTTATTAAAAAAGTCTTATAAATTACTTATAAGACTTATTAATAAATCTTATATGTAACATATAGGACTTTTTAAAAAGTCTCTATATAAGCAACATATAAGACTTTTTAAAAAGTCTTATAAGTTATTTATAAGACTTTTTAAAAAGTCTTATATGTTACTTATAAGATTTTTTTAAAAGACAATTGTAGGTCTCGTATAATAATTATAAGACTTATATAAGAAGAATATCTAATTGCAAGCATACAAAAAAAGTCTTATGTGTTACTTATAAGTGAATTATAAGACTACTTTATCTCTTATAATTGACTTATAAGAAAAAAAATTCAACCAAAAAATAAAAAAAAATTAATAACAACGAATTACTATCATAATTTACATTTACAACTTTTATAAGTGAATTATAAGACTAATTTGTCTCTTATAATTGACGTATAAGACAAATTTTTTAATAATCATTCAATATAAAATAGACAGAATGTTCTGTGTACAACTTTTCATTAGCAGCATTTACAAAATGCCACTACACAGCTAGAAATCCACATCTGCAACATTTTGGTAACAATAGGTGATGGAACAAAAAAAAATGAAATAAGAACCAAATAAAATTTACCTTGTTCTTCCCTGGCTAATAACACCAGCAAAACAACCACACTGAAACTAATAGAAACAAGAGAATAAAAAAAATAGAACTAGACACTAAGCTAGTGTCGAATCCATGGAAGGTAAACTAAAAACAAACTTCCATTTGCTCTATCCAAAATACTGGAAAAAAAGAGCTCCAACCCACATGGTTGAATTCTGCAATCAGAGTATGAAAATCCATCTAGGCTTCCGTAACAGAGAACCATAGAAAGATTATGCTCTATTTACAGATTCATAGAGGCAAAACCCAACTTCTAAAAATTGCTTTTAACATATGCCCTATGTTATAATTTCTAATATGTTAGTCAATTAGAAACTACCCACCTATATAGACAATTACCCTAATTTCAACTTACCTCCGTTAAATTTCCACCTTCCAAAGTATTTTATTAGCACCTTTGTCATGTGGGTTCTCTAAAGCTGCAACCTTTGCCCGATGAGCTGCAACAGCACTTGCAGATTTCGCCCTTCCATCTTGAGGTAGTTCAGAAACTTCGCTTATAGAACCAGATCTGAGATCGACATCGCCGGCGGAAGAGAAACGCCGTCGCCGACGGAGATGGTGGGGAGAGAAAGAACTTTTACTCTGTGTGTGTGAGAGAGAGAGAGAGTAAAGAGATTAAAATGGGAAGAAGAGAGGAAATGACGTAACGGGAGGGGAGTCTAGGGGGTGTCCGAGGAATTTGAATTTGGGGATAACTCCTTATTTGAAATTTATAAAAAGTTTTCTTTAAGGGAAAAAAAATTTTGGACAGAGGGGTCCCAGGGAAATTTTTCATAGGAGGACTATGCAAAATAGAACCATAATAGAACCATAAGACCATACACATCGGTGACTCTCCAAGTGAGAGTCACCCCCAAAAAAAAAAAAAAAAAAAAGAAAGAAAAAGCAAGGAAAGTCAGGAAATTGCATGACTACAGGCAATTTCTTGCCCTGAGGTTGACCCCGGTTGTTCATCTTTTTTTTTTTTTTTTTTTTGATCAAATTATTTTGATTTTGTATTTATATAAATATATTTTTAAAATTAATATATTTTATATATTAATTTTATTTTTAAAAGGTTGGGTTGAATTAGGTTGGGTCGAAGTCACTGATGGGAGTATAAATTATACTCCCTCCGTCCCGCTAATATTAGCACACTTTCCTTTTTGGACGTCCCGCTAATATCTGCACACTCCCAAAAAGGAAACTTTATATTAATAAAATATTCACCCAACCCCACTCATTCTCTCTCCTACATTATTTTAATACTCACAACACCATTATAATTTATTACACCCTCCACTCATTCTCTCTCCACTCATTCTTTTACACTCACAACATTTTATTAAAATATCATATTCCTTAATTCCCGCGCAAACAGTGTTTGTGCTAATATTAGCGGGACGGAGGGAGTATAAGGTTGGGAGTGTGTATATGGAAGTGAGAGAAATTAATATTTTATTTAAGGTTGGGTTGGATCGGGGTCACTGATGGGGATAGCCTAAGGGGGTTTTATGTTTTTTCCCCTCTAGTTTGTTGGTCAGTCCTATTCCAGCCCCCCAATTAAATAACATTCACCCCCCCCCCCCACCAAAAAAAACATTTACCATTTTCCCACTTGTCAATTTTTTCATTCTACGGTTACGATTACGCTTGTCATATTACTACGAAGACATGATAAAAATATACTCCCTCAGTCCCTAATTGTTTGTCCCATTTCTCCTTTTTCTTTGTCCCAAAAAGTTAGTCTCATTTCCAAAATTAAAGCTTCAAAATCACTAAATTTTCAAAACTTGTAACATTTAGGGTCGGAGTATTACATAACGGCGGTGTATATTATCAATAATTTTCAAAGCGTTCGTAAAAATAACCAAAATTAAAGCTTCAAAATCACTAAATTAAAATGTTTGAAAAGTCAAATGAGACAAACATTTAGGGACGGAGGGAGTAGTTTTTAGTAGGAAAAATGCATAAATATTATTGCAATTCACTTTCAAAAATTTAATTTTACAATTATATAATAAATTAAAAAAATAATAAAAAATTATTTTGAAAAAAAAATTGAAAAAAAAGTTATTTATTTTGGAATTAAAAAAGTCATTTATTTATCTTTTTTCCCCTCTAGTTTGTTGGTCTGTCCTTTTCCAGCCCCCCAATTACAAAACATTCAACCCCCTCCCAAAAGATTTCCCATTTTCCCACTTGAAATCTGCCGTTAAAAAACAAACATTTCCTCTTCTTCACTTCCCATGAAGTCGTGAACTAATCCATTCGATCCAAATTCATTTCTTCGCTTCACAGATGCAAATTCGGCTCTGATCTCGTCAGCCAAATCCATATTCAACCGCCGCCATGTCTAATTGGATCTCCTCTAAGCTCAAAGTCGCCGAATCCCTTCTCCAACAAGTACTACTTCGCTCTCTCTCTCTCTCTCTCTCTCTCTCTCTCTCTCTCTCTCTCGCGCACACACACGCGCGCACACACACACACTAATGCGCACAATTTAAGATTTGGGTTTTGATGAATGTGAGCATATGAATTGCGATGTGTTTATTTTTGAGAATCGAACTAATGTTGTTATTTAGGGCTAAATGAGAATTGTTTTAATTATTGAGTTAATTTGTCGGTGGTTGTTTAGTTTGATCAGCAAGCTGCGGAATCACTTGGTAAGAATGAGAATTCTCGATCTGATGAGTTGGATAATGATGCACCTGCAAAACCTACGGAAATTCTCCCTTTGAAGGACCAGTTGAAGAAGAAAACGCCTGAACGTAGTGATTTTGTTGGTAAATTAAGGAATGATAACAGCGTAGGAGTTAAATACAGTGGCGATGGCCGTGATCGGAAGAAGGGGGTTGATATAGGGGTTAACCAGAAGTCTGGGCTTACGGATAGTGATTGGACGGAATTGCTTAGTGCGCCACCAAGTAAAGCTAAGAGTGGTGGTAATGGTGTGGTGTCAGTTTTGCGGAATGGTGGGAGGAGACAGGGCAGGTCTGGTTCGAATTTGTCAGCGTTGGGTGGCAAAAAAAGTCCGGAGGTTTCAAATCGTGTTTTAAAGAGTTCCTCAAAATCGGATGTTTTGTTGGAAAATAAAGTGAATGATGGTGCATTGGACGGGGGACGAAGTGATGTGGAAAATGTTAGAATTTCTGATTCAACACGGTCAAGTGTTGAATCACAAGGTGAGAGTGAAAATCTAGAGAGAAGACAATCGGATGCTGAGGATGCAAGTGGGAGCATTGCAATTGATAGTGAGAGCGGGTCAAATTTAAGAAAGAATGGTGTGTCGGGTTCTCCAGAAGATGCAGGGAAGGTACATTCTCGAGATGCATTGCTTGGTGATGTTTCACACTTGAAAGATGAAAACCTCCCTACCTTGGTGGCGCCAGCTTCTGGTATTGGGGTTTCTGATTCTAAGATGGATTTGAATGATGATCGCAACCGGTTCAGCAGTGTTATGAGACGTATTCATGAGGGTGATACTGGTCCAAGGAGTTCTGCATCCACAAAGACAGGTTCCTTGTCAGCAAGTGATGTTGGGTCTGATTCAGAGACAGATTCAGATTCAACATCAGATTCAGAGATGGAACGTGAGAGGGAGGAAAGGAAGAGGAGAAGAGAGCAGATTTTGGCTGAGAAAGCTGCTGCGAAAGCTGTTGATGCCATCAAAGAGCGCGAGAATCTGGTTGCTAGACTAGAGGGAGAGAAACAAAGCTTAGAGAAAATGCTTGAAGAAAGAGCCAAGCAGCAAGTCCGGGAGGTAACTTACTATCTGTGCTTCAGCTACTTGTTTCCATATTTTCTGACAAAAAAGTTCATATATATATGGAGCCGATTAAAAGTAGCTCACTGGTGATCACCTCTGTCACAGCTAACTATATTTTTTTTTCTGATGAAGTAAAAAGTACTCCTATTAAACTAGAAAATGGAAGCTTCTCCTTGTATATATATTATTATTGAACCTGGCTAATGATTACCATTAAAAGTCAAATATTGGTGAATCAATTCTGTCTGAGCTTTGTTGTACAATCTTGCTTTTCATTTGGATAACTGATAGTCCATAAAATGGTCAATAAGTTGGACAACAAGCATCATTATTTGCTCAAGCTCAATAGGAAATCTATGTTGTACCGAGGTATTAAGTCAGCAAAGGCTTGTTATAGGTGTTGTTTGCTTCGTAACTTTTATGTTAGCTTCAATGGCTGCTAGTTGTGTTCTTTAGACTGGGCATATTCTGATTACAAATGAAGTTTCTGAAAAGTTGTCTGTGTTTGACCAAGGGGCCTCTCTCCGTGTGTGTGTGTGTATTGAGAGTGTTTATTCTATCTTAAAGTGCTCAAAAGGAACAATTTTTCAATCAGGCATTTAGTCTACCTGATACACGAATTGAAGAAAATTTATCTTCTCTTGGCTCTGCATTGGCTGTTATCTTGTCCTGGTATTTCTTGGCTCTGCATCCCTCTAAAAGCTTCCAGACAAGGAGAGAAGCACCATTTCTCCCTCAAAATCGGACATTTCACATCTCTCCTTCCTCAATACTAAATATGGAAATATTCCTCTCATAATATGAAATGAGTGGACAATTTTAATGGGAAGAGTCTTTGAGTGAGATTAATGAATAGGCAATCTCATGAACGCACAAATAAGTAAAGTTGCATCCTTAATGGTAATCCCTATGTCCCACAATCAACGTCCTATATCATTTTTGGGTTATCTCAAATGAATGTCCTCTTCCTTTTTTAATTCAACTTTTACAATGACTTTCCAATTATACCCTCACAAAATAAATTGAAAATTGAACTACCTGTGTAAGAAAATGTGTTGTACATTAGGAGAAAGGGAGTACTACTTTAGCGGAATGGTGATCCCTCCGTCCCACAATCAACTTTTACAATGAATTCTAAATGGATTAGAATCCTTATTAGGACAAAGGGAGTACCATTTTAGCGGAATACATACTACTGAAGCCATTTTCTTTTTGGTTTCCACATCTGCTTGTGATATTACTTTTTAGGGCTTGATATACACAGTTACTATCGAACAACCGTAGGTTTTAGATGAGTTGGTAGCTTAACATGGTATGAGAGCTTTGATTTGGCAAGGTCTTGGGTTCGAGTCATCCTGATTGCATTTATTACCTGAAGTATTGTGAGTGTATGATTGCACTGTGTTCGGTTTGTGATACCCTAGAATGGCTTTTAATTTACTCTCCACGTGTGGACGGTTCACATGCGAAGGGAAGTGTTAAGGCTTGATATGCATAGTTGAGTCCCATCCAACAATTTAATATTTTAGATGAGTTGGTAACTTAACATTATTCTTCATTGAATTAGCTTAGTTCTAGTCTTCAGTATGGTCCAAAAAGTGTATTACGGAGTATTATTTATCTTTATATATTTTGCTCCAGGCTTCAGAACTGCAGATGACAATGATGGAAACTATGGATGCTGTGGACCTGGAAAAACAGAAGCATAATAACACAAGAATGGAAGCCCTTGCCAGATTGGCTAAACTTGAGGTATTATGCCTAAATTCAGGCATGTGCCTCAACTTTCTGCTACACAGTGATTCTTAGTCCTTTGTAGGGATACTGTTTGCTTGCTCCCTGTATTTTTTTCTCGAAGAAGTCGTCTATTTTTATTTTATTTTTTGGAGGCATGGTGGTCGCTTGTGTTATTGCAGATTTTCATGTCTCCATTTTTATGCAGATTGCAAATGCTGATCTTGCAAGATCTCTTGCTACTGCCCAATGGAATCTTGAAGTAGAGGTACATGAGATTCTGATTCTTATTATTTGACTCATTACTATTACCCAACAAGTTTATTCGTTTGGTTCAACAACTCTATGTCCCAACTCCCAATACGTTTAAATTTACTAAGTTTGATATATATTGTTGGGCTCCACTCTAACAGATATGCTTTTAGATGAGTTGGTTAATTAATATGACTTTGGTTTGGCAATCGCTTTGGTTCATGTCATTCTGTTTCATTTACTTACTGCATTGTTGTGAATTCATGTGTTGTCACCCTATTTAGTTTGAAGCCCGTAGTGAGAAACACCTTTGTTTATATATCCATGTTTGATCAGGTTTCACACGAGGGGTAGTGATAAGTTTGATATACATTGTTGGACCCCTTTCTACCAACTTAAGCTTCATGAGATGGTAAATTAAGGAAACGCAAAAAACGAAACAGTAATCCAACCTTTTCGCTCTTTGTTTCTTTCCCTGTGGGGTGAAAGACAAAATGACCCATCGTACTGCCATACTTTGGTTTGGCTCGAGTTTTACACTCTGCTTCGTTGTAATCCCTTGCTAACCCTAATAAAAGATTAAAGGGATACTGCAATTGTTTGAATAGGTTTGACTTTTGAGAGCTATAGCGAGTGGATTTAACTAAGACAATTTGAAATCTGTTCGCTCTCTTACATACAAACACACTATGTAAGTCCCCCCCCCTCTATATCTATCCTTTTGGTGCGACCTAGTGATCGTGAAATACTGGAGGCTGATAATGACGACCAGCGTTCTAATGAGTTACATTTCAAGCAAGATGAGAAATAGTGTCACATGCTGCTGATGGGAGGTGGGATTGCTTGAACTGAAAGGGGGAAGAAGTATTGATGAATACAGTTGGTTTTAAAGTAAGAAGAAAGAGAACAAAAAAGATAAGAGGAAAAAATGCTTTATTTAAAAGAAAAAGAGAAAAAAAAAGATGTTTTCAAATGCCATGTAAAATTTCGTAAAAAGTTTAAACGGCATCAAGGGTGTCGATTTATCTATGTATCAGCAGAATGACCAATTTCTTGCATCTCTATTTTGTTGGAATTAGGTTAATCGGGTGGCAGAAATCCGTCAACAGATTGATATGAAGCAAGCAAGCCAAGAAGGTATGTTTTCTGTTTTGTCCTTTTAAGAGTTGCAATTTATGGAAAGACGCTCCTCCGGTCCTTTTGATCATTTTCTTCAAGAAGTGGGTAGTCTTATACCACTTTGTCTGATGAGTACTCTGTAAATGATGTATGTTTAAACGTAATTATTTATGAATGAACCAAGTTAGTTGATTTAACTTTAACTAATAACCTCTCTTCCACTTGAAACGCTAAGATTTAATCCAAGTTTTGTAATCTTTTTCATGGTATGACTGATTCGATGCCATCATCAAAATTATATGTTAAAGCAAGAAGACTGCTGGTGGTGGGCAGATTAGAGATGCTCTATTACAATGATGTTCTCCCTACTTTTATTTCTTTAATTATATGCATGAAGGGTATTTTGATAAAAAAAGCAATTGTTCAAACATGATTCCTTTAAGGCAATTGACTAGAATATTGATCGGCCTTTATCCTTCCCATAGTTGTGAAAGGCGCTCGCCCGCCTCCGCTTTCCGGCACCTCTAAGAGTTAGCTTCCTTTTAATCGACTGCGTGGTCTTTTTATCCTACACATATGCCCTTCTTTATTAAGACAAGAGGCGTTGCCTTTGAGAATAGGCATACTATACTAAATGGGTAGGCTAAATTGGGTCATTTTGGGTTTTTGTTGACAATTTAGTTTTGGTTTGTAATTGGTATTGGGTCGTTTTGGGGGAAAGAGGGTTGCGGCTGCCAAAAGAAGAAACGATTAGGAAAAGGCCCTAATTTCATGTATAGAGATTGAAAAGAATGAAACTCTAGCAGCGACAAGTGCATGCAACGGCGACAACACAGCCCTTCTCCTAATCTCTCTCTTTTAGGAGCCGCAACCCTCGTTCCCCCAAAACAACGCAGTGACACTTGAATACCAAAAAAACATTTGTCTAAAAAACCCAAAATGATCCACTTAAGCTTCCCTAGTATGCCTATTCTCAAAGCCAGAAGCCTCTCGCCATAACAAAGAAATGCGTACGCCTAGGCCAAAACGGCACACAACCAACCTCCCCAATACTAAAAGGTGACTGGCCCCTCAAGGCGACAAAAAAGCGAGACGGGCGAGCACCTTTCACAACTATGGTTGGTCATATTGATTAGAGTTTAGAGGGTTTCAGCCTTTCAGGTTGTAAATATTTGAAGAGTCTTGCAACCGTGTGCTGCCCTTGAAACTCTTACACTGCAATAATAAGTTTTATACTTTTTTCTACATCCTTGCAAGTGTGTGCTGCTCTTGAGACTTACAGCCTTTCAGGTTGTAAATATTTGAAGAGCCTTTTACAATTATGGCCGACTTTAGGATATTGTATCTTTCTGGAAGAATTTTAAGAATACAACCACTATGCAAGGCATAATCTATGTTGCATCCTATATTGTGATATTCGACTTGGCCATTGTTCAACTCTTATACTCCTTCTGTCCCAAAAGAAAAGATAGTCCATTTTAAAATTCAAACTTTTTAAATATCACACATTTGCTTCTATATTTCTCCTACAAGTGGCACTAATAGAAATCTCTCTTTTGTATGTGCATGTAAGGAAAATATCAAGTTATGAAAGGAAAGAAGTTTAAAAATAATGATTTGTAGGTTAAAATTAGAAATGGGACTATCTTTAGTGGGGCAGAGGAAGTATAATCTAATGGCTTACGGCTTACCGTTTTCCAATATGAAAGATGAAGTAAATGACCATTTTATTTTCTCTGAATACTGAGCACTGAACCATCTTTTTTCCCTCTTATAGAAATGAAAAGGAAGATAGTCAGTAGACATCAGACTCGAAATAAAGTAAGTAAAAATTTGGCTGTATGTTTAAAAGCTTAACTTACCATTCAATGTTTGGCACTTCCTGTTTAATTTAATCTCATTCCTTCATCGTGACTTTCTTTATATCATTTCAATTAACTGATATTGTTGTTGCTGTTAACACTTGTGAATACAATAGCCGACGGCTTCAAAAGGAGTTGAAATTGAGCATGAGATGCTTAAAGCTGAGATTAATTTTGTTTCTGAGAAAGTTGGACGATTGCAAGAGAAGGTAGATTCTTTATCTTTTCACTAAAGTTAATAATACTGTGATAATGTTTCTGTTAATCATAAGGTAGGATAGCTGTATGGTGAAGGAACGGAAAAGCTGTTTCATTAAAGTGACTCCTTGAGAATAAAAGTTTCTAAAATCTAATTGAACCCCTTCTTCTTTTAGCACCAGGTTGCCTTTTTGACACAGCACTAGAATAAATGTGGAAGAAAAACCTTCTTCGTACAAGAAGGAACTCTGTATAATCACTCAACTATCAATAAAACAATGCCAATTACAATGAAATGAAATGAAGGCACATACATAGGCCTTAGAAATACAAGCAAGGGTCTGAAATCAACATGTACAACTGTTGGAAAAATTATGTCTTATGTTGTCATGTAACTGCCTTTTACCAGATAACTACCGTTCTACCAGATAACTGCCTTTTTTCCAGAGATAACTGCCTTGTTACTTTACCCTTGGTTGTGAAATACTCATTTGTTCCACATCAGAATGGTGGTTCTTAAATGAATACCAGTGAGTTCCACAATTTAAAAGTGTGGGGGTATGACAAGTGGAGTATAGTAAATATAATAATAATATTAAAAGGTTTCCTTTTTCGGAAGTGGGACTTAACAATGACACCCTCAAGCGGGTAAGTGTGCACGTTGAGCTGGAACGGAGGTGGGATGTTAGTAACTTTACCAAAAAAAATGACATTCATACAGGGACGGAAGGGGTAGATTTTTCATATTCCCTATCGTGCAATGGGCTCAGTCACGTATTCTACTAATCTTTGTTTCAAAAGAGAAGTATGAAATAAACACAACGGCCTCAGTCACGGAAAGAGTAGATTTCATAATCCCAGTTCAGTAATTTTTTATGCAATTGATGCAAACTATTTTTCTCCGACACAGGCAAAGTCGCTGGAAGCAAGCATTGAAATGACCCGGAAAGAGATGGAAAATCCAACTGATGTAGAAGTTGAGCTTAAACGAAGGCTTGGCCAGCTGACTGATCATTTGATTAAAAAACAAGCTCAGGTGTGTGATCAAGATGTTGAGCTGGTTACTTTATGGAAGGAAAATGTAGAACATGTGTGTGTGTGTGTGTGTGTGTGTGTGTGTGTATTAATATCAGCTCCTGCTTTTACTCTTACTGTGATTATTTGATCAGGTTGAGGCGCTCTCATCCGAGAAGGCAACATTACAGTTCAGAATTGAGGTAATTGTTTACTACTGTCACAATATATATTATCAATAAATGCTGCAGCATCAACGGTTCAGTTTTTTTTTTTATTTTAAATAATTTTATCTTTTGCAGTCGGTTTCAAGGTTACTGGATGAGAACAAATCAATGCTAAATATAACCGATAATCCCATGAAAGACTTGGAGTCAGGAATGTGGGACCTATCCAATTCAAGGATGAAGCCTCTATTTGAAGAGAGACTCCGTTCCGGGAAGCAACATCTAGGATCACTGGTACGGCAATTGGACTCCATCTTTTCTGCTGGTGTCATATTTCTAAGAAGAAATCCCACTGCAAAAATATGGTCTATTATTTACATCATATGCCTTCATTTATGGGTCTTGTATATATTAACATCGCATTCTCCTGTGGCCGAAGAAGCCAGATCTGGCGCCGTGTTTTCCTTAGAAAATATTAACAACACTGGGGGTGTCTGACTTTTAGCACAGTTGATGTTGACGATTCGTTATAGTTGTTTACCTAAAAAAATTACCCAACTTTTTCATTTGTACCAGGAGGAGTAATTAGAGTACACTGGATGTATAGAGATGCAGAGTAAATATTACTTATGATTATATCTTCTATCTGGTGTATGAAAAGCGATTATTATTCACAGAATGGCAACAGCAAGAAGGTATATAAAATGCCATTTATGAAGCGCAAATATTATGCTATATGGCGAATAATTTGGATGGCATGAATATCTCCAGGTTCTGACAATCTGACACTAATCTCCCCAGCACTCAACCTTATATAGGAGATTGTGGTCAAGTGCCCAACCCTTCTTTTGGGTAAAAAAAAAAACAAAAAACCCAAACACTTGACCAATTACATTGTAACACATCACACAAGAATAGAGCCCTAAGACCATCTCCAGCACTGCGCCAAATACCGACGCCATCGCCAAATTGGCGTAAAATAGAGCTCCAGCAACGACGCCATCTTCCACGCCATTTTAGCGTCGCCCCTTACTTGCGCCAAATTTGGCGCACCAAAATCCTTTGCACCATCCTAATTTTATTTCTTTTTCTTTTTTTCTTTTTTTAATTGCCAACGAAATCTGGAATTAGAAGGGGAAGGGGAAGGGGAAGGGGAAGGGGAAGGGGAAGGAGAAGGAGAAGGAGATTACCTTGGTGGTGGCGGTGGCGGTGGCGTTGGCTATGGCGGCGGCGGAGAAGCAATGGATTCGCCGTCTCTCTCTCTTTCTCTGTTTCTCTCTCTTGCCGTGGATCTGTTTGTCTCTCTCTCTCTTGCTAGGATAATTGATGAGGAAAAGAAAGTGGTGTTTATCATTTACTATATTTTAGAATTTGTATCATTAATTTTTTAAATAAAATTACAAAATTTTGAAAATATGTTAAAATATTGAAAATGAAATAAAAAACAAGAATTAATTTCATAAACTTACTTGAAATACAAATTTAAAATAAAAACACAAATAAAAACACAAATTTTTTATTTTTATCTTCAATTTATTTATTTATAGTTATTAATTGTCTAATTTAAGTTTTATGGCATACTATTTAATATAATGTAATTTGAATAATATTAAATAAGATTAATGAAAAAATCTTTTAATTAAATGAAATAACAAGCATATACTGAAAAGATTCTTATTTGGTGTAAAATTTGAAGTAAGCTGCTGGAGATGGTGTGAGATATTTGGTGCTGAAATTGCACCAATTTGATGTTTTGAAGTAAAATTTGGAATAAACTGCTGGAGATGGTCTAACACTTTCTGATTTAATAATTGAATTGTCAAATTGGTGCCCACTACATCAGAAAACAACTTGAGACAAAATGTATGACCAAAGAACATTCTGACACCGGATTACAAGTTTATACAACAAGTTCAAATTCATTTACAATCAGAAAGCATTTTCATTTTTCTCAAGGCAAAAAAAGAATCATCATCCAATCAATTTAGAAGTGCATGTGTTCTTCTCTCTCTCTCTCTCTCCTACCAATCTTTTTTCTTTTTACATTTTCCTCGACTGGTCTTTTCCGCTTCGCGGGTCTTTCCAGAATTGTGAGGGTTAGTTCCTTTTCAGGCCACCACCTGCTTTTGGTGAGTAAATAAATCTTCTACCCTCTAGATGCACTTGTGATAGGCTTTTGCAGTGGCTTCAAAGCAGCCATGATCTCAGCAAATGAAGGCCGTAATCTTGGATCACTGCAGAATTCAAGAAATTGAATATTAAAACTTTATTCGTGTATTAGCCTAAAGAGAGACTTATGTGCATACACGGTGAAAGTGTCATCTCAGAGGAAGTTCAAGAAAATATAAATTTGGGAAACCACCTAATTCTAGAGAAAGTATACGCTCACTCCGTCCCAAAATGACCGACCATTTTGAATTCAAGGGTCATTTTGAAAATGTTGATTTTTAATAGCAAAAAATGATAAACATTCTTGCTATTTACTTTTAAAATTTTAGTTTTGCAAAAATATAATGAACTATGAAAAAAAAATCATTTAGGAGCAGTTTTTGTTGGAATATTTGTGTTGGTGGTATGTAAGTTCACAGATTATGACCTTGTGGTTATCTTGGGGTGAACTGAATTGGCAAAGGAAGCAAATCACGTCTGAAGCTTAGCGGGGGGAGAGCGGCCGCGCTCGTGCCTTGAGCGGCCGCGCTTAAGGGTCGTGGCTTCACCTCGTTTTCCTTGAGCTTAGCGCGGTCGCGCTCCTTGCTAGAGCGGCCGCGCTTGTGACGGGATGTGATTTTTCCTGGGCCGATTTGGAGCAGGTTTTTAGGCTTAATTAAACCTAAAACCTATTTTTTACCACTCATATAAATACTCTAATGCCTCAGCCGTTTTTGGTACATGAATATTGAAGAGAAACACAATTCTCTTGCTTTTATTCATTGATCAATCACTCCCGTTCATAGAGATTCGTTCGTGAGATTCAAGGCGACTGAGATAGGACCGCCGGTGACTACCTACCTGTGTGCTATTTTGTGGTACGTAGTTCGTGATCGTTTTATCCTCGGAGAAATTTGCCCTGCACCGAGTTGCACCAATTGGGGGCAATATTTTCTCTTAGACAGATCTTCCTAAGGCGACTCGATCAAATCACGATAAGTTTTCTAACTGTTTGTTCTTCTTGTTTCGTTTGTTTTCCCGATCCTGTTCACCGGCTTTCGGTTTTGCTATTGGCTTAATTGGTACGTTTGACTTGATCAATAAAATCCCCTACTGTTGATTAAATCGTTGTTTAATCTGGTGCTTATTAATTTAATTTCCAACGATCTAAGAGAAAATAGTATTTTATTTGATCATGTCTCGGTGGTTCCTCTAGCTCTCCCTTTAATTCCCTAGTTGACACCTCCGATCTTCCGGAGAAGTTTGGTGGCAAGAACTTCAAGCGTTGGTCCGAACGCATGAAGATCCGTCGTCAATTAAGGGCACGGTATCTTGACATCCAAATGTCCTACTCTGAATGGTGATGATCCTGTTAGCGTGGCTGCGGTTAAACTGTGGAAGGAGCAGGACGATGTTGTTCGAGGATGCATTCTGTCAGCTTTGTCGAATGCACTCTTTGATGTTTATTGCTCTGCTCCTCTCACTACCGCGTCACGTGGGACTCTCTTTCCAAGAAGTACAAAGACCGATGAATCCGTGTGGAAAAGTACCAAGTGGGAAGGTTCCCGAATTATCACATGAGTGAGGGCAAGTCGGTTACCGATCAAGCGCACGAACTCCAAATCATTTTGCAATCACTCAAGGATGCCGATACGGGACTTCCCGATAAGTTCGTCGTTACGGCTATCATCGAGAAGTTTCCTCGATCTTGGGGAGAATTTGGTATGACCCTCAAGCATCGTATCGAAGCTTGTCACTCAATGAGTTGATGAATGCAATTGCGATTCAGGAGGTGCATAACGGTAACCAACCTAGTGTACCTGTGGAGGCCGCCGCTAATATGATAACGGTAAAAGCAAGTTTAAAGGAAAAGGTGTGAAAACTTCTAAGGATAAAGAAAACCATGATAAGCTTAAAGTTAAGAAAATAACTTTAGGAAGCCAAAAGCAAAACAGAACCGGCTGAATTGTGGAGAAGGTGGACACTTTTCTAGGGACCGCCCGTCCAAGAAAGGAAAAGGACCACAAGGCTCGCTGATGACCATCCCCGTCGTCAATACGGTGTTGGGTCCGAAGGATTATGATGATCCCGACTCGACGCACCCGGAGTCGACGCCCGACCCGCAATGTTACAAAGTATGTAACTTCTTGTCCCGAACTCTTTATCGTCTATGAACCCAACGAGCGGCTAGTCGACACCGGGCAAATGTGCACGTTTCAGGCCGATAAATTGCTATTTGTGTCTTACCACTCGACCGTGGTAGATCAATGACGATGGGGAATTCTAGTGCCGCAAAGGTGCTTCGGGACTCGGACGCGTGGACCCGAGGTTTCCAACGGGCGCATTCTTACCTCGCATCGAGCGTATCACGTTCCCGACATTCGTCGCAACATTATTAGTGGTTCTAGTCTAGTTAGGGAAGGTTTTGAGATTTCATTTAAGTGTAATAAGGTTATTATTTTGGATTCTCGGTAGTTTTGTGGGGAAAGGTTATTCCTCTGATGGTTTATTTAAAATTAGAGTTGAAACCGATGTTTGTTCGCACAACAATAATTTTAGTTCTATTGATTATCCTGTTTCTTATTCCATTGAATCTTCAAATGTTTGGCATGGTCGTTTAGGACATATTAATTATGATTCTCGTGAAAAGAATGATGAATTTAGATATTATTCCTAAACATGCTATTGATAAAAGTTCTAAATGTCATGTATGTGTTGAAGCTAAATCTACAAAAGGTCCGTTTAAAACGGTTGTGAGAAATTCTCGAAATTCTAGATTTAGTTCATACCGATATTTGTGAATTTAATGGTGTGTTGACCAAAGACAAAAAGAAATACTTTCTCACCTTTATTGATGATGCTAGTAGATACGTTATGTGTTCTTGCTTAATTCTAAGGATGAAGCATTAGATAAATTCATTATATTTAAGAACGAAACGAGAAACCTGGCAAGAAACTTAAACGGTTAAGGTCCGATAGAGGAGGTGAATATGAGTCTAACCCCTTCATGTATTATTGCCAAGAAAACGGAATAGTACATGAAGAGACTCCTCCCTATACTCCTCAATCAAATGGTATGCCGAACGTAAGAATAGAACCCTTACCGATATGATTAACAGCTTTACTCATAAGTTCTCGGATTGCCCAAATATATGCTGGGAGAGGCTTTGAATACGGCTTGCCATATTCGAATAGAGTCCCTCCTAAGCATAGAAAGGAAAGTCCGTTTGAACTTTGGAGAGGTCGACAGTGCTAGCTTGAAACACTTAAAAGTGCTGGGGTGCGCAAAGGTACTTGTACCCGCACACAAAAGGAAGAAGCTTGGACCTAAAACCGTTGATGCTATCTTTATAGGTTATTGAAAACAAGTTATGCATCGAGATTTCTTATTATAAAATCTCGAAATTTCGGCATAGATGTGAACTCTATAGTTGAGTTACGTGAAGCAACATTTTTTGAGGACGTGTTTCCTATGAAAGACGGACTTCCTAAAGAATCCAACCCGACCACTAATTCCATTCCCGCTCAAGTAGAGGAGCTAACGAATGTGGGGCCGATTCTAGCGCAACTCATTCCGACGATGAGATTGAACCAAGAAGGAGCAAACGGCAAGGACCACCAAGGACTTTGGAAGTGATTTCATCACTTACAATGTCGAGGGTGATCCTCTAACCTTCAAAGCCGCATGGCTACTTCGATGCCAAGCAGTGAAGAATGCCGTTAAGAGTGAGATGGATTCTATTGTCTCTAATGGGACATGGGAATTGGTCGATCTCCCTCCCGGTCAGTAGCACGATAGGATGTAAGTGGGTCTTCAAAAGGAAACCGAAACCGGATGGAACCGTCGACAAGTTTAAGGCTAGGTTAGTGGCTAAGGGATTCAAGCAAACGGAGGGAATAGACTATTTCGATACCTATTCACCAGCTTGCTAGAATGACTACAATCCGAATGCTTATCGCGTTGGCCTCGTATATGATCTTCCTATCCATCGATGGATGTTAAGACCGCCTTCGTACGGCGATCTAGAGGAAGAAATTTATATGGATCAACCCGAAGGTTTTGAGGCCTCCGGCAATGAGAGAAAGGTTTGTAAACTTGTTAAGTCCTTGTATGGATCGAAACAAGCCCCTAAGCAAATGGCATGAGAAATTTGATAAAATTGTCTCATCGTTTGGCTTTGTTACTAATGAGTTTGATAAGTGTGTCTATAGCAAGAGTATTGGTGATAGTAGTATTGTCTTATGCCCGTATGTCGATGATATTCTGTTGTTTGGAACCGATATGAGGATCATTAATACTACTAAGGAATTCTTGAAAAGTAAGTTTGAGATGAAGGATATGGGAGTAGCTAGTGTGATTCTTGGCCTTAAGTTGACTCGTTCAACTAGTGGCATAACCATATCGCAGCCTCATTATACCGAAAGTGTAATTGAGAAATTTGGTTATAAGAATTGCAAAGTAGCTAAGACTCCATATGATCCTTCACCGCACTTACTAAGAATGAAAGTGGAGTACCGACGGCTCGGTTGAGATATTCTCAAATTATTGGAAGTTTGATGTATCTTGCCAATTGTACTAGACCGGATATTTCATACTCGGTTACTAGGTTGGCTAGATATACTCAATGTCCAAATAAAGCACATCGGGAAGCTCTTGATAGAGTTCTCAAGTACTTGAAGGGAACGATTTCCCTTGGGCCGCATTACGGTAGATATCCTTCGTGCTTGAAGGGTATAGTGATGCAAGCCGGATTGCCTTTAACTCCGGGAGTTATGGCCGTACGGGGGTATGTTTTCACCTTAGGCGGAGTCATGTCAGTTGGAGGTCGACCAAACAAACTCCGTTGTCTAGGTTACACACTTTTGAGGCCGAATTAGTTGCCCTCGACACTACCGGATTGGAAGCCGAATGGCTTCGAGGACTTATGTCCGAGTTGCCACGGCCGCAAGCCCACGCCTGTTATCTCCGTACATTGTGACAACACGCCACACCGAGAAACCGAAAAGTGTCAAGTACAATCAGAAAACTAGAAGACACATCCAAATTAGATTAAAATCTATAAGGGATCTTGTGTCTCGGAAGGTGATAGCTGCTGATTATGTTGGGTACCAAGGATAACACACTGATCCTTTAACCAAAGGGCTAGAATTTGCTCTTGTTCAAAAATCTAGGTTGGGGATGGATCGAACCCCGTCTCGACTCAAACGCAGAGCAACCCAATCTACCTCGGAGTGGAGATCCCACAAAGGAGATTCAATGTGGTAATAACAAGCTGGGGTGAGCCTGAGCACTAATAATAGATTGACATGTTACATGTCCGAGTCTATCCCCGAATAGCCTAGAGGTGCTCATTCTAATTTAGTAAAAGTTTGGAACTTTGAATGGGATCAAGTCTTTTAGGCAAGATGTTAGCGACATCTTCTCGAGATGCCCAGCTAAGTGAGTGTTGTTGTTGGCCGCAACTAGAGGAATTTGGGTTATTCCTCAAAGCACTCATGATAGAGGATCGGGACGTACGGCTTATAAGCGTCCAAGTATTCGATAGAGGGCCTATCATAGCTTTTGTCGTGTTTGTTACCAAAGAAAGGCCTCTACATCCAAAGGCATCGATTCAAGACACCCGTTCATCCGGTCTGTGGAGGCTCAAGGCTGATAACATAGGTAGTGGTTCGCCTAAGGTACCATTATTGAAAGCATGGCAACGGACAATCTGTACACGCCATATTTCTATGAACTTGTGGGGATTGTTGGAATATTTGTGTTGGTGGTATGTAAGTTCGCAGATTATGACCTTGTGGTTATCTTGGGGTGAACCGACCGCAAAGGAAGCAAATCACGTCCGAAGCTTAGCGGGGAGAGCGGCCGCGCTCGTGCCTCGAGCGGCCGCGCTTAAGGGTCGTGGCTTCACCTCGTTTTCCTTGAGCTTAGCGCGGTCGCGCTCCTCGCTAGAGCGGCCGCGCTTGTGACGGGATGTGATTTTTCCTGGGCCGATTTGGAGCAGGTTTTTAGGCTTAATTAAACCTAAAACCTATTTTTTACCACTCATATAAATACTCTAATGCCTCAGCCGTTTTTGGTACATGAATATTGAAGAGAAACACAATTCTCTTGCTTTTATTCATTGATCAATCACTCCCGTTCATAGAGATTCGTTCGTGAGATTCAAGGCGACTGAGATAGGACCGCCGGTGACTACCTACCCGCGTGCTATTTTGTGGTACGTAGTTCGTGATCGTTTATCCTCGGAGAAATTTGCCTGTACACGAGTTGCACCAATTGGGGGCAATATTTTCTCTTAGACGCTCTTCCTAAGGCGACTCGATCAAATCACGATAAGTTTTCTAACTGTTTGTTCTTCTTGTTTCTGTTTGTTTTCCTGATCCTGTTCCTGGCTTTCGGTTTTTGCTATTGGCTTAATTGGTACGTTTGACTTGATCAATAAAATCCCCTACTGTTGATTAAATCGTTGTTTAATCTGTGGTGCTTATTAATTTAATTTCCAACAGTTTTTTGATGTAAAAGTTTCAAAAGGTCATTCATATTGGAACAAAAATGGTCATTCAATCTGGGACGGAGGGGATAGATTAATGCATTTCTATTAGAATGGCAAGAAAAAATATACTCACGTTTCCCAACAGCTCTTGATGATATCTGCAACTCCAGGATCTATATCATCCGGAATTTCAAGACGACGATGCTGAAATCCAACGGCACCTACTACTTGCATTGGGTTCATCCCTCCCCATGGTTGTCGCATCGTACAAAGCTCCCATAATATGACACCAAAGCTATAAACATCACACCTGCATGCCAGAAATAATATCTCATAATTAATAAATAATTACGACATACATATTAAACTTAAAACATCTTGACTGCTATATGACTATAAGACACTAAAAATACTACTAAATGACTACAAGTAGGGAAAAAAGCTGACATGTGCATTGAGGGCACATGATAAACACTTATTTATACTCCATCCGTCTCAAAATGAATGTCTATTTTTTGGAATATTTTGTTCCAAAATGAATGTCTATTTTCCAAAAATTGTCCCTTAATGATTTTTTGCCAATTCATTATATGCTTGCAAAATTAAAATTTTAGAAAGTGGATAGCAAAAATATTTATGCATCTTCGCCATTAAAATTTATAAAAAGTAAACATTTTCGGAGTGTCCCTTAAATAAACTGAAGACATTCAATTTGGGACGGAGATGTAGGTTCTTAACATGTGCCCTTAGGGAGGTCACATGCTACCCTAACCCAAATAAGCATATTCCTTTAACGTTTTCTAGGGACATAAATGTCAAACAAAGACTTACTTTTCATTAGATGGTTCATTTCTGAGCACTTCTGGAGCCATCCATTCCGCCTGAAGAAAAGGATATAGTAGAAAAGTGTTACTGAAGCTGCTATAACAAGTTATAGAAGCATCAATGAGAATAAGAGTTACTATGGTAAATCGCACATGAAAAAAATGTGTGTACACATATATAGACAGAAATTTTTAAAGTGAAATTTCATAATATCTACTTACCGTCCCAGCAGTTGACCTTGAGGAAAGAAATGTGCTGTACTTCATTCTTGACAACCCAAAATCACAAACCTACAGTGAGATATAAAATGGAAATCATAAACGATTGAATTGCTTTGGTTACAGAAAAAATAGTTCATTTTCCATTCGTTGACAGATAGGTTTTGAACGCTACCTTCACGACCCAGTTTTTGTCAACAAGGAGATTTGGTGACTTTAAATCACGATGAACTATAACTGGAGTGCTATTATGCAAATAATTCATCCCCCGTGCCTGAATATTGAGTTCAATAAGAATTTGAGATGCATAAAATTTATACATATGGATAAAAATTATCGCTCAAACAAGAATAGCTAATTAGCGATAAAGGGTAGAAAAGTGGGTCCTACTGCATCAAGGGCCATCCTCAAACGCCTGCGTACGTCTAGTTGATTGTTGGGCCGGTGGATCAACCGATACAAACTACCTCTGCAGAAGACAAAATTTCTTTCAGAAAGCAAGTACAACACATCACATATATAACTCTGGAGTATACTAACAAGTCTTAAGGAAGTTCATTGCTTCAGGAACTTATGCTTGGTTGATGTGAAACAATAGATACAGAGAAAAGAGACCAGCAATTGTCGGTGCAAATTCGTGAATTGAAGCTTTCCATTTCATGATCTTCCCACATTTTTCCATTCTTTTCCAACACATGATGTTTCTCTAACGTATCATATAAAGAAAATGAAGTGTATGAAAGTAAACATGGAAAAAAGGTACTCTGGGCCACCCTACATTTCATCCATATTTACATTGGACACCCTACTCTGAAAATTTTCAATTAGGCCACTTGGTTTTTGTCTTCAACTTGCCCATTTTCGTGATCTTTCCACATTTCTTCATTCTTTTCACATGCAGGGTGTTGTTTCTTCACATTACCACTTATCATAGAAAGGAAGCTGTAACATGTAAGAGTAAATGGCCAAAAGGTACTCCAGACAACCCTACATGTCATCCATATTTACTTTGGCAACCCCACTCTGAATTATTTCAATTAGGTCACTTAACCTGGTTTTTGTCTTCAACTTGCCATTTTCAAACAGTCGTTCAAGTAGGGTCTTGATCCATGCCCTTTTCTCACTACAGAATAAAGCTGATGCAGCATGCTTTTGCAGGCAATTTTAGGGTAATTTAAGGGTCAAACACTCTAGTAGCAATTTGATGGAAAGGCTTGAATGCCTACTTTACAACCCAACAAAGATTTAATTCTTCTAGAAGAAGTTATTAACGGCTGGTCAAAATGTACAGCATTTTTTTTTACTTTTTCCAATTTTAATGTTTGGGTAGAGAGATTGTTTCCATCCAACTCTTTCATTTTTTCCACAAGTGATAAGGGATTTTAGGCTTATCTAGTTCATTTACTAGGCCTTTATCCACGTGGGTTTAGAATTTTATATAAACTCATGTAATCTCATTTTTAATCATATACAAATTTGATGAATGTCAAATTATGAGAGTATTTTCTCTTTTAGTTCTTGGGTGAACTTTCGATCTTATCAAGCGTAAATCTTGTGGCAGTCATCCGATTTATCGATTGGTTTTACATCGCCACTTGTGGCGTTATACACTAAGTCCAAGGTTGTCACTACTTGGGAGGGAAAGCCTTGGTTCCACAATTCCATCCAAATTACAAAAGTCCTTGGTTTGGGTCACTTGTGGGCGTTGAGTCAAGGTATCCATTTCGGAAACCATTAATGGAATTATGGAAAGATGACCAAAGAGATTGTTTGGTCTTGTCAAATGGGGCAAGGTTCACATCAAGATAAGCTCAAAAATTCAATCATTATTTAACTACTCCCTCCGGTCCAAAATAGCTGTCACTTTTGAAGTTTACACCACTTTTAAGAAATGTTAACATTACTACCATTTTATAAGAAAACTACCAAATCTACCCCTATTAATTATCTATCTCTCATCCATTACTTCACTCATCAAGTACAAATACAATTTCGAATGCAAGGGTAAATATGGAATTTTAATGATTTTAACCCAAAAGCGACAACTATTTGGACCAATTTTTAAGTCCTCAAGTGACATCTATTTTGGACCGGAGAAAGTATTACTCAACGGCTAGAGTAGAAAAACATAAATAGGGGGAAATGGCTTGGGGACCAAGAATACTTGGAGGTTAAGTATACTTGGAGATAAAACTTGGGGAACAAGTATGACTAAATATCTAGACCTCAATCCTGCCACACAACCACAGAATTTCTCCAACCCCAACAAATGAATAAACTACCCCCAATAAACAAAACATTGAGAAAACTTAAGATAATTAATTAGGCACTAATGAAATATTCGCTCCGTCCCACTACAAACTACACACTTTCCTCATTAAGTGTCCCATTACAAACTACACCCTTCCTAAAATGGAAATGTTTTATTAATTTTATATTAATGGGACCCATATGTCATACTCACAACAACAATTCAATTATTATTTTCTACCCCACTTTCTCTCTCCTACCTCACTTTTCATACAACACCTACTCCACTACACTTTTTCTTAATTCCCATGTAAACAGTAACTGAGAAGGTTGTAGTGGGACGGAGGGAGTATGTTAAGACTAAGCAATAGCCAAAAAACTTCCAAATTTGACACCAGTCAAGAAATATGATTCATCCACACTAGTTGGGCTTCCTGTAACTGCACCAAATGCTCATTTGAAGGAACCCAGGGTTATACCCAACTGCAACACTTACTAGGCATGAAAATATAAACATAATCTGTCTTCACAATTATAACCTATCAGCCACGCAGCAATATTAGGTTATATAATTACGCCCACTAACACACTTAACAGTAAACGGCGCAACATCATATCCAACGATCTGCATTAGACGTAAACATCGTATGGATCAGATGTATAGTATATCATACCTAGGAAGAAATTCAGTAACAATTGAAAGATTTGGAGCACGAGTTACAGCCCCCATAAAGAGAACCACATTGGGATGCCTAACTCTTCTCATGATCTGGACCTGGAAAGTAAAACAACTAAAATTATTTACTCAATTCAGGGATGGGAAGAAAGTATAACATATATAATCAGAATAGCTGTACTATCTACAATAAGTATTGATGGGGTGGGGAGGGGGGAGAACTGGATCATTGTAGGCATGCCCCCATGTGAAATAGAATTCGGTGATAGTGATTATATGCAACCTCACAAATAAGAAGTTAGATGCCAGTACGCATCCATTGCTCAAATTATTAACTTTTTTTCAAAATATTTGAGTAGTGTTCCGCTGTCAATAGGATCTGGTGATGGAAGACCCGAGAACCAATAGTTCAACCACTGGAAGGAACTTGTACAGAATACAACAGATCTTTTTTTTTTTTTGCGAAAAGGGCAATGCCCCCTAAATTTTATTAAAAATAAAAATTCAAAAGTACAATAAATAAAGAAAGACAGAAAATAAAATAAAGAAAAGGTCAATCAAATCGCCTTTTAGAATACAACAGATCTCATTCTTCCTTGTGAAGCATGTAGGATAAGGGTTCCTGAGCCGATGGCTTAAAATATAGGAGGTGAGGTACAAGGTATAATCTTTTTTCGAAAAATATTTTTACTATGCCAAATGCCCATAAGTTTTCCATATGCTGTCATAATAGCAGAATCCTACACTTGGCCTAATGTAACCAAAAATGCACGACCTATGCTTATTTCTCTGAAAGGAACAGTAAAATTTAGTCAGAGTTTCCTGTTGACATTTTGGAATAGCAGCTTCCATAACCTTATTATTTTTCTTTCCCCTTTCTTTTTAGTTTTTCGTACACAGTAAGGCCATGTTTGGTATATTTAATCCCGTTCATTAAGCGATCTTTATTTTTGTTTTTGTCAAAAATACCCTCATGTGCGTAAATAAGGCATCGTCGTTTTTTTTTTCCAAATCCTTCGCTCTATGCTCATCTTCTTAACCTAGATCTGGACTTTGCAAATCATAATTATAGTTTCACTCAAATCCAGACTTCACAACAAAATCCAGATTCAATGACGTTAAATGGGTTTATTGGCGGTCAATTTTGCACAGAAAATTCAAAATGCTCTTCCGTTCTCCATTTTTACCGGCCATCACCATCTTCCATGTCTCTGCCGTCATCAGGCCTGTAGAATTCTAATGGATTTGTACTTCTCTTCTCAAAGGATGATTTTATTGCTACATACATTGTATTTTACTATTGTGAGTGTAGTTTGATTAAAGATGGTTTAACCTATGCTACTGAAGTTAAAAGAAAAGGGTGTGTATTGGCAATTTAGTTAATTAACTCATTAATTGTGATTTGGTTGTTGAGAAGAATGTATGATTATTAATCATGGCGAGTAATAATTCGGGTATTAATAATACTAGGATTAATAGTACGGGTTAATCCCGACGGGCTACCAAAGGAGCCTTAACCGTGTACTCAAATAGCACCCACCTCCTCTTCAAAAAAAAATAAAAGGAAATTACCTAGTTCTACATTTCTTTCCTTTCAATGAAAAATATGAACTTCAAAATTGTGGGGGAATTGGTAATCTCCAAGCAGTACTTGTCTTATACCAAGTGTACAAGAAATAGATAACATGCATGCAACATCCATATGAAAAGTAATAAAAAGAAAAGAAACACAAAACTTGTTCACCCGGTTCATCCCACAATTGGACTACATCTGGGGGCACTACCAAGCCAAGATATTCACTAATATATGTGGTATTACAATCAAAGTCCATAATTTCCCTCCGGAATCAAAACACTCTTTATATAAACACACACCACCCATACAACCCCTAGACATAACTTAGGCTATCCAAGGAACACCCCTAAGGGCACCCCAAACACCTACTAACGTCTTTAACTCTCTTTGTGGATCTCGCAGATTCTATCTAGCTAATTTCCCTAGCACACAATAATATTGATTGTCACTTGGTTTATACAGGCATACAAGTCCAAAATCTAATCTAAAAGGAAACCTAGAAATAATGTTATTTCCTAATCCTACTCAAAGAAGGAATCCCAAGTCATCAAGACTAGTTGAAGTGAACGAGTCTTCAACCTGTTGCCCGGATTCATAGCCTTGAATCTTCACCCCGTGATCCTCCTTGCAACCATTCTGTTTCGCATTCTAATACCCTCCTATGAACAATGTGATAATAAAATGCTTACATGGTCTTGGTCCTTTCATGCCTACCAGGCGACCGATCACATCTATAGTTCCCGTGGATCTGTTCACGTCAATGTCGTTGACATCAAGTCCATTTTGCCGGCCGACGTGGCCCATCAACCCACGGTCAACATACCAATACTTGAGACAATTTTCACTTCTCAACGTGGCCTTCTTAGCTTCGCCACATTCGCACCTAAGACTCCTCTCCAAGAACCACATACGGAAGTGTTGTATGTAGTGTGCAATAACCTACCCCCAAGCTACCAAGCTAGCTTCTTAGTTAATCCTCCATGTCCCGCAATTAGCAGGCGACCACCAGCCTTCGCTATCCAACTGTTTATGAAGACCAATTTTCTCTCCCGCCTCTGAATATCCTCCGCATCATACAATTGCGTAAACCTTGTACCTCTATTACACGTACTTTGTACCCCTGCTGCACGAAATCTGCACCAACCGAAATCCGTATCGTTGTACCGAAATTTGCACTGAATTTTGCTCCACACAAAATCTGTACGAAATATGCACTACACATAATCTGCACGTTGCTCCACGTACTCCACACATAAATTGCACGCGGTCCACACCTATCAAGACCTAGAAACTTACCCCGTTCTTTCTTTTCATGACTTTCATATCTCCGGATCCGCTGCCCAAATCCGATCTCATCAAATTTCTATGTCGATCCGTCTCAACCCATCTTTGTTGCTCCCACCAAATCCTCAATAACACCAGATTCACCTAGATCTCGGTAGCCCTGATCCCGTCTGGATCTCTGCAACCCTAATCTTGAATCTGAATCTCTACAGACCCAAATCCATCTGAATTTATGAAACCTTGATCCTATTTGGTCTAAGAGACATAAACCCATCTAATCTCTTCAGCCCCTAATTCTGATCCTTGTTCCTTCGGCCCACATTCAATCACTTTCGAGCAGCCCTGATCTCCGCCAATCGAAGCTGATGCCAGTTGTTGAGTAATTGGTGGCCTCCGAGCAGTACTTGTCTCATATCAAGTGTAAAAGCAAGAGATAACATGCATGCAACATGCATATAAAAAGTAATAAAAAACAAGAAACACAAGATTTGTTCACCCAGTTAATCTCACAATTAGACTACAATTGGGGGCACTACCAAGCTCATCATCACTCTCTTTATGTTAACACATACCACTCAAACAGCCCTAGACATAACTTAGGCCATCCATGGAATGCCCCTAAGGGCATCCCAAAGACCTACAATGTCTTTGACTCTATTTGTGGATCTCACAAATTCTCTGTAGCTAATTTCCCTAGCACAAAATAATATTGGCTGACACTTAGTTCACATAGGCATACAAGTCCAAAACTTAATCTCAATAGGAAACCTAGAAATACTACTATTTCATAAACCTACTCAAACAAGAAATCCCAAGGAATCATAGAATTCCTTCAATTCTATTTTCTTTTCCTTCTTGGTTTTGACTACACAACCAAACAAACATAGTGCAAGAGTGCTTTAGAACTATGATCAAGCATTCCATGGCGTTTAAACAACTCCTTCCATCCCATAATAAATGTCACACTTCAATTTTTATCCACCCCAAAATAAATATCTTGTTACAAATAAAGAGATAGTGTTTGTGTAATTTTGCCATTGTACAAGCAATGTTCAAACAAGTAAGTGCATTACTAAAACATTCACAAGTAAATGTGACATTTATTATGGGACAAGTAAATGTGACATTTATTATGGGACACAGGGAGTATATTCTAGGCGCTAGGACCATAAACTAATATTTAACTCATTTCAACTCAGGTAAAAACCCTTTGAATGTTAATAAAGAACAACCTTACAGTACCCATTTCACTCTTTATCAACAATCTTGGATGGCATACACTAAGCATAACAGGTATGTAGTATATCATACCTAGGAAGAAATTTCTGATTAACATGTGTAGGCATTTTTTCTGATATCCTATAGGCTATAAGAAGATGGATGTGGAGGTGCCTATGTAAGAAAATAGAGGGATTATACCTCACTTCTGAATTCCTCAAGGGATTCAACGGTTATTGCTTGGTCCAGAAACTTCTTAACAGCAACTTCCTGGAAAATCAAACAAGAGGCAATAAGATTCAAATATATATCTGCTACGAGATAGAGGATAACATAGAGGATTTAAAATAAAGCAAAGACAGCAGAAGTGAAATCCAACAGGAAGGTAAACTCACAGTTCCATGCCAGTCTCCACGGTACACCTCTCCATATGATCCTGAAAGAGAAAATAATGTGCCAAATAAAATACTGCATATGAGTACAATGAAAATAAATAAATTACAATCGTCTCAATGAACATAAACACGGCACAAAAGAATCAAGAAAAGAGAGTATGCAGCTTCATACCCAGTCCTATACGCTCACCCAAGGTGATATCCTCCCATGGAATCTCACAGTCAGCTACATCATCAAGTGCTGATTCAGATCTTGTACTACCTGCTGACCTATCTGATCTTCTCTCACCTTCCGTATTTTCCCCAGACACCAGCGGGTCCCGCTCTCCACTTCCATGAGGCTCATCAGCAGCAGTCACAACCGCATCCCCATCACTTCTAGCGCAGTCCATTGCATTGAGCATTGCAGCAAAACCATCTTGTGCATGAGCAGAGATCTCAAAGTTATCATACTGCTTTCCGACAGCAACATTTGTTGCTACTACAGCTGCTGCTGTAGCAGTTGCAGCAGCTGCTATAGGAAGATCAATATTGGAGTCACCGGTTCTTGAAGCTGCAACCACCATTGAAGATGCCACAACGGCTGCTGCAGCAGCTGCAGCTGCAACTGGAACATTTCTAGTATATTTAACTGGAGTTACTTCAGAATTTGATGAAACATTAAAATTTAGGGACTGATCCGGTTGTACTGAAGGATTTCCTTTAGAATACCCACCATGATAAGGCAAGGGGGGTAAGAATCGAACGTGACCAAGATCACCTTGACCCTTACTTTTCTTTGTCCCACCCCTCTTTTTGTTTTCCTCTTTTTCTTGAGTTGGGGACTTGTCCACCTTGGGCATTAAACTTGCTTGTTCTTGGTAACTTTCAGTAAACAAGTTTGCAGGAGCAACAACACCACTTTCAAGTAGTACGTCGTGAAGTTTTTGAGCTAATTGTGGATTTTCTTTGGCCGCATCAATCATGTACTGTGAAACATCCTTCACTAACATTTTTCGTGCTTCCGGGGAGCTAATACCTTCTGTCCATGAAGGGGATTTTTGCAAGTGAGGATAACTAGCTATCTCGGAAATTTCATGAACCACCTCTTTCTTTACATTACTAGGATCCGACTTTGAAGACTTTGACCCTTCAGCTTTTAGCTGACGTGCTAAACCTGAGGAAGGCCTATGTGGACCTGCTTCATCAGATTCCTCTGCTGCAACATCATTATCTCTGATCCAAGCCCTCTTCTCGAAGGTCCCAAATTCTGATGGTTCCCCAGAAGAACTTGCTCCACTTCTAGAAGAATCTATACGAGAGGAGTCTTCATCTTTGGACCATGGACCGGATGAAAAGAAAGATTCTTCATATACGAGATGAGATACTGTTGTATCTGATGGAATAAGCGTGCCAGGGTCCGCCATTAAATCAACAATGTATTCCCTGAAATTCACATCACCTATTCCTTCATTAAACAGTAAATACCTGAGGTCAAATATGAGCAGGTGAAGTTCCCTTAAATATTTTGATTTGCTCTAGAAATTCAGATCACCTATTCTTTTACAACAATTTCAGGTGCACTCCTGTTGTTTTAGAATCTGATATCATTCTCCCAGTGGAGCAATAAGATATAAAAACTAAAACCATAGTTACAAAATTGATTATTGTATCAGAAAAAGATGTAGGAAAAACCTTCCATTGCCGATCTTTACGAAGTTCACTGCCACATCACTAGAACCAGTATATTGCTGACCTTTCACTAATCGGCAAGGCATGCCAACACTATCAGCCAAAACCTAGAAAAAGAGGAGGCAGGTAAAGGAACAATACTGAAAGGAAAATGAAAGAAAGAACAAAATATAGCACATACACCCAAGTGCAGGATAATAGAGAACATATAAGACTAATATAAAGAATCAGGAAACAACAGTTTTTAAGGAAATGCATCCATCCTGAAATTCATTTCCATAAGGATGGCACAGCTGATGGATGACATGGAGACAGATACTCTTAAGAGAATGGTTATGTTCCAATGAGTGGAAAGATGTTTTATTGGCAAGGAGCTCTTATTAGGTACAACTCGTGCCTGCCAGGCAGGCTAGTCAACATTTTCACAATTGTAAAAAGTTCATGCTGATATTTAGAATAAAAATAGCCTGTTTATGCAAATATTCCAGAACTTGGGTGTAACTTTATATTCTTCAACTCTCATGCACCCTTATGGGAGACTAAGAGCATTTAATAGAGGGTTTGTTCCTTGGCCGGCCTTGACGCAAGCCAATCACCACTGAAAGGCTATGAGCATTTAATACAGGATTTTTCCTTGACGCTAAATCACCAGTAAAAAGTCAAAAGAAACAAGAGTACAGAAGTCGAATTGGTGCTTCATTTGTTGTAAACCTTCAATCTATGGAACTTCTCAAATTTGTGGAAGCACACAAAATCTTATTTGCTCCCCTCTACATCCCTGCAGAGTTAACTTTAGGTTAATTAAGGACTGATGCTGGATTTTCTTGAAGTTCGAAACATAAATAATAGGCCCATTGGTCTGATGTTGTAATAGTCCATATCTAATTTCGGGATGAACTAAACATAAATACTAAACCATATCCTTCCGTCGCAATACTCTTGTGTAAAGGCTTCAATAGAACAGTGGTTAAACTTGTTTTCTGCTTTTACCATTTTTTTTTTTTTTTGGGAAAACTCCATTTCATCCATTGTATTTTCAAGGGTGTTTTCACTTTTACCATTATATTTTTTTTCTTTAGAACGAATACGTTTATTTTCAAATGATTCATATCGTCAAGTCTACCCATTCCAAATTTCATTCTAATCAAACCATCCATGGCTGCCAATATATCTTGCGGTAAAAAAAATGATTCGTGCCTAAATCCGTGACTATTTGTGCCTTGATCCGCAATTTTGGGGTAGGAAGCCTCTTGGCAATTGTCGGGGAAGGCTCTAGCAAATGGTTCCCTCTCCCAACCCCCGCTTGGCGGGGAGCGCTTGGCGCACCGGAGTTTGCCCTTTTAATGATATATATGGTAATATTGAAACACCTATATAGAGGATGAAATGTAGTTTGGCCAATTTTTTAAAAACATAAATAACTCAAAACGGAGAGTACCTTGAATAACAATGCTCGATGACGCGCCAATCCCACTTTTAAAGAACCAAGAGGCAAGACCATGCTCCCAAGAGTTGCCTTTAATTTAGAGCTAAGAGCTCTCCAAGCCATCAGCATGCTTTCTGGATCACCAACTGGTCCCCCCATGTGATCAGAAACTAAAACAGCAAGCTTCTTCACCAAATCGCTACCTACAAGATTTAGAGATTCTGGCCTTGACTTGGCAACCATCTCTAGAGCCTTCTGTTCAAGCCGCAACAACTTGGCATCTGCGGCCTTGTTGACAAGAACTGCTTCCCATGTGATGTTTTCTGTAACCGGTGTTCCTTGGAGATCAACAAGGGAAGGCATAGTTGACGAAGTGGATCCAATCAAAATGCCATATAGATCATAAAACCCATCCAGGATCTTGTCATCATAGCTAAGAGCATTGTAATTCTGTGAAGAATGAACGAATCTAGCACATGAGGAAAAGCAAAACAACTATTACTGATTTAAAATTACTTGAGATTTGATATAATCTAGAGGCTAACGCAATCATCTCTAAGATAAGTTCATTAATGCAAGAGCGAAAAATGAAGCAACGTTATCTCTGTCTTTCTCTTAATGTGATTGATAAGAAATACTCACCCTGTCCCAAAATAAATGTCAAAAACAATTCAAATTTGTTCTTGATCAAGAGCAAATTTTAAAAAAAAATGGACATTCATTTTGGATGGGGGAAGCGTCTTTTTTAAATAGAACCAAAGGCCAGGAGAAAACAGAGCAAGGGAACTACTCCTAATTCATAACCACACATGCAACTAAGAAATATTTTTCTGAACAGAACCACTTAGATATGAGCTTGACTTCATCTTAGAAGCAGTTATATAAAATAGATAGCGCTTAAGAAAAAGGACAAGATATATCAACAAGAATATAGACATCACCATATAAGAGTACCTCGTCAACAACAACAACAACAAAGTCTTAGTCCCAAAATAATTCGGGGTTGGCTAACATGAATCCTCATATGTCATCGGAAAATAAATATTTAAAAAAAGAAAAAAATTTAAAAGAAGAAAAAGGTGGGAAAAAAGAAAAAAATTAGTGATAATAAAAGAGTAAGTATACAATAGAAAAAAAAAATCAACCCCCTTCACCCACATGAATTTTTGCCCTCCACTCCGGCCTCTTCAACGCCATATTTTCATCCAATTTAAGTAATCTCATATCGTTTTCAATCACCCTAATCCAAGTTTGCTTGGGTATTCCCCTACCACTCGCCATTTTATCACTTCTCCATTATTTGGGCCTCCTAACCGGTGCATCACTCGTTCTATCTCACATGACCAAACCACCTTAGACGATTCTCCCTCATTTAATCCTCAATGGGCGCAACTCCTACTTTACCTCTGATCACCTCATTCCTCAATCAATCATTCCTTGTATGCCTACACATCCATCGTAGCATACGCATCTCCGCTACATTCATCTTTTTAACGTGACACTGTTTCACGCCCCAACGAACTAAAGAAAGATATATTGAGATAAATTGACCTGTCAACGACTGATGCAAGTTCACATCTTGACGGGTTTAAAGGATTCTAGTGCATGTCATTAGAATACTGCACTCCCTCCATACACTACATACTTTACAGAAACACCACGCATTCAGTATCTTAGCTTCATCATGACCGTAACATCAAGAGAGAACACGTACCATATGTGTGGTCGAGAGGGCAAACTATAGGATCATTTGAGACTGCAAATTGACTAAACCATAAACGCAGGTACGGATGATTACGTGACTCACATGGCATCCTTTCCAGTTCATGACATGTGTCCTCGTCATCAAGTTGACCCCTAGGGAATGGGATTCTAAGGGAAACACCATAATCATTTAGGTAAAAAGAGAAGTTTTCTTGAACACAAGGTTCCCATTAACCAAAACCATATGATTCTATAGCATGTTGGAAGAAAGGGTTCAATCCTCAAAAACCCTTGCACTCTCTAGATCCAACTCTTTCTAAAGTCCCTAGAATGCCAAAAGTGTCATCTAAAGTGAGAGGGCTTTCTAAAGTCCCTAGTCGAGAAATGTTTAGAAGTGATTCACTAGCCTAGAGGCACATGATACAAGCATACTTTCTTAAAGGTTTGCAACAATTTCCTCTATGACTGCAATCATTAGCATTTAGTGTATTGGGAAGAGGGGCCTAAATAAACACACTTCAGATGAAAACTTTGCCCCCCTAAATGAACTCGGATGAAGGGGAAAGCAAAAGTGTGGGGAACAAGAGAAAGTCGCACACTTATAACGATGGTAATACTACCTGACCTATGTGGAGCTGGAAATAACGGGTATAAATAATCTTTTTGGATTTTCTCATATGTAAACCTAATTCTTGCATTTCAATTTCTCGAGCAATGTAAAGTAGAGCTTAGCAGTGACCCAAGCAAATTGACTCGTGTATAATAGCTAGATTGCAGTCAGAGAAATTTATCATAATATGCATCATTTCAATCAGCGGATAACAGTATCTAAGGTACAAAGTAGAATTCAACAACTGAAAGGAAGATGAGAACCAGACTTACCCAATACCGATACGCAATAACTTCAGCCGGAGTATTCTCTGTGGCGGAGGACCCCAAACTAATCTGCTTAACAGCTTCAATCTGGACTGCTTCAGGATCCTCCCTAGCACTCAGCTCTAAGGCCAACTGTAATTGATATTCCTCCTCTACTTCAGGATCCCTAGAATTGCTAGAGCCCGAATTATGTCTCACTTCATCCAAGGCAGCCTCCAAAGCAGCACTACTCACAGAATCAGAAGCTTCAAGTCTCCCCCTTGGTTTCAAATTCGATGAGGACGGAGGGCTAGGACTACGTCTATGTGTAGCCGAATTCAGCCATCCAGATATTGCTGCAAAGGCTTTATTCTCAGGATTATGATGAGATAGAGACTGAGAATGAGACTGCAAAGGGCTCTCAGGTGATGAAAGATCATTCAACCTATTGTTTCTTTTAGAGGAAGTGGACCCTTCTGGATCATCTGCTGATTTAGGCATGATGTGAAGTTTCTTTAAGAGGTTCTTCATACTAATCTTTTCAAGAATCTACAAAAGTCAATGCTAAAGGAGACAAAATCTAGCCATAAAAGTCTCCATTTTCTTGTACCAAGCATGAATTGCCATGGGAAAAACTCCGAATTTGCAAACTCAAAGCTAAACCCACAAAGGGGAATCTAGGTCAACAACAAGAAAGCCAAGAAAACACCCATAAAATCCAACAACAAACATGTTCAAGCAAGAACCAGCAAAATTTACTTGCATATAACAATACCCAGATGACCAAATTGAAAGAAAAACACCCCCTTCCACTCACAAAAATTGAATTTTTTTTTAAAAAAAATTGTTGTTACCCCAATATGCAGCACAAGTAACATGGAACAAACAACTAGATTGATTATAATATTACCTTGTTGACTAAGGAAATCAAAAACAAGAGTAAATCAAGATTGATAGAAGGAAATGCAAGTATAGAATTTGGGTAATGGAATGGAGATAGAGAAATTGAAGAGGAAATTGTTGATTAATTAAAAGAAAGTTAATAATAATAAGAAAGAAAAAGAGGATGGCAGACTGAGAAAGACAGCAAGAGGACCAACAAGTGGGAGTAGGACCTCAGCAAAGATGACCCACTTGAGGAGAGAGTGTTTTGAGGCATAAAGATATGACTGTTCCACGAAAATAATAAAAAACAATAATATAATAAAATATTTAAAAATATAAAAATAAATTGGTGAGAAGCAGAAAAGGACCCACTTGCTCACATTCACGCTGATCTTAACCACTATTGGCCCTAGACCGGTGTCATTTGAAAAAAAAAAAAAAAAACTTTTATGGGTTAAACTTTTGTTCCAACACTTGAAATTTTTTTTATTTTATGTGTGTGTGTATTTTTCCCGTTACGCTTTGCTGTTGTTTTGATCGTCCCGAAAAGGTCAAATTTTGACTGTCGGATCGTTCCTTTTAACTAGACATGTCCAAATAGAACCGAAAATCGACGAAATCGGCGGATAGAATCGAAATCGGGAATCGATGAGAACCGAAAATTGCCGGAACCGGGAACCGAATTGAAATGGTTCGAATACGAATCCACTATATTGGGAACCGAGGAACCGGCGAAACCGAGAACCGGCGGTTCCGGAACCGGGAATCGAAAACCGGCGATTGATCAAGGTAAGTTAAATGTAATATTTAGCATTTATTTAGTATTTGTACTTGTAGTGTAGACGTGTAGTGTTGTTTTATTTAAATTAGACTAGAACTTAGCATAAATGTAGCGTCTTTACTGTCGTAAGAGGTTTGAATTAAAAAAAAAAAATAAAGTTAGATGGTGATGGAACCGGTGGAACCGTTGAAACCGGAATCGGAACCGGTGGATAGAATCGGGAATCGGGAACCGGATTAATATGGTTCGAATACGGTTCCGGCTGTTTGGAAATCGGGAACCGGCTGTTCCGAAACGGAGAACCTGAACCAGAACCGTTTGAACATGTCTAATTGGCCCTTCGGTAATGTACTTTATGGTGAAATTTATGTTATTTAATATTTACTATTAAACCTATTACTCCCTCCGATCCAGATCAAGAGTCTTACTTTTCCTTTTGGTCCGTCCTAGATCAAAAGTCTCATTTCATAAATGAAAATATGTGAACAGTGTTTCATACATTTATACCCTCATAATGTTTACTCCCTCCGTCCCAGCTAAAGAGTCGGTAAATTTGTCCGACACGCAAAATAAGAAATGTGATGTAGGAAAGAGAAAAAGTTTAAATGTTGTGAGTATGAAAAATTAAATAGGAGAGAGAATGAGTGGGAGGTGATGTAAGAAAGATAATGTTGTGAGTGTAAAAGTAAAGTAGGAGAGAGAATGAGTGGAGAGAATAGTGATTTAAGGTTTCCTTTTTGGGAAAGTGGCTTTTTAAATGGGACGCCCAAAAAGGAAATAAATGGCTCTTTCGCTGGGACGGAGGGAGTATGTATTTATAAAAAAACCATTAATTATACCCTTACTAGTAAAAGCCCGTGTCCGAGGACACGTTTTTTTTTTTATTTATTTAAAAAAAAAAAATTTAAGGGCAAAATGGGAAAGGGACAACTTAGTGAGGGCAAAATGAGAAATTTGGTATGTGGTACTGTTCATTGTACTGTTCACGGAGGGGTTGTGATTTATACTATAGATAATCTATAGTATAAATGAGGGAAGGGTGTGAACAGTTGAATGAATAGTTTCATCTGCCGAAATTCTCATTTTGCCCTCACTATTTTGTCCCTTTCCCATTTGCCCTTAAAAAAAATAAAAATTTAAAATTAAAAAAAAAAATCGTGTCCTTGGACACGGGCATGTACTAGTTTTAACATATTTACAAAAAAATCAATCATTAACTTACTATTCCTCCCACTCATTCCTCTATCCTACAAAAAAACCATTCATTAACTTAGGCCCGTTTGGTTCGTGGTATTTGTCATTCTGCTGATGGAATGGAATGATCAATTTCGTTTGACCAATTTTTTATTCCCCCGGAATGATCAATTCCATTCAAGATAGGAATTTGCCATTCCCTCCATATATGGGAGGAATGATCAATTCATTCGGCAATGAAATTCAAAAAAAAAATTATGACCAAAATGCCCCCAAACCCAAATCACCCCTACCTACCCCCTGCCTATCCCACCCACCCAGCCCCTGCCCTACCACCCCCCACCCCCACGAAAAAAAAAATTTTACTCATTTTTCATACCCCATCCACCCAGCCCCTGTCCTATCACCCCCACCTACCCCTCCCCCACCAAAAAAAAATTTACTCATTTTGCATACCCACTACCTACCCCATCCCACCCCACCCAGCCCTGCCCTACCCCCCCACCCCTCACGAAAAAAAAATTACTCATTTTGCATACCCCTGCCTACCCCACCCACCCAGCCCCTGCCCTCCCACCCCCACCTACCCCCCACCCCCAACGAAAAAAAAAAATTTTTACTCATTTTGCATACCCCTTGCCTACCCCACCCACCCACCCCGCCCTACCCTACCCCCCACCCACCCAAAAAAAAAATAATTTTTTACTCATTTTTCATGCCCCTGCCTACCCCACCCCACTCCCCTCCAAAAAAAAAAAAATTTACTCATTAATTTTTTAAAAGAAGGGTAAATTGGACATTTTATATGCTTTCATTCAATTCCTATCATTTGTATTTTCAAACCAAACATGATTTGCCAAGAAATTGAATGAAAATTTCATTCCATTCCGTGCCAACTAAACGGAGGGGTTTGACCACTTTTTTTCCATTCCAATTCCTCCATGAATTCAATTACATTGACCATTCCATTCCTTCATTTTTTTCCATCGAACCAAACGGCCCCTTACTATTTCTTCCACTCATTCTCTCTCCTATTAAATATTTTTAACTTTTACCTTCTCTCCTCTAATCTTCTACCCACTTTCAATTTTTTATTCATTTTTTAAAAAAATTCTTAAAAACCGTGAAATACTCCCCTAGGACCCTTGATCTGGGACGGAGGGAGTATATTGTTAGGAAGAAAAAAAAAACATATAATAATGAACACAATTATATGAATACACAGATTTATGTGTTTTATCAATTTAGGCTCCGTTTGTTTTGGAGAAAATGAGGGGAACATGATTTCCAGAAAATGTTTTTCATATTTGTGTTTGAGAAGCAAAGGAAAACAAGTCAAAAGAAAATAATTTTTGGGTCAACAAAAAAAACTCTCTTTTCCTTCGGAAAACAACTTCCCGAGTATGCCCTCGGGAAATCATTTGCCAAAATTCACGCCACTTGTTTTCTCTCTCTCCTGGCCGTTTCCCTCTCCTTCGTCTCTTGAGTCTCTCCGGGTAAATCATTTATCCTCTTCATTTCTTCTCCTGATTTCTTCATTATCTTCTCTTCTTCTTTGTTAATTAGGATTTTTATGAGATCTACAACTCTTGTATCATTCAAATCTGTAGGATTTTTCTAGGGTTTAAAAAAAACCTTTTTTTTATTGTATTCATGTAATTTAATGGTCTTTTCAGATCTATATTTGAGAGAAACACTTACAAAGGGTAAGGATTACCCAAAGGTATGCATCTATTTTCGATTTTTTTTTCTCAAAGTAGGGGATCAACACATTTCACCGCTCCCCCTTGATGCACTTCACAGAGGTGCCTAGCTATGCTAGGGAGGGCAATATCATTCCCTCTAACCACTGGTGGGGGAATCGAACCCATGACCTCCAGGTTGGAAGCCATGAACTCTAACCATCAGGCTAAGACCCCGCGTGCATCTATTTTCGATTTGTTGTTATATAGTATGTATTTTTTCGATTTTTTATCTGTAATTTCGAGTTGGGTTTCAAAATTTTGATTTAATTTGATTATCATTTGTGTGATTAATTATTTTTGAACCATGTTGAAATCTGAAATTTCTCTTAATAACAATTTCTATTTGATTAGTATGTCTTGTTCTGTCTATTTTTTATTTGGGTCTTTGATTGTCGTTTGTCTCTCTGAAATTGAAAGAACATTTTTTCTTATTGAAAATTAAAAACTTAAACTTGAAGGATGGTTTGGGATTTAATATAACCCTCCTTCCATTCATTCTATATTCGATTGCATGACTTGCTGATGATTGCTTGTATGTCAATGTGACCTAGTAAAAGGAACAAAATCCAATTGTCTATAATAGCTTCTATTTTACTCGACATATGTGTGTCATATATTGTGTCTTACTTTCTGTTTTTTAGATTATCAAGCTCCCTAAATTCATGTAATGTGTTTAGTAATTCCTCTTAAGGACTGCAATTCTTTATTAAATTCAGATTATAAAGCTAACCACATGACCTTTTATTTTTATATACTCCCTCTGTCCCATAATAATGTGCAAAGTCAAATAAAATTTGTTCAAGTATAATCAAGTTGATAATTTTTCTTTGACTTTGCACATTACTATGGGACGAAGGGAGTATGTGATTTCCTTTTCGGTTATGCATTTTAATGTGTTTGTGTAGATGGTAAGTAAGGTAGTCCGAGCATCAGTGTTAGGTGCATCTGCTTCGGTTATGGCTGTAACTGCAGTAGTCCTAAAAAGAAGAAAAACTTCAACTTTTAGACCAAGGGAGCCTAAAGTTGACCAAAAATTGCGAGAAAGAGATATATGAATAGTATTCTATGTAGAGGCGAGCAACATTGTATAGATCAAATTCGTATGAAGCCATCCGTGTTTTCCAAGCTATGTGAGACCCTTGAGAAGAACAATTTACTTCGAAATACCAGAAACATGTCTATAAGGGAGTAATTGGTGGCGTTTTTACATTTGATTGGACATAATGTGAGATTTAGAGTGATAGGTGGACGATTCTATAGGTCTACTTGCTTATATTGTAGAAATGGGCAAGGAAAAGGAAAAGAACATTGATAACAAGTCTACTCAATTTCGATGGTCACCACAAATGGATCATCTATTACTTGAAACACTTGCGGAGGAAGCTCAATTGGGCAATTGGGTAATAAACCCTCCAACACTTTTAGACATTCGAGCTTTGCTAGAGTTGCTACACTTGTGAAGGAGAGGTTTATTGGATCTCAATGTGAGACCAAGCATGTCGAGAATCGTTGATAGGCTAAAGTCGCACGCCTACAAATTAATCAAAGACTTGGTCACAATAATGTAGCTAGAGCAAGTCCAGGATCGAACACAAAGAACGGTTATAAGTTCGCACAATTGTCACTTGACAAGATTGGGGGTCTAAGATTGATTTTGATTACTTTCTAAGACAGGAATAAAAACTAAATTGTAAATAAATAAAAGAAAGCACTTTGGATTAATTACTATCCCCGTCTATCATTCAAATATCATCGGCCAACTCTTTTCAATTTTATCATATTCACTCGATCACGAGATGTATTGCAATCTCTATCTCTTTCTTTAATATTAGTTAATAGTAGTGACACACTCACTAATAACCCTAATCAATATTCAAACCTAACTGACACAGTCTAGATTCAAAATACCAATTGATTAACGATTTAAGAGATGAAGATCGAGAACACTTTCTAATGTTATTTCAATTAGATAATTATTTATTTTCTCCTAATTCACAATCCACCATGACACATGTATGGACTATAAAGATGCTACTCGTGAAACCCTAAATTGACACAATCTTAGGGGATTCTAGCAATAAATCAATAACAAAGATTTAACAATCGGCCTAATTGCAAAACCCTATAAATCAATTTAATCAATCAAGAACAAGAGAAAATATAAATAGGATAAAAGAGATGAAAAGAAATTAACCTCAATTGAAATCAAGAACGGTTTCAATAATTAAATCCAAAACAAAAGAAATTAGTTCTCCATGAAAAAATAATAATCTCTCCAAAAGAAAGTAAAAGTTGGAACCCTAAATACATTCTAAAAGGAAGTATTTATACTCCACCCTAAAAACCTAAATCTAAAAGGAAAAGAAAAGGGAAAATAAACAGATTTTTAAAAGAAAACAATAAATCACGCTCGCGGTCAAGGTCAACACTCGTGGCACGAGTCGTCCTTTTTATTACACTCGTGTTGATGAAGAAAACGAGTCGTGCACTATGTCACTACTCGTGCTTACTGCTACTGTGCCTTGGATGCAATTGTGACTTGGATTCGATTCACATTTGCACTTTGGTCACTGTACTTGCAGTTTGGTCCCTGAATTTCTCAAATTTCTGCAAAACAGTCCTCAGCTTCACAATCTTGATCCCTTTTAGGCTTGACTTTTGCTTCTTGAAAATATTACATCCGAATATGAAATAAAACAACTCAACTACCCTCGGATTACAATAAAATCTCATTTAACATACTATCTCAAAATTACATCAAAATTAAATTAAATACATCAAAATAGGGATAATATGTCTAGAAAAATAGGGAATTACATATAATATAATCAACCACATCAAATTCCCCCATGCTTAGACCATTACTCGTCCCTAAGTAATATCCTAACCCCACTCTAAATCGCCAGTCTAAACAGATAGCATGGAAAGAAAATGACCCCTAATCTCCTCTAATCCACCAATATATGTAAGTCAATAACAATGCGAAATGAAAATACTTTCGTCTTCTTATTACTCCCCAAAAACATATGAGTATACGACCTTAGCTCGATACCAACTCCAATATGTAAAAGATCATTCGAACTAAGGCCCACACCTAAAAGCAAAGGGGAACTAAAATTGTCCTAATTTTCTCCCACGCTTATCTTACACTACTACCTCCCTCGTATAAAAGTCTTGTTAAGGAATGTTAATCCCAACAAAACTACCTCGTGAAAGCACCAACTCCCCTTATAACTCCAACAGTGAACGAGAGTTTCTATCCTAGGCACCACTATTCGAACCTCCTACTCCAATAATGATCCTACCCGATACTCCAGAACCTCCATTATGTCTCCACTCCGGTGATATAAAGGATGTCAACAATTTCATTTCCTCACCTTTTGCCTAAGTGTCCTTTCGGGTTTTCACTTAGCCTCTCATTTTTTATTTTTATTGTTTTTTTTTAATTTTTTTTAACAATATTTACATATACAATATTCATCCTTCCCCCCATGCTTAAACTAGACATTGCCCTCAATGGCAATAAACCATAAGAACGGAACAATAAAACATGGGGAAAGGGCACCAAGAGAACTAAATAGGGGACATGGAGGCCATCATGGGCCTCATCAATATAAGGGGGATGAAAGAAATCTTTTCAAGTTACCTCTAAAAGATGATTCGGTTCAATGACATGACTTTCCGTTGGAGACCATTTAAACTTCTCCTTTTTCGTCTTCACTTCCTATGCTTTCTTCTTCTCCCTTGGTGGCTCTCCTTTCTTCTTCTCATCCGGCTTCACTTTTGGAGACTCAACATCAACATCATCTACCTTGACCCCATCCTTAATAACTGGCTCACTCAAATTCATGGCACAAACCTTACGGACATCCTTGGGAAAATTCCTAGCATCAAACGCATTAAAACTTACCGCTTTCCCATCAAACTCCATGGTTTAAGAGCCCTTCTTCACATCAAGCTTAGTTTCAGAAGTAGACATAAATGGCCTCCCCAACAGAATGGGAGCCTCAGAATCAGTCTTCATATCAAGAACAAAGAAATCCGCCGGAAACAATATATCACCAACCTTCACCTCAACATCTCTAACCACCCCATTAGGATATGCATTAGACTTATCTGTCAATTGTATAACCACCCTAGTGTCTTCCAAGTTACCCAACTTAAGTTCTTCAAAATGCATAAGGCATAACATTAATTGAAGCCCCCAAATCAAGCATGGCTCTATAAAAATTACTCTCCCCCCCAAACGAAACAGTAATTACAAACATACCAGGGTCACTACATTTCTTTGGCATCTTTCTCTGATAAACTGCAGACACATGCTCCAAGATCTTCACCTTTTTCTGACTCCTTTCCTTTTGATTTCTCTTCAAAGTGCATAATTCCTTAAGAAACTTTGCATACCTCAGAAATGTCTGAAGGAGATCTAAAAATGGAATGTTCACCTCTAATCTCTTGAAGGTGTCAAAAATAGTCTTGTCTAGCTCCGATTTTCTAGACTCCCTCAATGCATAAGGAAACGGAGGGACTAGCTCATAAATAGGAACAACCGGTGGAATATACTTCTCTTCAAGGATTTTTCTTGCACCTTCTTCCCTACCTCCACCTCCAACTCTGGCTCAACTCTCTTCTCAACTTTCATTTCAGGCTCCAGAGGCACACTTTCCTCAACTTTCTTCTTCCTCCTCACATAAAAAACACAAACATATGGCTTAAGATTTGGTTCAGTTCTAGATGGCAACTTCCCCAAATCCTTAGCCTCCAACCTCTCAACTGCATCGACAAGCTGACTCATATGCTTCTCTAGACTGCTGATACTTGACTCAGTCCGCTGCTGAAACTGTTGGAAATTCCCATTCATGGTAAACACACTATGTGCTAAAGAGCTAATCAACTCCTCCGCAGACTTTACAGGAGGTGGGCCCTGCTGTTGCTGTTGTTGTCCAACTACTGCTCTGTATTGATTAAACTGGTTGCCCTGATACCGTTGACTCTGCTGGTATCCCTACTGATTATTAAAATGTTGTCCCCCGAAACCTTGTTACCTGTGATGGACCATACCTGAGGTTCGGATGAACATTACTCGATGAGTTGTAGTTGTATTGTGGTGGCCTCTGACCCTGCTGATTAAATCTTATAGCATTAACATCCACAACCTCATCTGACTGAATATGTGGACAAGAATCAGTCGGGTGAGTCACATCATTACAAATGACACAATGCTGAGGTTGTTGACCCAAAACTAACGTTTTCAACAAACTTTTAACATTCTCAATCTCAGCCTCCAACTTGCTAGTTTTATCACCAGATCCTGCTGCACTTACTTGTCTAATACTAGACCTTCTTCCATGAGTTCTTGTGCTCTTGGCCAAATCCTCTATCAACTTCTTTGCATCCCTAGTAGTTTTATTCAGAATACTACCTCCACAAGAAGAATCAACCATCCGTTTATCCTGCACAGTAAATCCTCCATAAAAGTACACAATTAATTACTCATCATCAAAGCCATGATACGGGTAACTTCTGCAAAGCTTAAAGAACCAGTTGTAATATTCATATAAGGACTCATCAGACCGTTGTTCCATATTACTGATATCCCGTTTCATAACATTGATTTGATCTGGAGGGAAGAACTCATCAAGAAATACCTCTTTCAGCTGCTGCCAAGACATGATGCTATTCGGTGGCAAGTGATAAGACCACTCATTTTCATTATCCTTAAGAGTAAAGGAAAATGCTCTCATCAACAGTTGTTCGAGGGGAAGTGCAGCCGGTTTCATGCTTCCACAAATCTGCACAAACTGCGCTATATGCTGATTGGGGTTTTCCCCTGGCATCCCATTGAAGTGGGGCAACTGATTCAACAACCCTGGCTTCAATTCAAATGTAACCCCAGCGGGCAAATCAGGGAACTGGATTGCTTGTGGTTGCTCATTCCAGTTCAGAGCAATTTTCTGCCTCAATGTCAGAAGTGGGGGAGGTGGGTTATTATTACCTCTTCCATTACCGCCATTATTCATAACCTCTGGCTCATGATCACCCCTACCATTATTATTATTCATATCTTCTAACTGCAAAATCCTCCAAGCTTCCTTGCTTTGTTTTCTCCTGCTCCTGAAATATCTTTCAATATCTGGAACAATAGGACTAGCAAGCTTATTAGCAGAACGGGTATGGACCATAAAAGGTTCCACACCACAAGATGACAATAATAAAATTTAACGAAAAGGAACAATAAAAAGAAAAAGAAAAAGAAAAAGAAAAAGAAATAGATTAAGAAAAAGAATAAGATATAAACAAATAAACACCGTTCCCCGGCAACGGCATCAAAATTTGATAGGCTAATGTCGCACGCCTACAAATTAACCAAAGACTTGGCCACAATAATGTAGCTAGAGCAAGTCCAGGATCGAACATGAAGAACGGTTATAAGTTCGCACAATTGTCACTTGACAAGATTGGGGGTCTAAGATTGATTTTGATTACTTCCAAAGACGGGAATAAAAACTAGATTGTAAACAAATAAAAGAAAGCACTTTGGATTAATTACTATCCCCGTCTATCATTCAAATATCATCGGCCAAATCTTTTCAATTTTATCATATTCACTCGATCACGAGATGTATTGCAATCTCTATCTCTTTCTTTAATAGTAGTGACACACTTACTAATAACCCTAATCAATATTCAAACCTAACTGACACAGTCTAGATTCAAAATACCAATTGATTAACGATTTAAGAGATGAAGATCGAGAACACTTTCTAATGTTATTTCAATTAGATAATTGTTTATTTTCTCCTAATTCACAATTTACCATGACACATGCATGGACTATAAAGATGCTACTCGTGAAACCCTAAATTGACACAATCTTAGGGGATTTTAGCAATAAATCAATAACAAAGATTTAACAATCGGCCTAATTGCAAAATCCTAGAAATCAATTTAATCAATCAAGAACAAGAGAAAATATAAATAGGATAAAAGAGATGAAAAGAAATTAACCTCAATTGAAACCAAGAACAGTTTCAATAATTAAATTCAAAGCAAAAGAAATTAGTTCTCCATGAAAAAATAATAATCTCTCTAAAAGAAAGTAAAAGTTGGAACCCTAAATATTTTCTAAAAGGAAGTATTTATATTCCACCCTAAAAACCTAAATCTAAAAGGAAAATAAACAGATTTTTAAAAGAAAACAATAAATCACGCTCGCGGTCAATGTCAACACTCGTGGCACAAGTCGTCCTTTTTATTGCACTCGTGTTGATGAAGAAAATGAGTCGTGCACTATGTCACTACTCGTGCTTACTGCTACTGTGCCTTGGATTCGATTCATAGTTGCACTTTGGTCATTGTACTTTTCTCTTTTACACTTTGGTCACTGTACTTTCCAGCTTTGCACTTTAGTCCTTCAAGTTTCCAGATTTGCAGTTTCGCCCCTGGACTTTATAATTCCAGTTTACTCTCCAGTTTTCCATAATTGTAGTTTGGTCCCTGGATTTCTCAGATTTCTGCAAAACAGTCCTCAGCTTCACAATCTTGTGTTGGGTTTCCGAGAGTCCATACGCAGCGGAATAAGCAATAACTCGAAAAACCCCAAGCCCTAGAATCCGTTCTAGATGAATAATTAAGAAAGATGAAATAGAAATACCAACCTTGAATGCTTTTGCCTTTGATAAACTTGACCCAACTCCAGATTGAACGACCTTGTTAATCCTTGATGAACGAACGGGAATCACGAACCAAAGATCTTGACGAGCGAAGATCCTCTATGTGTATCCACGCGATGAACGAACCCTAGATTTCTTCTAGGAGGATTGCTAGATCCTATTGATTGAAACACCTTTCAATCAATGAAGAACAATGGATTTGGTGGTGTTTGATTCTCAATTCTCAATTGAAATCTCTCACTTTTGATGTTTCTCTCAAGCCAAAACGTTCTCTTGACGGCTAGGGCAACCAGGGGTAAGTATTTATACGTTATAAAACTTTTCCCCTTGTGAAAACCCTAGTTTTAAGTCAATTCCGCGTCGCCCAGTGCCTGTGGACGAGTCGTCCCCCGGGGACGAGTCGTCCCTGGCACCCGGCACGAATACGGCGTCCCCTTAAGGGGAATAGTTGGTTCTGGCCTGGGGACGAGTCGTCCCCTGAGAACAAAAACTCCATATTCTTCATTTTTGACAATTCGTTCGATGCGTGTGACCCCATAGGACTATATTATGTTGGCAATGAGTTCGATCACATCGATCCTCATAAGACATGAGCGGACTCTAGCAAGCCATCATGCCTACCCAAATAATATAATATCAAGTTCGATTTCCTATATAGAACATATCACAATCCCATTGTCACACGATGTTATATTGAACATGAGTCATGGTCCACGTCAACTCATATTGTTCAATGCTTTCTCGTTACCAAGTAAATTGATTAATCGAATGATATTAATCACATTAATTCATTCGGGCATGGCCATGCACTACATCAATCTTACTTACGAGTGGCCTAGCAAACATCTCTCTTTACGAGGGACAATTTTCCATCTTGACTTATCATTCTTCCCAACAAGAATCATACCATGCCAATGATAGCCCTTATTGTCATCCGGTTAAGGACAACGTTAAACTATATCAAACATGATATTCATCGAGCGGAAGACGATGATAATCTCGTGTCAAAGGATATCAATGATATGACTATATGAGATTTAATTATGACATTTGACCATGACATAAATCTCATAATGGGTCAAGTCCAGTACCTTGTTCTCTAACAAGTACCCATGAATCTAATGTGCATCTCCATGCATATAATCATCACATGATTATCCATTAGACTTCATACTAGTGCTTCATAAGTACTAGGGACGCGATTATTATAACTAAACATGCAAACATATATAATAATCAAAGAAACATTCTCTTATATAAATGAACAATGACATTACATAAAGGTCTATCTCTATAGGCCTAGGGCACTAACACCTACAGTCTCCCACTTGCACTAGGCCCAATCATTCATGTATCTTATACCCATGGACCTAACATGACCATCATGTTTAGCTTGTGGCAAAGGCTTGGTGAGAGAGTCCGAAATGTTGTCATTCGTTGGTACCTTGCATATTTTAACGTCTTCCCTTTCACAGATTTCTCAAATGAGGTGGAAACGTCTTAGAATGTGTTTGGATCGTTGATGTGACCTTGGTTCTTTTTCTTGCACAAATGACCCCACAATTGTCACCACAAAGTTCTACTTTGGATTAGTGATACTTGGAACAATTCCAAAACACTAATGAACTTTTGATCCAAACTGCCTTTTCTAGCTACATCATATGTTGCTAAAATTAAGCCTTAGAAGTAGAATCGGCTACGATTTTCTGCTTGGAACTCTTCCAATAAAATCGCACCTCCAATAAGCATAAACACAAATCCTAATTGCGATTTTAATTAACTTTGTCAGTTTGGAAGTTAGCATCCGTGTAACCTTTACAACAAGATTAACTTCCAACCTTTCAAATACCAAGAACGTATCCTTAGTTCTTCTTAAGTACTTTAAGGATCGTCTTGACTGCCATCCAATGGTTCTCACGAGGATCTGATTGGTATCGACTCGTCATGCTCAAAGCATACGAGACATCGGGTCTAATATAAATCATGGCATACATGACAGATCCAAATGTCGGAGCATATGGAACTTTATCCATTCTCTTTTGCTCATCAGTTGTCATGGGACACTGAGTCTTGCTAAGAGTAATACCATGACCCATTGACAAGTTACCTTTCTTAGAATCATCTAAGAACCTTATCAATATGAGTATTTTGACTCAAACCAACTTATCCTTTTAGATCTATCTCTATAGATCTTGATACCAAGGATGTAAGCGGCTTCACCCATATCATTCATTGAGAAACCTTTCCTTGACCAAGACTTGACAGTCTTAAGTGTCGGAACTTTGTTTTCAATGAGTAAGATATCATTGTCATATAACAATAGAAATAATACTATGCTCCCACTGAATTTCATGTATACACAAAGTTCATCTTCGTACTTGATGAAGTCAAACTCTTTGACCGATTCATCAAAATGAAAATTCCAACCCCTCGAAGCTTGCTTCAACCCATCTTATGGATCTTTGCAACATGCATACTTTATTAGAATTTCTTGGATCGACAAACCTTCGGGTTGTGTACTGTACACATCCTTAAGAATCTTTCCATTTAGGAAAGTCGTTTGTCATCCATTTGTCATATCACATAGTCATAATATGCGACTATGACAATTGAAATTCTAACAGACTTCGGCATTGTAATGGGAAAAAGGTTTCAACATAGTCAATACTATGAATTTGCCTAAATCCCTTTACTACAATCCTTAGTCATGAAAGTATACACCTTCCATCCATGTCGGTCTTGAAGACCTACTTGCACCCTTTAGTTTTACACCTTCAGGTAGCTCAATCAAGTTCCAAACTTGATCATCAGACATGGATTGCAATTTGAATTCCATGGTTCCTAACCATTTATCCGAAATAGGAGTGGACATTACCTCTAGATAGTAAGTAGGATTGTCATTCTCAATGACTTCCACTTTATTACTTTCCAATATGAGGAATCATTATTTCTCGGGTTCGGATCGTAACCTATCCGATCTACAATGGACTTGTGCATCTTGAACCGGTTCCACAACTCCTTGTGAACTTGGTTCCATCTCTACTCTTGGTTCCATGTTATTTTCAGGTTCTTGAACTCTTCAAAATCAATTTTACTCCCACTAGATCCTTTATTGAGAAACTGTTTCTCAAGAAACGAATCATATAGAGCAACAAACACTTTGTTCTCATTGCGGTTGTAAAACTAATATCCGAAATTAACCTGTCGGATTTGGTGCTAACTTATGAGAGACAAGTCTCTTTACATAAGATTCGCAACCCCAAATCTTTATGAAAGACATTCTTTCATGCCACATCTCATGTGGGGACTTAGGAATCGATTTAGTAGGGACACAATTCAGTGTAATCGCATTATTTCTAATGCATATCCTCAAAAGGAAATAGGAAAGTCAACTTGACACATCATCGAACGAACCATGTCATACAAGGTTCAATTCCTCCTCTCAGACACACCATACAATGTGGTGTTCCGGGTGGAGTCAACTCTGAAACGATTTCACAGTTTTGAGATGATTGTCAACCTCTTGGCTCAAATATTCATTACCTCAATCTAATCGAAGTACTTTAATAGTTTTGCCAAGATTGGTTTTTGTACTTCATCTTGAAATATTCGAAATATCTCAAACGATTCACCTTTGGACTTCATCAGATAGACATAGTCATATCTAGATAAGTAACCGGTGAATGTGATGAAATACCGAATTCCTCCCCTAGCAATGCTACTTAATAGTCCATATACATCTCATGTATAAGGGCCAATAAGCCACTACCCTCCCACTACTCTTAGTGTAGGGTGGTTTGGTCATTTTACCAAATAAACGAGATTCACATACCTCAAATGATTCATAATCATATGAGTCTAAATGTCCATGTTAATGGAGTTTAGATTATACGTTTCTCATTTATATGACCAAGCGCAATGCCATGTGAACGTGTTGTTCACATCATTCGGTTTAGATTTCACACTTATATTATAGATATCTTCAATATTATTTTGTATCTTAACATCAAGGATATGAAGACCATTTAATGACATATGCATTACAATAATGCATATCATTAAATAAATATAAGGCTTCTTATTTTCAATAAGAGAATTATATCTTTCATCATCCTCATAAGAAACAAAATAATACTCCTACTCAAATTCGGAACGTAGTCACACTTGTTCAAAACAAGTACTAGTCCACAAGATAAAGTGACTTCATAAGTCCCTACGGCTAATGCAGCAACTCTTGCTTCATAACTACGCATAGGTTTAATTCACCTTCTTTGAGTAGCTTTCTATTCTTTATTTCTTGCACATTTAGACAAATGTGGGATCTATATCCGGTATCATATACCCAAGAACAAGAAGTCGAAAGGAAAATATTTATCATATAAATATTTGAAGTAGTAGCAATCAAATTGCCCTTCTTCACCTTTTAGGCCTTCCTTATTAGCCTTGCAACTTTGCTTCCAATGACAATCTCATTGCAGCGGTAGCAAACTGCATCCTTTTGAGACACTTTGGGTTTAGCCTCTTCGGCTTTGGCAACTTTTGCCCTAGGTTTAGCAACCTTTGCTTTACCTTCTTGCCTTCCCTTTTGAACCCCTTTCTTGTGTTAACCATTAACACACTTGTGAATTGCTCCTTTTGCATCTCATGCATTAAAAGCCTTCACCACAACATATATCTTTTGTCTAGCTTGCACTTGAAACATTTCCTTTTGTGCGTTGTGCTAGAACAAAAGCAATTTCCACGTGTTCAAGGTTCTTCTTAAGAGCCTTTAAACATGGTGGCAAGTATAGGGCAAACAAAATCATAGGAATCATCTAAATGTTTCTTATGTTGCTCCTTACCTGTCCTTTGCAACGTTTGCAGTGGGTTCAGCAGGAATAGATTCGTCAAGAACGTACAATTTTACTTAAGAACTCTTCTTGAGCATGCGATCAAATCGTAATAACTTGTACCGTTCTTTTTCGAACTTGTCCTTCATAAGGACGAATCGCAATAATAAGGATTAATTATAGTTTAATGCTATTTCTACAACAAAATATGCAACACATATGAACACATATAAGTACCGATTTCATTTAAGAGATTAAATAACGTATTTCATAAATACTCTCACTAAATTATATAACCTTCTTATGCAAATATGCATAATATAATTTAATAGGCTAAGACCCAACTTTAATTTAATTTCAAGTCGGCTATGGCACATTGTTCAAAATTAAACTAAAAAGGTAGATAACATTTATCAATCATATCTATATATGACTCTTAGATCATTATGAGATTATAGACATCATATGTCACATGTTTCAATCTCATCTTATGCCTTAGGCCCAAAGCTCGTTTTGATAGCCTAATTGAGTTCAACCATGTTAAACGTATAGCAATCACTATTTGCTCATCTTGATCATACAAAGATAGAATCAATGTACCTCGCTGTGGCGTAGCCTACATGAAACTATCCGTGTACTCACAAGTGTTTAAACATGGGTGGCATAAAACAAACTCAAATTACAAAGAAGGTTCAATTTTTTCATGCTTATCAATTACATGCCAAGGTTGATTCATGAAAACTATATGAGCATAATTATGAACATGGAATGATACAACACAAATCATATTTGGTCAGTAATTACTAGTACGCGGACACGTGCTCCAAAATTATCCCACACTTCCATCGAAGTGCCTGTGGGGAAGGTTTTGGTGTCCAGCCAATATACCAAGTAACACTTCACAAATATCCTAGATTAATCACATTAATCATATTAATGAAATTGACATCCCATAATCTAGATTAATCATATTAATCATATATTTCAATTTCATAATCATGGTATATCAATATATACAATTACTTCTCAAGCAAAACTCATACAATTTCACATTCTAGATCATGCACATCATGAAAATTCATATAATCATATTACACAATTATCATGATTATCTAACTAAACATCATGAACGGGGCTCTGATACCACTGTTGGGTTTTCGAGAGTCCATGCGCAGCGGAATAAGCAATAACTCGAAAAACCCCAAGCCCTAGAATCCGTTCTAGATGAATAATTAAGAAAGATGAAATAGAAATACCAACCTTGAATGCTTTTGCCTTTGATAAACTTGACCCAACTCCAGATTGAACGACCTTGTTAATCCTTGATGAACGAACGGGAATCACGAACCAAAGATCTTGACGAGCGAAGATCCTCTATGTATATCCACGCGATGAACGAACCCTAGAACTCTTCTAGGAGGATTGCTAGATCCTATTGATTGAAACACCTTTCAATCAATGAAGAACAATGGATTTGGTGGTGTTTGATTCTCAATTCTCAATTGAAATCTCTCACTTTTGATGTTTCTCTCAAGCCAAAACGTTCTCTATGACGGCTAGGGCAACCAGGGGTAAGTATTTATACGTTATAAAACTTTTCCCCTTGTGAAAACCCTAGTTTTAAGTCAATTCCGCGTCGATCCAGTGCCCGGGGACGAGTCATCCCCCGGGGACGAGCCGTCCCTGGCACCTGACTTTCCTGAATCTCAAGGTCCCCCTTAAGGAGAATAGTTGGTTCTGGCCTGGGGACGAGTCGTCCCCTGAGAACAAAAACTCCATATTCTTCATTTTTGACAATTCGTTCGATGCGTGTGACCCCATAGGACTATATTATGTTGGCAATGAGTTCGATCACATCGATCCTCATAAGACATGAGCGGACTCTAGCAAGCCATCATGCCTACCCAAATAATATAATATCAAGTTCGATTTCCTATATAGAACATATCACAATCCCATTGTCACACGATGTTATATTGAACATGAGTCATGGTCCACGTCAACTCATATTGTTCAATGCTTTCTCGTTACCAAGTAAATTGATTAATTGAATGATATTAATCACATTAATTCATTCGGGCATGGCCATGCACTACATCAATCTTACTTACGAGTGGCCTAGCAAACATCTCTCTTTACGAGGGACAATTTTCCATCTTGACTTATCATTCTTCCCAACAAGAATCATACCATGCCAATGATAGCCCTTATTGTCATCCGGTTAAGGACAACGTTAAACTATATCAAACATGATATTCATCGAGCGGAAGACGATGATAATCTCAGGTCAAAGGATATCAATGATATGACTATATGAGATTTAATTATGACATTTGACCATGACATAAATCTCATAATGGGTCAAGTCCAGTACCTTGTTCTCTAACAAGTACCCATGAATCTAATGTGCATCTCCATGCATATAATCATCACATGATTATCCATTAGACTTCATACTAGTGCTTCATAAGTACTAGGGACGCGATTATTATAACTAAACATGCAAACATATATAATAATCAAAGAAACATTCTCTTATATAAATGAACAATGACATTACATAAAGGTCTATCTCTATAGGCCTAGGGCACTAACACCTACATCTTGATCCCTTTTAGGCTTGACTTTTGCTTCTTGAAAATATTACATCTGAATATGAAATAAAACAACTCAAATACCCTCGGATTACAATAAAATCTCATTTAACATGCTATCCCAAAATTACATCAAAACTAAACTAAATACATCAAAATAGGAATAATATGTCTAGAAATATAGGGAATTACATATAACATAATCAACCACATCAATCGTCTAAAGACTATTAAAGGTTTATGGAATACAATCACAAGCCTTCGTAAAAAAAGTGGATTTGGATGGGATGATAATATGAAGATGATAACCTGCTCCAAGGAAAATTTCGATGAGGAAATAATGGTGCTATTATTTACATGTTATTACCTTTACAGCTAATAATTCTCAATATGTGCATTAATCTTCCCACTTATTCTTGTTATTATTTACATGTTATGATTTCTTCTATTTTTATGTGTTTCAAGTGTAGATTCTTTCATTCATATTATATGAGGAAATAGACTTGGATAGACTCATTCATTTTTTGCTAAAACCAATTCTGTCCAGAGAGGTACTTTCTGACCTCTTTTTCTTTTTCATTTATTTTGAACTTGTAAAACTGTAAATCATGCAAAGGTCAAAAGAGATGAGTTCTAGAGGACAAGTGTAGAAGTATGTAGATATTTTTAGTTTAATTTTTGGGTATTTCCAAGTCCCTCTTCCCATCATTGCACTAAAGTTCAATTTTCAGTCCCTCCAAAAAACTGAATCTGATGTACAAATTTTAGTATGCAAAAACCTTTCAAAACTCATCCAATTGATCCCAAAATTGATGTGTTTCTTGTTCAGAATGTGACCAACATTTTTTATGTTTTGATCTTAAACTATTTTTAATTTTTGATGAGTGTAAACAAGAGGTTTTTGTGAAAATGTACTATGTTTACTGTTGCTTTTCAAAACAAGCAATATGTCAACTTTTAGCTTCTTTACTTGTTACTAACTTTATTGATGCTATTAATAGGCACATCCTACACATGAAAAGTTCTTGAATAAGAAGATTGAACTGTATGATGAGATGTCACTAGTTGTTGGGAAAGATATGGCGGCGTTTGCGAAATCATTCAATGATATTGATGTGGAAGTTAGTATCGAGAATAGTTCCGCTCAAGATATTGAATGTAATGAGTTTGAAGAGGTGACAAAGCCTAAAGAAGCTTCAAATGGAACATCATCAAAGTCAAGGTCTCATCTAAAAAGGCCACGTGAGGATAGGTATTCATCATTTTATCTATTAGCTGGACATGTTGGGGAGGTTGCAAGCACTATTAAAAAAATTTCTAACGATAATGTGAACACAGAAGATCTCTACAAAGAAGTTATGAAAGTTGAAGGCTTTGATGAAGAATTTTGGGCAGTGTGTTTGACCACTTGAATGTCAATACAAGCTTGGCTAAAGGATTTATGGTCAAGAGCGAAAATCTTCGAAGGAAATGGATTGAAAAATTCATGACCAACGAGTGGCAGTACTAGTTTTTTTTTTTTTTTTTTTTTTTTTTTTTGTGATCACTTGAATGCCAAGAACATGGTTATGTCTAAAACAGTAACTAGACTTTGGCAAATTATCTTTTGTTTATTTGGATGATTCCGATAGTTTTTGTGCCCATGCAACATATCTCCAATGAAAGAAGTTTGTTTTTTGATAATAATAGGTGGTCAAAATTTATTTTTTGTGATCCTGCTTAATTTCTTCTCCTTCATTCTCATAACTATTGTATGTTTTTACTTTTTGAAAGTCATTTTAATGAAATTACCAAACATCGAAAAATATTTTTCGAAAAGCATTTTCTTAACATTTACCAAACAAAGTTATGTCATTTTTCGAAAAACATTTTCCTTTTCCGGAAAACATTTTCCAGGAAATCATTTTCCGGAAGTCATTTCCCCCCAAACAAACGGAGCCTTAGTTACTTTCACGAGTAAAGGGAGGGAGATAAGATATTATAGATATTAATATTTTAAAATCGTTCGTGCCCAGACGCTAGGAATCCATAAAACGTCACGGCTAACTTCAAATCCACCTAAAACAGATATTATGATAATATTTGCATTAAATATATATTAAAACACCGCGATTAACTTCAAATACGCCCACTACAAGAAAAACGGCAGTTACCGACGAAAAAATCCGGCACTAAATACCAAAAATTCGTCACTAAATTGATTTAGCGACGGATTCCCGACGGAAAAATTCCGTTGGTGAAACGCTCGTCGGTAAATCTTTCGACGGATCACTGACGGATCTCAATCAGCTTTAGCGACGGATTTTTCCGTCGCTATTGTTTTAAAATCCGTTGCTAATTTCGTAAAATAATCGACCAATTTAAAGCATTATGCCGACGAATTAGCGACGGATTTTTCGTCGCTATTTAAATGGTCGTTTTATTTTTTGGACCAATTTAGTGACGGATTAGCAACGGATTAGCGATGGATCATTCCATTGCTATTATTAATTAAAAAAATCAATTTTTTTTATATGCCAAATTATTGAGGGCTTTCCCGACGAATATTTCCGTCGCTAAATTTGCATTTTATATTAACAATATTATATATATAAATTTAAAAATATATATTAATATATTTTATATTTTATATTTTATATTTTATATTATATATATATATATATATATATATATATATATATATATATATATTTAATATATATATATATATATACTATATATTAATATATTTTTAAATATATATATATATATTAATATATATTTTTAAGTATATAGTATATATAAATGTTTAAAAATTATATTTTTAAACATATATATATGCTTGAATATTTTTTTATAAAATATATTATAATACTATCACAAACTAATAAATACTATTAAAAAAAACATAAACTACGGTTATAAATAATCTATATTGAAAAAATAAATATACAATAATTAACAATGTCAAAATATCAAAATATCTCTACTAAATTTAATTTACAGCCATAGATTACCTAAAATAAAAAATTTAGGATTGATTACACAATTTGTAAAAACTATTTTACAAATATCCTAAATTTCCTAGACCACCACCGGAGACCAGGCGCTTCCAACATCAACACCAGAAGCTTCCACCTTCAACTATGTAAAAGCAAAGCAAACAGAATACACACATTCATTAGCACATACACACAGATCTCATGGGTATTAAAATACAAATAATCTACGGACCATTATTTATTTCAAGAAACAAAAACTAAACTTTATTTCTTCCTTCAAATCAAGAAGTTTTAGCGAAATTGGACGCCTCAAGATCGACCGCCTTCTTGAGAAAACTCTGGTCATCATCTTCCACCGCCATCTGAATCGGTGACGATCCAAGCCCATCAGCAACAGCAAGCATAATCTTCCTCATCTCCGACCTAAACTCCTCTAGATCCACCGTGCCACTGTTATCCTCATCGAAATTCCGGAAGATGGAGTCGTAGAGGATCGCCAGCTCTTCCGGTTGAGTTGCAACATCAACGCCGAAGTGAGATTCAAGGAGGCGCATGGATTCGAAGGCTTTTCGCATCTCGCATCTGGATGGTTGGGGAAGGAAGGGAGAGGGAGGCGTATTGGGTAGGGGTGGTGGCGGTGACGAGAATTGGGGTAGGGATGGGGCGGCACAGAGGGAGGCGCTGAGACTGAGAGAGAAGTAAATATTTTTTTATTATATACTTTTATTTCTTTAAAAATTATTAGTAATAATACTTAATAATAATACTAATAATGATGCTATTGTTAATTATTCAATTAAATAATTGAATATATTAATAATTATTATTATATAATTAATAATAATACTTAATAATATTTTAGCCTTTGTTAATTAGTTGTTTTTTTAGAAAAAGTTATATAAAAAAAGATAGAAAAAACTAAACAAATCAAAGTATATAGAAGAAAAGTCAAAAGAGGAACGGACTACCCTATATTTATTTTTTATTTTTTTTAAAATTTTTTATTGACTAGTAAATAATATTTTAGCCTTTGTTAATTAGTAGTTTTTTTTAGAAAAAAGTTATATAAAAAAAGATAGAAAAAAAACTAAAAAAATCAAAGTATATAGAAGAAAAATCAAAAGAGGAATAGACTACCCTATATTTATTTTTTATTTTTTTAAAATTTTTTATTGACTAGAAAATAATATTTTAGCCTTTGTTAATTAGTGATTTTTTTAGAAAAAGTTATATAAAAAAAGATAGAAAAAAACTAAACAAATCAAAGTATATAGAAGAAAAGTCAAAAGAGGAACGGACTACCTTATATTTTTTTTTAATTTTTTATTGATTATAAAATAATATTTTAGCCTATATCATATATCCTATACCCTATATCCTATAGGGTATACCCTATATCCTATATCATATACCCTATACTCTATACCTTATACTATACCCTATACCCTATACCCTATACTCTATACCCTATACCCTATACCCTATACCCTATACACTATACACTATACCCTATACCCTATACCTTATACCCTATATACTATACCATATGCCCTATACCCTATACCCTATATTCTATACCCTATACCATATACCCTATACCCTATACTTTATACCCTATACCCTATACCCTATATCCTATATCCTATATCCTATATCCTATACCATATATCCTATATCCTATACCCTATACAATATATCCTATACCCTATACCCTATATCCTATACCCTAAATCCTATACCCTATACCCTATATTCTATACACTACTATACCCTGTACCCTATATACTATACCCTATACACTATACCCTATACCCTATATATTATACCCTATACCCTATAGCCTATACCCTATACCCAATACACTATACCCTATACACTATACCCTATACCCTATACCTTATACCCTATATCCTATATCCTATACCCTATGCCCTATATTCTATACCCTATACCTTATACCCTATACCTTATATACTATACCCTATACCCTATATTCTATACCCTATACCATATACCCCTATACCCTATACCATATATCCTATATCATATACACTATACCCTATACCCTATACACTATATACTATACCATATACAGTATATACTATACCCTATACCCTAAATGTTTAGTTTTTATTTTTATTTTTTATGAATATAAATAATTATTTTGGACCTTTTTTAGTATTGAAGTTTTGTTTCAAAAAGTTATATAAAAAAAGTTAAAAAAAAATAAACAAATGAAAGTATAATAAAGAAATCAGGGACGGGTAAAATTTTTTAATTTTTATTTATAAATGTATATTTTTTTTTATTTTAATGTATATAAATAAATATTTTGGACATTTTTTAGTATTGAAGTATTTTTCAAAAAGTTATATAAAAAAGTTAGAAAATTAATAAACAAATGAAAGTATAATAAAGAAATCAGGGACGGGTAAAATTCTTTAATTTTATTTATAAATGTATAGTTTTTTTTTATTTTTTATGAATATAAATAAATATATTGGACATTTTTTAGTATTAAAGTTTTTTTTAAAAAAAAGTTATATAAAAAAGTTAGATAAAAAATAAACAAATGAAAATATAATAAAGAAATCAGGGACGGGTAAAATTCTTTAATTTTTTATTTATAAATGTATAGTTTTTTTATTTGTAAAAAAATCCACTACTAACCAACATCTCAAAAAAATTTATTTATCCAAAAAAAATATAAAAAATTTAAAAAGTTTATATGTTATTGTCCATCCCTCTTCTATTATATACTTTTATTTCTTTAAAAATTCTTAACTTTTTTATATAAAAAATCCGTCACTAATCCGTCACTAACCTAAAATATAAGTTTAATAATTATTTTGAATAATTTAGCAACGACTGAAATTCATCGGTAATAATATGTAATTAATTTATCGACGGATTATAACCCGTCGATAATTAAATCCGTCACTAATCCGTCGCTAACCTAAAATATAAATTTAATAATTATTTTAAATAATTTAGCAACGACTCAAATCCGTTGGTAATAATATGTAATTGATTTACCGACGAATTTTAATCAGTCGGTAATCAAATCCGTCACTAATTCGTCGCTAACCTAAAATATAAATTTAATAATTATTTTAAATAATTTAGCAACGACTCAAATTCGTCGGTAATAATATGTAATTGATTTACCAACGGATTTTAATCCGTCGGTAATCTAATCCGTCACTAATCCGTCGCTAGCCTAAAATATAAATTTAATAATTATTTTAAATAATTTACCGACGAATTTTAATCCGTCGGTAATTAATTCCGTCACTAATCCGTCACTAACCTAAAATATAAATTTAATGTTTATTTTAAATAATTTAGCAACGACTCAAATCCGTCGATAATAATATGTAATTAATTCACCGACGGATTTTAATCCGTCGGTAATTAAATTCGTCACTAATCCGTCGCTAACCTAAAATATAAATTTAATATTTGTTTTAAATAATTTAGCAACGACTCAAATCTGCCAGTAAAAATATCCGTCGCTAATCCGTCACAAATTCGTCGGTAAAAAAGTGTGCAAATTTTTGGTGCCAAAATGGTGACGGATTAGAGACGAAATGGAATCCGTCGGCATATCCGTCACTAAATCCGTCGGTAATCTCGTCCTAATTTCGTTTTTTGTTTTTCACCCCAGGTCGTTGCTATTTCGTTGCTAATCCGTCGGTATTAGTGACAGATTTATTTCCGTCACTAATTTCCGTCGGTATCTGTCAGTTTTCTTGTAGTGGCCTATGACTTCGCCTGCAAATTTTAATTTTAGTATTTTCAGTTGAAACTTGCATTAAACTTATTATTATTTACATTTAAATTATACACTTGTGAGTTTTTATGATATTTTCAACTTTATTTCACCAAAATGTTATAAATTATGACTAAGTCTCATTCTTATTCAGGCCCCGCCTAGGCGCTAGTCCTGACTCTGTCTCCTAACGGTCGCCTAGCGACTTTTAAAACATTGATTGATATGAGCAGATACAAGAACAAATTACAAATCTCAACTAGGCACATAATTGCTAGATCACTAGAACAAATAATAAATGTGCACCTATGAAGAAAAATTGATGAGCAATATAAACTACATATACATGAGTTATATAACTATAAAAATCACTATTAAATAATGTGAGAGAGGGGAGTATTTGTAGTCTCAAAACCCTAGCCAACAAGATTCCAAATCCCTTAAGGAAATAATTGGCAGACCTATCCCGTTCTGCACTAGCACGACCATTCGCCTTTTTGTGGCACACCAAATTGGCTTTGCACGGTCGTCACTACCAGAAAAACAGGTTTTAGCGACGGAAATTTCCGTCGCTAAATCCAAATTTCCGTCGCTAAAATTAAACAGCGACGGAATTTTTCCGTCGCTGGTCCGTCGCTACCAGCCCGTCGCAGTGCTCCGACGGCTCAATTTCCGTCGGTATATTTTGATTTTACCGACGGAATTAATTCCGTCACGATGATTTGGACATCGAACGGAAATTTCACCATTGAAATTAATTTAATTTAATTAATTTTTATTTCAGCTGACGGAAATTTCCGTGAAAATAAAAATTAATTAAATTAAATTAATTTCAGCGGCGGAAATTTCCGTCGCTGGAATAAAAATTAATTAAAATAAATTAATTTCAGCGGCGGATATTTCCGACGCTGAAATCCGACGCTGAAATTAATTTATTTTAATTAATTTTTATTCCAGCGACGGAAATTTCCGCCGCTATATCAATTAATTTTAATTTAATTTTTATTTTCAGCAACGGAAATTTCCGTCGCTGTAATAAAAATTAATTAAAATAAATTAATTTCAGCGACGGAAATATCCGCCGCTGAAATTAATTAATTTTAATTAATTTTTTTCCAGCGACGGAAATTTCCGCCGCTGAAAATAAAAATAAATTAAATTAAAATTAAAATTAATTGACATAGTGGCGGAATATTCCGTCGCTAATTTGATATTTTTTATTAAAAAAAATTATATATATATATATATATATATATTATTTAAGTACCATTATTATATTTATACTAAAGCTAAATGTTTTTTTTAAGCAATAAATTTTTTTTCATTCATTTTAAAAAATCATTACATATATAGAAATAAATAATTATATACAATGAATAAGAAAATTATAAAATACAAAATACAAATATTTTTTTATTAAAAAAATGAAAAGGATAAAACCCATTTACAATTTATTTTCCCCTTTCCACAAAAAACAAAAAAAATAAATAAACAAATAATAATAATAAAAAAAAAACTCTTTCTTCCCCAAATCTCTTCCCCTTCCACGGTTCCACCCCGTCTCCTTCCCCTTCCACGGTTCCACCCCGTCTCCTTCCCCTTCTTTTTTAATCCATGGCTCCCTCATCCCGATTGCACGAACTAGACGAAGAATGAATCATCCCTCCATCAGGAGTTGCCACGGCAAGCCAGGAAAATCGAGGGATTGAAGATTGATCGGAAATACACTGCCGCGGAGTTCAATCTCAACACTTAATCAGCTACTTTGCATTCAAACGCATGAATCAGGGAGGAGATCCGGGCTCTGAGCTCGATTCGCTTACTTCGTCACTCTTTGCGGCGATTCTTGCAACTCCGGCGACTTCTGCTTCTTCTCCGTCTCAGAAACCGGCGATGAGGGGGCAGTGGCGGTGGAGGAGGCTGGTGAAGGTAAAGCAACGAAATGGAAGAGGGGTGGTAGAAGGAGAGGGTGGCGAGGTGAATAGGAGGGAGACGGTGGGGAAGCTTGGGGTGAGGTGAGAGAAATGGAAGAGAGAGGCGAGGGTGTGACGGTGTGTGTGTGTGTTTTATTGAAAGAGAGAGAGAGGGGGGGTTTGTTTTATTGAGAGAGAGAGAGAGAGATAGGGAGGTTAATGTTTTTGGGATGTTTGGAACCGTTGGATAATGATCTATCTACGGCTGTGAGTAAAGTTTCTATAATCCGCGTGATATAAAAACAACCAATTAGAAGAGCTTTTGATTTCAATTTTTGCTAAGAATTTTAGTGGCTTTTCCATTTCCTCTTGGTATGAAAACAACATATAATATTCTGATTTATAATATATTTTTTTTATTAAATAAATATAGGGTAGTCCGTCCCTTTTTTGATTTTTCTTTTATATACTTTCATTTGTTTAATTTTTTTCTATCTTTTTTTATATAACTTTTTCAAAAAAAAAACCACTAATTATCAAAGGCTAAAATATTATTTTCTAGTCAATAAAAATTTTTTAAAAAAATAAAAAATAAATATAGGGTAGTCCGTCCCTCTTTTAACTTTTCTTCTATATACTTTCATTTGTTTAGTTTTTTTCTATCTTTTTTTATATAACTTTTTTTAAAAAAAACCACTAATTAACAAAGGCTAAAACATTATTTTCTAGTCAATAAAAAATTTAAAAAAAAATGAAAAATAAATATAGGGTAGTCCGTCCCTCTTTTGACTTTCTTTCTATATACTTTCATTTGTAACTCAATTTTCATTTGAATTTTGAGGAAAGTCATAGAGATGAAAAACACTTAAAATGTCATTTAAAATGTAGAAAAAAAAATAAAGGAGGTAGCCGTATACCATTTTCACAAGATCGGGACACATAAAACCCTAAAACCCCTAAATAATGGCACATAATTGTAACTCAATTTCCATTTGGATTTTGAGGAAAGTCCTAAAGATTAAAAACACTTTAAATGACATTTAGAATGTAGAAAAAAATTAAAAAAAAATAAACGAGATAGCCGTATACCATTTTCACAAGATCGGGACACATAAAACCCTAAGAACCCTAAATAATGGCACATATTTGTAACTCAATTTTCATTTGGATTTTGAGGAAGGTCATAAAGATGAAAAACACTTTAAATGTCATTTAGAATGTATAAAAAAATTAAAAAAAAATAAACGAGGTAGCCGTATACCATTTTCACAAGATCGGGACACATAAAACCCTGAGAACCCTAAATAATGACACATATTTGTAACTCAATTTCCATTTGGATTTTGAGGAAAGTCATAAAGATTAAAAACACTTTAAATGTCATTTATAATGTAGAAAAATTAAAAAAATAAACGAGATAGCCGTATACCATTTTCACAAGATCGGGACACAAAACCCTAAGAACCCTAAATAATAAAACATATTTGTAACTCAGTTTCCATTTGGATTTTGAGGAAGGTCATAAAGATGAAAAACACTTTAAATGTCATTTAGAATTTAGAAAAAAATTAAAAAAAAATAAACGAGGTAGCCGTATACCATTTTCACAAGATCGGGACACATAAAACCCTAAGAACAATAAATAATGGCACATATTTGTAACTCAATTTCTATTTGGATTTTGAGGAAGGTCATAAAGATGAAAAACACTTTAAATGTCATTTAGAATGTAGAAAAAAATTAAAAAAAAATAAACGAGGTAGCCGTATACCATTTTCACAAGATCGGGACACATTCCTTAAAACCCTAAATAATGGCACATATTTGTAACTCAATTTCCATTTGGATTTTGAGAAAAGTCATAAAGATGAAAAACACTTTAAATGTCATTTATAATGTAGAAAAAAATTAAAAAAAAATAAACAAGGTAGCCGTATACCATTTTCACAAGATCGGGACATAAAACCCTAAGAACCCTAAATAATGACACATATTTGTAACTCAGTTTCCATTTGGATTTTGAGGAAGGTCAAAAGATGAAAAACACTTTAAATGTCATTTAGAATGTATAAAAAAATTAAAAAAAAATAAACGAGGTAGCCGTATACCATTTTCACAAGATCGGGACACATAAAACCCTGAGAACCCTAAATAATGACACATATTTGTAACTCAATTTCCATTTGGATTTTGAGGAAAGTCATAAAGATTAAAAACACTTTAAATGTCATTTATAATGTAGAAAAAATTAAAAAAAAATAAACGAGATAGCCGTATACCATTTTCACAAGATCGGGACACATAAAACCACTAAGAACCCTAAATAATAAAACATATTTGTAACTCGGTTTCCATTTGGATTTTGAGGAAGGTCATAAAGATGAAAAACACTTTAAATGTCATTTAGAATTTAGAAAAAAATTAAAAAAATAAACGAGGTAGCCGTATACCATTTTCACAAGATCGGGACACATAAAACCCTAAGAACCCTAAATAATGGCACATATTTGTAACTCAATTTCTATTTGGATTTTGAGGAAGGTCATAAAGATGAAAAACACTTTAAATGTCATTTAGAATGTAGAAAAAAATTAAAAAAAATAAACGAGGTAGCCGTATACCATTTTCACAAGATCGGGACACATTCCTTAAAATTCTAAATAATGGCACATATTTGTAACTCAATTTCCATTTGGATTTTGAGAAAAGTCATAGAGATGAAAAACACTTTAAATGTCATTTATAATGTAGAAAAAAATTAAAAAAAAAATAAACGAGGTAGCCGTATACCATTTTCACAAGATCGGGACACATTCCTTAAAACCCTAAATAATGACACATATTTGTAACTCAATTTCCATTTGGATTTTGAGAAAAGTCATAAAGATGAAAAACACTTTAAATGTCATTTAGAATGTAGAAATTTTTTTTAAAAAAATAAACGAGGTAGCCGTATACCATTTTCACAAGATCGGGACACATTCCTTAAAACCCTAAATAATGGCACATATTTGTAACTCAATTTCCATTTGGATTTTGAGGAAGGTCATAAAGATGAAAAACACTTTAAATGTCATTTATAATGTAGAAAAAATAAAAAAAAAATAAACGAGATATCCGTATACCATTTTCACAAGATCGGGACACAAAACCCTAAGAACCCTAAATAATAAAACATATTTGTAACTCAGTTTCCATTTGGATTTTGAGGAAGGTCATAAAGATGAAAAACACTTTAAATGTCATTTAGAATTTAGAAAAAAATTAAAAAAAAATAAACGAGGTAGCCGTATACCATTTTCACAAGATCGGGACACATAAAACCCTAAGAACCCTATATTTAATTTTAATTTTTTTTAAATTTTTTATTGACTAGAAAATAATATTTTAGCCTTTGTTAATTAGTGGTTTTTTTTAGAAAAAGTTATATAAAAAAAGATAGAAAAAAACTAAACAAATGAAGGTATATAGAAGAAAAGTCAAAAGAGGGACGGACTACCCTATATTTATTTTTTAATTTTTTTTAAATTTTTTATTAACTAGAAAATAATATTTTAGCCTTTGTTAATTAGTGGTTTTTTTTAGAAAAAGTTATATAAAAAAAGATAGAAAAAAACTAAACAAATGAAGGCATATAGAAGAAAAGTCAAAAGAGGGACGGACTACCCTATATTTATTTTTTAATTTTTTTTTAAATTTTTTATTAACTAGAAAATAATATTTTAGCCTTTGTTAATTAGTGGTTTTTTTTAGAAAAAGTTATATAAAAAAGATAGAAAAAAACTAAACAAATGAAAGTATATAGAAGAAAAGTCAAAAGAGGGACGGACTACTCTATATTTATTTTTTTATTTTTTTAAATTTTTTTATTAACTAGAAAATAATATTTTAGCCTTTGTTAATTAGTGATTTTTTTTAGAAAAGGTTATATAAAAAAGATAGAAAAAAACTAAACAAATGAAAGTATATAGAAGAAAAATCAAAAGAGGGACGGACTACCCTATATTTATTTTTTATTTATTTTAAATTTTTATTGACTAGAAAATAATATTTTAGCCTTTGATAATTAGTGATTTTTTTACAAAAGTTATAGAAAAAAAGATAGAAAAAAACTAAACAAATGAAGGCATATAGAAGAAAAGTCAAAAGAGGGACGGACTACCCTATATTTATTTTTTAATTTTTCTTTAAATTTTTTATTAACTAGAAAATAATATTTTAGCCTTTGTTAATTAGTGGTTTTTTTTAGAAAAAGTTATATAAAAAAGATAGAAAAAAACTAAACAAATGAAGGCATATAGAAGAAAAGTCAAAAGAGGGACGGACTACCCTATATTTATTTTTTAATTTTTTTTAAATTTTTTATTAACTAGAAAATAATATTTTAGCCTTTGTTAATTAGTGGTTTTTTTTAGAAAAAGTTATATAAAAAAGATAGAAAAAAACTAAACAAATGAAGGCATATAGAAGAAAAGTCAAAAGAGGGACGGACTACCCTATATTTATTTTTTAATTTTTTTAAATTTTTTATTAACTAGAAAATAATATTTTAGCCTTTGTTAATTAGTGGTTTTTTTTAGAAAAAGTTATATAAAAAAAGATAGAAAAAAACTAAACAAATGAAGGTATATAGAAGAAAAGTCAAAAGAGGGACGGACTACCCTATATTTATTTTTTAATTTTTTTAAATTTTTTATTAACTAGAAAATAATATTTTAGCCTTTGTTAATTAGTGGTTTTTTTTAGAAAAAGTTATATAAAAAAGATAGAAAAAACTAAACAAATGAAGGCATATAGAAGAAAAGTCAAAAGAGGGACGGACTACCCTATATTTATTTTTTAATTTTTTTTTTTAAATTTTTTATTAACTAGAAAATAATATTTTAGCGTTTGTTAATTAGTGGTTTTTTTAGAAAAAGTTATATAAAAAAAGATAGAAAAAAACTAAACAAATGAAGGCATATAGAAGAAAAGTCAAAAGAGGGACGGACTACCCTATATTTATTTTTAATTTTTTTTTAAATTTTTTATTAACTAGAAAATAATATTTTAGCCTTTGTTAATTAGTGGTTTTTTTTAGAAAAAGTTATATAAAAAAAGATAGAAAAAAACTAAACAAATGAAGGTATATAGAAGAAAAGTCAAAAGAGGGACGGACTACCCTATATTTATTTTTTAATTTTTTTAAATTTTTTATTAACTAGAAAATAATATTTTAGCCTTTGTTAATTAGTGATTTTTTTAGAAAAAGTTATATAAAAAGATAGAAAAAAACTAAACAAATGAAGGCATATAGAAGAAAAGTCAAAAGAGGGACGGACTGCCCTATATTTATTTTTTAATTTTTTTTAAATTTTTTATTGACTAGAAAATAATATTTTAGCCTTTGTTAATTAGTGGTTTTTTTTATATTTTTTTTTAGAAAAAGTTATATAAAAAAAGATAGAAAAAAACTAAACAAATGAAGGCATATAGAAGAAAAGTCAAAAGAGGGACGGACTACCCTATATTTATTTTTTAATTTTTCTTTAAATTTTTTTATTAACTAGAAAATAATATTTTAGCCTTTGTTAATTAGTGGTTTTTTTAGAAAAAGTTATATAAAAAAAGATAGAAAAACTAAACAAATGAAGGCATATAGAAGAAAAGTCAAAAGAGGGACGGACTACCCTATATTTATTTTTTAATTTTTTAAATTTTTTATTAACTAGAAAATAATATTTTAGCCTTTGTTAATTAGTGGTTTTTTTTAGAAAAAGTTATATAAAAAAGATAGAAAAAAACTAAACAAATGAAGGCATATAGAAGAAAAGTCAAAAGAGGGACGGACTACCCTATATTTATTTTTTAATTTTTTTAAATTTTTTATTAACTAGAAAATAATATTTTAGCCTTTGTTAATTAGTGGTTTTTTTTAGAAAAAGTTATAGAAAAAAACTAAACAAATGAAGGTATATAGAAGAAAAGTCAAAAGAGGGACGGACTACCCTATATTTATTTTTTAATTTTTTTTAAATTTTTTATTAACTAGAAAATAATATTTTAGCCTTTGTTAATTAGTGGTTTTTTTTAGAAAAATTTATATAAAAAGATAGAAAAAAACTAAACAAATGAAGGCATATAGAAGAAAAGTCAAAAGAGGGACGGACTACCCTATATTTATTTTTTAATTTTTTAAATTTTTTATTGACTAGAAAATAATATTTTAGCCTTTGTTAATTAGTGGTTTTTTTAGAAAAAGTTATATAAAAAAGATAGAAAAAAACTAAACAAATGAAGGCATATAGAAGAAAAGTCAAAAGAGGGACGGACTACCCTATATTTATTTTTTAACTTTTTTAAATTTTTTATTAACTAGAAAATAATATTTTAGCCTTTGTTAATTAGTGGTTTTTTTTAGAAAAAGTTATATAAAACAAGATAAAAAAAACTAAACAAATGAAGGCATATAGAAGAAAAGTCAAAAGAGGGACGGACTACCCTATATTTATTTTTTAATTTTTTTTAAATTTTTTATTGACTAGAAAATAATATTTTAGCCTTTGTTAATTAGTGTTTTTTTTTAGAAAAAGTTATAGAAAAAAAGATAGAAAAAAAACTAAACAAATGAAGGTATATAGAAGAAAAATTAAAAAAAAAATTCGGCGACGGAATAATTCCGTCGCTGATAAATTAAAAAAAAAATAAAAAATATATAAATTATCAGCGACGGAATTATTCCGTCGCTGATAATCTAATTATTTTTTAAAAATAAATTATCAGCGACGGGATAATTCCGTCGCTGTTAACGTAAAAAATAAAAAATAAATAAATTAGCAGCGACGGAATTATTCCGTCGCTGATATTTTATTTAGCGACGGAATTAAATTCCGCCGCCGAAGTCCGTCGCTAAAACGAATATTCGTCGAATATTCGTTTTTAGCTGCAATTCGGCGGAATTTAATTCCGTCGCTAAATTTGGCGCCAAATTTATTCCGTCGCTAAAGCATAATTTCCGTCGCTAAATAGCGACGGAATGCTTCCGTCGCTGTTTATTCCGTCGCTAAAACATCAGTTTCTGGAAGTGCGTGCACTTTGCTAAACACGGTCGTGCGTAGCCCAAATTCAGTTTCAGCGTGTTCCAATAGCCACAACACAGTCGAGTCTTTTGGTCAAGCACGCTCGTGCCAAATCTTAGACTCCTAGACGACTTTGATCTCTCTTTGTCTTCTTCTGTAACAAGATGTATTCGATTAAAAGACATTAAACCCAACACCTATTATTATCTTTTCAAAGCAAACCTCTAACCGATAGCAATTAAAACATTTTTTTTATTGCGAACGATAGTGCTATTTTTTTAATTGTCAATTTAATTGAATTTTGGTTAATAATTTAAATTAATTTAATTCTTATATCAATTATATTATGATAAAAATCTAAATATTATTGTTAATAGTATGCCAAAAACTTGTAAAAAACGCGTTTTTTCTAAGCTTACGAAAAAACGTGTTTTCCCTTCAACAACGGACTCAACGGACTGATGCCCATTCTCTCTCTCTCTCACTATACGCACTCTCTCTCTCTCTAGCCGCAATAACCGGCGACCTCACCCAACACCCAAGCCTAACCTCTCCCTCTCCGGCCAATCAATCCTCCTTCACATCCAAATCCAACAGGCGATCTCCATCTTCTCCGATGACTTCGTACAGATCCGACGACTTCTCCGCAAGCGCTCTACTAGGGATTCAAGCCCAATCGGATTAAGCTTCAAAGCAATTCCACCTTCAATCAAAGATCCAGCTTGCTTCTCAACAAAATTTAACAGAAATTCGAGATACCGATCTCCGGTCACAATTGCCATCTCGTACGCAATTTGCCGGCGGGCCATTGTTTTGTTTTGATTTCTGGGTGTGAATGATTGGATTGTGAAGATATGAAGAAATGTGTAGGTCTGTGTGGGTGAGAAAGAGATAAGGAGTACCAAAATCAAGTGCCAGCCATGTAAAATAGAGTGCCGGTTGGTATATAACGAGAGAGTGCCGTTAGTGTATAATCAAGTGCCAGTCTGTGTGAAATAGAGTGCCAGTTGGTATATAACAGAGTGCCCGTTAGTGTATAATCAAGTGCCAGTCGGTGTAAAATAGAGTGCCAGTCCATATTTTTTGAATGCCAACAAAAATGATTATCGGTGTTTTTGAGTGCCGGTGTACTGTGTATTTGAGTGCCAGTGTACGTGATTTTGAATGCCAGTTCATGTTTTTTTGAATGCCAGTGCTTGTGTTTTTGTGAGCCAGCAAAAATATTAGTGTAACAAAGTGCCAGTGTTAGTTGAACAGAGTGCCAGTGTGAAGAGTGCCAGTTCATGTATATAAAAGTGCCCGTGTAAAAGTGACTGCGGTTTAACAAAGTGCCGGTGTCGGTTACACCGGCACTTTGTTAAATTGGTACTGGCACTTTTTTCACTGGCAATTTGTGATACATGAACTGGCACTTTATCACACTGGCAGTTTGTTAAACAGACACTGCATAAACGGGGAAACCAGTAATTACAAAAATGCCACCGTTTATTTTGAACATGGTTGCCAGTATTTACAAAATTGCCACCGCTTAATTTGAAAACACGTTTTTTCATATCTTAAGAAAAAACTAGTTTTTTATAAGACCAACTCTAATAGTATTTCTTTTATAAGAACCAATACTACATAATTGTCATTCTCATAATTTGTGGTTTAAAGGTTTTATAAATACTATTATGATTCATTCAAATTGCAAAATTGACATTTAGTGTCTCATTTTTACAATTTAAAAATAGATTTTTTTTAATATTCATTAATTAATTGGACTCACTTGTCATATTTACATCAAGGAACCCTCTTACTATTTTTATCTCATTAATAATCACCCCATTATCAATACCCGCACTAAATTAATATTATACTATATACTCCATCCGTTGCATAATAATGGTTACTAATTTTCTTTTTTGGTACCATATAATAAATGTTACTTACCCAAAATATCAATGATAATTGCTATACTCTGCAACAAAATCTATTTACCTCCCTTTCTCTCTATATTTTACTTTTCATAGTCAAAACACTAGTTTTTATTCTTAATTACAACTTATTCAATTTTGGAAACCATTATTATAGGACAGAGGGAGTATCTTCTTAATATTTGTGCATCGATAGTTTTTTGCAATTTGAGATGAGACGAAGGGAGTATATAAATAATGTAATTTAATCTTAATTACAAATTATTATTGAACGGCTGGCCCCATATTCATGCAAGCCTAGGGACGTACAAAAATATAAAGGGCCCACCGAGTCGTCCTAGATGGACCCACTCGTCAAGAAAGCTCGTCGGCCAAGCTTATTGTCCGACCTTGCATGTTCCCGACCTATCTTCGTCTGACATACGGTCCACTCTTTGTTTACTCTCTGCCTAGTCAAGGCACGAAGTCAGGTTTACCTCGATCATTCAGGCGACCTCGATCAAACAACACGTGTGTCTATCCATGCCGTCATTCATAACCGTCTCCTACAATCTCGGAGACTGTTACGCCTTCATTATCTCCGTGATCTAAGGGATTCGTAAACATCCCATATCACCACTATATATATCAGACCACATCCTACTTGAAAATGTAATGTCACTTGAGGTATTTTGATATTAGGCAACATCAATATTGTTCAATACATATACATAACTTTATATCTCGTCATCAAGCCGTAGGGTATTAGCCAAAAACCATCCCGACAAGTCGTTTGTTTGTGGTTTCAGGTCTTAGTTGCTGTAGATCAACCTATTGCTGGACTTTTGCTGATCCGCACTGCAAACCTTCCTCCCCCTTCACCTGGATACCCCACGAGGAGACCCACTCGCTCCAACAGTGTGGCGGATGGAGTAGGGATTCAGGATAGGAGAAAGGAGAAAAGACCCATGGCCACCCAAGGAGGTGGTCGGCAAAGCAAGTAGCTTCAGACGGGTCGAACGACTGCAGGCGACATGGCAGGTCCCTCAGTTACTCACCCTAACATGAAAGACATATTATTGGAGTGAGCAAAGGTGTTGCAAAGTTTGCTCGAGGTCCAAAATGAGTTGCTCAAGCTGCCTGAGTCTCCTAAGAAGGGCGATCGTAGGTCACAAGTGATGGCTTCATCACAAACATCCTACATACGTGATAATGGGGACCCTAGACCTTCGAGGGGCGAGAGAAGAAATGACATGCCTCACTCGGCCAACAATTATGTTGATCGTACTTGGGATCTACGTGATAGGCTTAACAACAATCGAGAGCAAGAAGCTGACTCGGCACAGAGGAGGCAACTCGAAGTTGATCGTGCTCGAGGTAGGTCGCCTCCAAGAGGAGGTCGATCACCCACCAGAAGGGACAGAAAAGAAAGGACCCCTCCAAGGAATGAAAGGGAAAGGACACTGCTAAGAAGGCAGCACCATAGGAAGGAACGACAGAAGTCCAACTCCATACCCCACCACATAGACAATCTAGATGCCAGAGAGCTGCTAAACTTAAAGAGGAGGTTGGATGATTGTGACAAATGGAAAGGTCAAACGAAATGATAGTACTCTTCGACCCCTAGCTTAGTGGATGTTGGAAGAGGGCCCCGCCGAGCCTGGCTTCAAGTTGCCCGTCCTAGAGAAGTGTACGGGGATGACTAACGCCTTGAACCACATGCAACATTTCAAAGCTGATATTTGTTTGGTATCCTCCAAGAATGATGTGCTCTGCAAGTCCTAGACCAGCAAGTTCACATGTGCCACCTTAAAATGGTTTCGCGGTTTATCTATGGGTTGCATCAATACTTGGAGGTACATGCGACGTAAGTTCTTGGAAAGGTTCTCAACATCCGGAGCCCGCAAAAAGACCGTCACTGATTTGAACAACATTGCTCAAGGGAAGACAAAGAGCACCATGAGTTACTTTACTCGATATAAGGAGTTGGTCAATCAGATCGAGGAGGATCTAACAGACAGGAAGGTTATCAAATGTTTTAGGAATGGAGTGTCCTCACATGACTCAGATTACGAACTACAGGTCAGATGAGCGACCAAGAGGAAAGGCCTATTAGAGAGGGCCTATGATGTGGTCATTTCTAAGGGACGTAAGGAATGAAAAAGGGAGAGGAGCTCCAAGAATGCTGAGGTAGGAGAGTCGTCCAAAAGGGTGGCGGCTAGAGTTGACAACAACAGCGATGGGAAGAACAGAACTAGGGCAACTGAAAGAGTCCCCGAAAGCTTCACTCCCCTCATGGTTAGTCGGACAGAGATCACGAATACTGTTGATTTGGCTCCCCCAGTTCCTATAAATCCTCAAAACAAGTTTAGATGAGATAACAGTAAGTATTGTGAGTACCACAAGGATACCGGCCACAACACGGAGAATTGCATGATTCTGAATAGGATCATTTAGAAATGGGTGAATAAAGGCAGACGTGATAGATTTATGAAGGGAGATCATCCCCTAGTTAGGAATTGACTTGCTAGAGGGATACCCGATCCAAGGGAACCTAGGATGACATTGGGAGTGATCGCTGAAGAGACGAGCAACACTTCCCTCAAACATAAAATTTTTCAGTTGAACAAAGCCCCATACTTCCCACCAAGGAATTGTGTGTAAGAGGAGGTCATCAGCTTCTACCCGTACGAGTAGGTTACCAGAATGATGGCGAGAGAGCAATGTTTGATCATTCCGGGGCTTATTAACAATTGCACCTCTAGTAGGATATTGGTTGACATGGGAGCGTGCAAGGATATCCTCTACTACAAGACTTTCCTAGAAATGGGCCTCACGATATTAGATTGTCACCTTACTCGGGTCGATTGGAAGGCTTCACTAACCACATAGCCAATGCCAAGGGACAGACCGAGCTCGAGGTAGATGTCGGGCAGCATCCTTTGAGGACCACGGCCAGGGTAACTTTTATGGTCATTCATGCTATATTGGGAATTCCTGGACATGTCGCGTTAGGAATGATCCCATCAATCCCCCATCAAAGGGTTAAGTTCCCCACCCCCCTGGAGTTGGATGTGTATTGGGAACATCCAGATAATATCTTGACCATGTGTAAAGGTCCAAGAAGAAGAGAGAGCTCGAGGTAGAAACTCCAGAGGCCAGTTGGAAATGTTCTAAGTCTATCACTACAACTTCAAGATTGGCTCCTATCCGGTGTGTAGAAGAAGTAATGGATCTATGGCAACATGAGGAAACCTTTCCCTCACCTGACCACGTCATGGTTGAGGCGACATATCCCTCCAACATCCAGGAGGATGCTCGGGATACAGTTTTGGTCGATCAAGTTACCATTAGAAACCTATGCCTCTCAGTCAACCAAAACTCGGGGGGCACCAACACTAATGAGATGGCCAACGAGCTAGATGGCATGATTGAGGTGGAGGCTCCACACCTTGGAGTAGAAGAAAGGAGGAGAGTTAGGGAAATCATCATTGAAACCCTACAATTCAGGGATGGCCCGGAGCTAGAGCCGGTAGACGAGTTGGAGGAGGTAGAAACCAACCCGAGCTACCCTGAGCAAAAATTCAAGATAGGTGGACAGTTACCACATAAGGAAAAGGCCGAAATAGTCGCCTTGTTGAAAGAAAGTTTTGATGTCTTTGCGTGGAGAGTCGAAGACATGTAGGGAATTAAGGAATAGGTCGCAGTACATAGGCTCGAGGTCAACCCCACCATGAAATTCAAGAGCCAAAAGCTGAGGGTTTTTGCTCGTGATAAGGAGATCGCCATCAAACAGGAGGTCGACAAATTACTCAGTTCATATATCATCAAGAAGCATCCTACACCACATGGTTGGCAAATGTGGTGATGGTCAAAAAGGCCAATGAAAAGTGGAGAATGTGCATCGACTTCACTGATTTGAATTTGGCTTGCCCAAATGATAGCTATCCCTTGCCTCGTATAGGCAAGTTGGTCGAATCTATCGCTGCTCATGCCACCATTAGCTTCTTGGATGCTTATTCATGTTACCACTAGATAAATACATGAGGATGACATTGAGTAGATAGCTTTCCAAGCAGCAGGTAGGGTGTGCTGTTACACAAAGATGCCATTCGGGCTGAAGAATGCTGGGGCGACCTACCAAAGAATGGTAAACAAATTTTTTCTAGTCAAATTGGTCGAAACATGGAGGCTTACATTGACGACTTGGTCATTAAAACCAAGTCAGGACGCCATGTAGCCAACCTAAAAGAAACGAACCCAATTTACAAACAAATGACCGAATGCTCATCATCATTCCAATAACTCAAGGACTATTTCGCCTCTCCCCTCTTCTCAGTAGCCCGGTCCAAGGAGAAAGTTTGTATGAATATCTGTCGATTGGGGATCGATCAGTTGCTGCAGTCTTGGTTCGAGAAGAGAGTGGCGTCCGAAAACCGGGTATCTATGTAAGTAAGGCCCTATCCAACGTAAAAGGAAGATATTTTAATTCAAAGAAGGTGGCTTATGCCTTGGTGATAGCAGCAAGGAAGCTACGGGCCTATTTTTCCGCCCATCCCATTGTCTTGCTAACCAATGCACCCTTGAAGAAGATTCTACATAAACCAGAAAGTTCAGGTCTACTACTCAATTGGGCAATGAACTAATAGAGTTTGATATTGAGTATCGTCCTTGAAAGACACAAAAGGTACAACCTCTAGGAGACTTTTTGGTGGAACTAACGTTCACTAAAGAAAACGACTCAGAGACACCTCAGCGGAAGGTTTCTAAAGGGAAGGAGCCATCAAGTCAGCAATTAGCCAGTTTACCCACTGATTGCTAGAAGGTATATTCAGATGGATTTGCAACAAAAAATGTTAGTGGGTCTGGAATAATCCTGGTAGAACCTGAGAGCGATAAAGTGTTCGAGGAAGCATTAAGGTTCAAATTTCAAGCCTCAAACAACCAGGTCGAGTACGAAGCCCTGATTGCGGCCATTGAATACGCGAAATGTTTTGGGGCGACCAAGATAGTGGCCTATTGTGACTCGCAATTGATTGTTCATCAAGTCAAAGGTGAATACGAGGTACTTAATCCGATTTTGATCAAATACTGAGAGCTAGTCAAAAAGTTGATCCAAGACTTAGAATTTTGGAAATTAAAAGGGTAAGCCGTGAGGACAATGAGTTGACCGACCTACTTTCAAAACTAGCTACATCATAGGAACACCATGGGCAACCTATCTCATATTTATAACAACCGGCATACGAAAGAGTGTAGATTCTATGCTTGATTAAGAATGCTAAGTGCTAGATTATCGACATAAAAGCCTATATTGAGCAAGCCGAGCTACCTAAAGACGAGAAAAGGGCCAGAGTGATCAAGAAGAAGTCCCCCAAATTCACCATACATGGAGAAGCTTTGTTTAGGAGATCTTTCATCAAGTCACTCCTAAGATGTGTCCATCCTCATGAAGTCCCACATCTTCTGTTTGAAGTACATAGTGGAATATGTGGTGGACACCCAGGGGCCAGAACTTTGGCGGACAAGATAATTATGTTGGGGTACTACTAGCCACACTTAAGGAAGGACGCTCGTGAATTTGTGCAGAAATGTGACAAGTGCCAAAGATATGTCGACCTCCCCAAGCTACCAACCACCGAGCAAACTCCTGTGATCGCCGTTTGGCCGTTCGACTTGTGGGGCGTAGACTTAATCGAACCCTTCCCACCGCCTGTGGAAATTGTAAGTATGTGATCGTAGCAATTAACTACTTCACCAAGTGGATCGAAGCAAAGCCACTAGCCAAGATAACAGAAGAAAACGCCATCAACTTCATCTACGATTACATTTGGTGTCATTTTGGGGTGCCACATTCAATCATATCTGATAACGGGCTACACTTTTCAACAGCTTTCGAGACAGAAATGAATAGGTTAGGCGTTAAGCATTAGAATTCTTCAGTTGCCTACCCCCAAGGTAACGGGCAAGCAAAAGCGGCCAACAAGTTGGTTTTGATAGCTCTGAGCAAAAACTTGAACGGACGAGCTACAAATTCCTAGAGCAAGGGTTGTACTATTTGATCATAATCAGAACAGCTCCAACAGGTTGATCGACTTAGATTTGCTCGAGGAAAGGCAGGTGATAGCCCAACTCAGAATGATTAACTACAAACAGAAAACCAAGGGGTACCACAAAAAAAAGGTCAAGAAAAGGTCATTCTGCGTGGGAGACTATGTCTTGAGGAAGATAAAAGTGACAGGAAGCAAGGCCGAGCAAAACAAATTTTCACCAAACTGGGAAGGTACTTACATCATCACAAGGGTGGTTAAAGAAGGGACCTACATGATTGGCAGTCCTGGAGGGGGCAAGCTGAAACATCCCTGGCATGCTAGCCATTTGATTAGATATTATTTTTGAAGTTTATTCTCTATGTAATGAACTACGTATTCAATAAAAAGGGCTTGCCCCCCAAGAAGTTCTACCCACATTATTGCCTCATGTTTCCTATATATTAACTCAGATCCGACTCTTAGCCGATCTCGAACTCTTAAACAGATTCGACTAAAGCCTTAGTCAATCTCGTTTTTAAACAGATTCGACTAAAGCCTTAGTCAATCTCGTTCTTAACAAATTTGAATAAAGCCTTATACAATCTCGTTTTAAACGGATTCGACTAAAACCTTAGTCAATCTCGTTATCAAAATAGGTCCGACCAAAACCTTGGTCGATCTCACTATTATGCTAGTTCGAAAATGAAGCAAAAACACTTGGCACAAACATAAATAAATAAAGTCAACTAGCACATAAGAAATTGGTCTCCCAAAAGTGGGCCAAGACCAAGACAATACATAGAGTTATAAAGAAATATGCCTCCCAAACTGGGCCAAGGCACTGCGATCAAACATTAACATAAAATTGTTTGGTACTTGTTTATTACAAAAAAAAAAAAAAATCAATCTAGTTGCTCCTGCTGTTGCTGGTCCATCACTTCAAATACTTGGTCCTGGGTGACCTCCCTTTCTTCGTCGGCCTCATCAGCCTCAGTGAGCTCTTGGATGATATAATTGAAGTTCCTCGGCTCAACAACGGGAGCGACCCAGGGCTCAAGCCCATCCTTTGCGTCTTGTTTGGTAATGATAGGTAGGTCGTTGGCATTGTAGGGGACAAGAGAGTGACCACGGCGGGCTTGCTCGTCTTAGCGATCCTCGAAATCCCATTGAGCTAACTTATCAACACTTATGTCGACAGAAGGATCTACTATGGCCCGACGTGCCATGTGTTAGAGCCCAGCATCATAGAAATCTCTAACTCGAGCTACTATTATGTTGTAACACTCATCATTGGCCTTGAACTTGTCGACGGCGGCCTTCTCCCTAGTATGGGCCTCTTCCTCCCACCTAAGCCTAGCATCTTGATGATCCTCCCCCATCTTTGTAATCCAATTGTTGCGGTCCTGGACCAGCGCAGTTAGCTACCCGAGTCGCCCCTCTAGCTTGGCCTTGTCTTCCTTGTCCGAAGCGACCTCCCCCTCCAAAGCTGCCTTGGTTGGAGCCCAAGAATCCACTTGTGCTTGAAGAGGAGTGAGCTGCTCCTTGGCTACCTTCTGAGGGGCATAGGCTTCATCCCGCTCTTTATCTGCGTTGAAGTGGGCAGTCTGGAGGACCTGGCACTGGGAGTTCGCCTCTGTTAGCTTCTGCCTCAGCTCAGCATCTTCCCTTGCTTTCCTGGAGTAGTTGGCCGAAGCAATCTGCTCTTTCTCTAAAGCAGCTCTCCAGCTATACTTGGCTTGCTCGGTCAAAGCCAAGGACTACGAAACAAAAGTAATAAAATCAAGATAATGTCGAGCTAAACAAATGGAAAAGATAAGAAAGGTTCTAAGTTTTACCTCGGAAGCAAGGAGCCCAGATCTGTCGTTGTACTCCTCCGGAGTAAGCCCCTCCTCGACAAACAAGGTGAGTAAGTCCCTATCTGCAGCCCTCCTCACTATCACTTGTCCCAATCCCATTTCAGGATATTGGCGACTTAGAGAATTGATCCCAACGAGGGGAGCGACATCACTCAGCTTCTCCACCAAGGTTTGCACTTCTTCGGTGCTTCTAGTGGGTGGGGCTTGTTGAGAAGAAAAGCTGGAAGCTGAACCCGCTAGCCTAGAAGGGCGACCTTCTCAGAAACTACCACAACACAAGATCTCTTTCTTGTCCAATCAAGGGGCAGATCATCCTCAGCTTCATCAAGCTCGAGCTCCAAGTCAACCAGATTTATGGGGGTTCCTTCCCCGTTGATTTGAGTAGTGGCTCGGAAGCCGACCCCTGCTCCACCTGCATGCTGGCGTCGACTTCCGACCTGGGAGCCTCTTATTGGGCTTGTCGCTCTATGGTCTCCACCGACCCAGTACCATCAATGGAATCATCCCCACTCCTTCTTTTGGAAGTAGGTCATTCCTATAAATCGTCTCAGCCTCTCTGCTCGCCCTGGCATTGGCTTTTCCATGCTCTTTCCTACTCTTCTTGTGACCGCCCAAGTCCACTATTTGTTCCATCTGCGCCTCTTGCTCGCCGGTAAGAACTGCACGTCAAAGAGAAAAGGGTCAACACAAGAACGAAGAGTAAGAATTCAAAATGAGAAGAAAAACGGGAAAAATACTTAACCGCCATAACGGAATAGGCTTTTGCAGTGACTAGGTTTCTTTTTGCAATAGTGGCACTTGGTCTCAAAATGTTCCCTCTCGTGGATAACCCAGTTGAGATATCTAAGACTTATAATAGGAACCAAGGGGCACCTCTCCATCTCCCCCATCATCATCCCAGCACGGACGTAGTAATCTTTGCTCGACTTAAGGGCGGCCCAACTTACAGTCCCCCTACGAGCTATCAGAGTTAACCTACGAGTCAGTTCATCACTCCACCCAGTAAACCAGTAATCTTCCTCCTTCATCGACTCTGAATCTTCTTTGGGCAAAGGGAACTCCCATCCTTTCCTACTCTCTACCAAGATCAGGTGGTTATTCCATCCCGAGACCTTGTCGAGCAAGTTAACAATAAGCTTTGGGGCTTTGGCTTTGGTCGGGGTGCTGACCCCCAAGTTTTATCATTCATCACCACCTTGAAGAACTTCCTTAACACATACATACAAGGCTCGAACCCGATGAACCTACATATCATGGCAAAGGCCACCAACACTCCAACAACATTGGCCCCGAGCTGCATAGGGACAACAGCCAAACACTCAAGGAACTCACAAATAAATGGGTCCAAGGGGAGTCTCAGGCCGACGTCGAACTGGCCATAGTAAAAGGTCACTTTGGTCGTGCTAAGGGCCCAATGCGACCAAGATTGTATCTTTCTCTGTCTCTCAGTAAAATGAGTCAGCGGAAGTCCGTTCGAGATACCACAAAGTGATCGTGGAGGATCTGAATGCGAGATTCATCATTCTTCTTGCCAATAGCGGCCATATACCCCCTCTCATTGCGACCTGGGACCACCTTGGAGCAAAATTTGTCCACAATATTGCCAGAGGATGAGCTCGACGTCGTAGAGCTCGCTGCTTGTTGGTTGTTGGTCATCATTTCTACAGAAGACACAGAAGAAATAGAGGAATTAGACCTAGTATATGAAGAATTCGAGCTATCTAGGGATGATCTAGATTTTCCTGGGAAAGCTAACCTATCTTGAGGAATCGGTGGTTTGTTGGACTTAATGTAGAAGATGATTAAATGGTCAATTGGCTTATTGAAGAGATGAAAGCGAATAATTCATAGATCGTCCACCTCCAAATCCCCCATATTTACACCTGCTGGAAACCCTATATCACCAAAAAACAGACTTCACCTCTTTAAGATGGTGATACACTCCTCTAAGGTCAACTCCTTCCATGGGCCCCCTAACCGTTTGCAAATCCTTAGGTTTACACAATTGTATCCATACCTAACCCCCAACTCGAAGTCGAAGGTCCTAGCCATGGAGAAAAAGAGGGAAAACTTCAAAATTAAACCTAGAAATTTGAAATTGGAGAATACCTTAAGCTTTCGAAGAAGGCAAAATGAACGGTGACGTCGGAAGAAAGGTTGCTACTTGCCAGAGATGTTTTCCTTGCCGTTGGTTCTTGCTGGGTTCTTTAAAAATATGAAGATGGTAAAGTTTGGAAATGAGTTGAGCTCTCCCTTTTATACCTCCTTTTCCTCGTCTGAATTGCAAAGGTTAAAATGATTGGATTGTCAGAATGTGGCCGAATTAAAAGCCTACGCCGTTTCCCAGTGAGAATGTCCAATCGACAGAATACGTACCATTATGGTGAATATTACGGCGCAATGATTACGGCTCATCCAACTGTCAAAAGTCAAACGTCGAGAAGTGAAAAGTCAAACGTCGAGAAGTGACCCACGACTAACGAGCCGACCTTCAATCGTCTTCTCAAATGTGCAGTTAGATTTTTTCTATAACTTCCTGCTCGACAAGTCGATCCAAAAAGTTGGGGGGCCATTGAATGGAATAAAAGTGATGGACAAGGCCCAACGGGCTGGCCCCATATCCTTGCAATCCCAGGGACACATCAAGTCGTCCTAGATGGACCCACTGTGATGATGTGTATCTGACCGCGCCGATTTTAAAACTTTGGTTCGCCCAACAAGACCTTTTTGTTTGTTCTAAAAAAACTTTATCGAACTTAAAAGAAAATCATTTTCGGAATCGCCACGCCATTTTTTGTTTAAGGGTCAAAACTTTAAAAAATATCCAAAATTAGAGAAAATGGGTTCGGAGGTCACGTTACACTCCGGAAAGAATGTTGGTGTTCACCCGAAATGCCTCGTACGACGAGTCTTCCTCACTTGAAACCTTTTTGGTATGTGTGTGTGTGTATGTATTTAAAGGGATTTTTCTGAAAATAACTGAAATTGTAAGGACTGAACAAAAAAAATAGTTTGAAACAGGGATTAAACTGAAAATAACAGAAAAATGAGGGACTGTTTGCAGATGACAATGTCATCCGTGTGGACAAGACTGCAGTGCAATCTTATCCGCGCGGATAGGGCTGCAGTCTCCATATTTTACAGTTTCCAGTTTAGTCACTGTAATTTCCAGAAAGTTAACTGGATTTACAGGACTTAACTGGAATTGTAACTGAAAGGCAGAAAGTAAATGGGGATTTAAATTTTGGCATCCATACTTGTCCTCTGTTTCCCTAGACTTTGATTAGTGGTCATAAGTGATGATCCACTTAATCAAGTCATCCCGGGGGTACGTTGGGACTTTGTGAGCATTTCATTTGCTAAGGAAAAGGGAGAATTTGACATGAAAGTAAATTGACAAGAAAGTTAGGTCAAGATGTATCAACTTTAGAGGAAGATCTCTAAGGTAGTCATAAGATGACCATCCTTGAGATCTATGCTCAAGTGTATCTCCTACATCTTGTGTGACCTATTTTGTAAGTCTAGATGATGTTCATCCAAGTAAAGTGTTCTAAGGTAAGCATCTTAGACATGGGGAGGGGAATTTGCAAGGAATGTAAATAATGTGGACCATTTGAAATGGTCATCTATGGAGATTGACTCCAAGATGACCATATTTAGGTCAAGAAAACAAGTAAAACTAAAAATGTAAAGAGGCATGAAATTAGATAGTGTGAACCATTTAGAAGTGGTCATATGTGGAGATTGACTCCAAAATGACCATCTTCTAGGTCAAACAAACAAGTACCAAGAGATGTAAAAAGAAAGGGAGTGGGGAATGACATAAAATAAAATGTGGATCACCTTGGAGGATCATCCATGGAAATGGATTCCATGGAGATCCTCTTGGATCCTTGGGACAAGAGGGGAAGGGGAGTTCAAACAAGAAGTAACAACAACCACTTCACATCATTTATGTAGAAAGATGTATGTATGATTGAGTTTTGAGTAAGGAAGAACAAGGGTATTACCAATATTTCTTGACCTTGAGTGTAGGGTTTGAAGGTTTCAAAGGGTTAGAAGTGGTTTTGGGATGGATTAGAGGATGAATATGGTGTGGAATTTGAGTTTTGAAGGTGTAAATGGTTGTTTGAGGGTGGATTTGGGCAGAGTGACAACAGGTTTTCGTATTTTTTTTGGGCCTTTTTTCTCTTGTTTAAACTGAGGGAGAAGGGGGGTATTTATAGGTTGCCTGGGTGCTGATCTTATCCGCGTGGACAAGATTGTAGGTGCAATCTTGTCCGCGCGGATGACCCAAGCAGGCATGCCTGAACAGTGCAGAAAAGCAGTTTGGGCATTTTGTTCTTGGTCACTATTCCATTTTATTGGGAATGACAGACTTTTAGTGAGGTAATTGTCCATTTTTTTATTCCTAAGAGATCCTTCCTCATTTAAATTGTCAAAATAATGTCCAAAATGCCCCTAAATGATTATAAATCATTAATTTAGGCTGACGGAACATTAACGACCCAGATTGGGGTACTTATAGTAGCCCCTCGGCGACGGTACTTATAGTGGAAGTGGGGTCGTCGACAAAGTGAGGATCCCAATCTAGCAAACGTTGCCGAGATGGGCGAGGAGGTGACCGAGGCGGTCGAATGGCTGGACCCTTAACGAAAGGATTCCTACGTATCCCTTGTGCGAATCAAGCCGATCGTAGTTCAGGTATTGCAGGGGAAAGGAGTGGTCAAACGAATGAACCTCCCACCGCATTTTCGTTGTCAAAGGTAGATTTGACTAACGAAGGCGTTGCTGAAGGAAGACTCAACTTAGCGGAAGCGTTGCCGAGACTCACTTGACTTAGCAGAAGCGTTGCCAAAGACAGACTCGACTTAGCGAAAGCATTGCTGAAGACAGACTCAACTTAGCGAAGGCATTGTCGAAGACTGACTCGACTTAGCGGAAGCGTTGCCGAAGACATACTCGACTTAGCGAAAGCGTTGTCGAAGACTAACTCGACTTAGCGGAAGCGTTGTCGAAGACTGACTCGACTTAGCGGAGGCATTGCCGAAGATAGACTCGACTTAGCGGAGGCGTTGCCGAAGACTGACTCGACTTAGCGGAGGCGTCGCCGAAGACTGACTCGACTTAGCGAAGGCGTTGCCGAGGATAGACTCGACTTAGCGAAAGCGTTGCCAAAGACAGACTCGACTTAGCGAAAGCGTTGCCGAAGACTGACTTGACTTAGCGAAAGCGTTGCCAAAGTGTTGTCGAAGACTGACTCGAATTAGCGGAGGCATCGCCGAAGACTGACTCGACTTAGCGAAGGCGTTGCCGAAGATAGACTCGACTTAGCAAAGCGTTGCCGAAGACAGACTCGACTTAGCAGAAGCGTCGCCGAAGACAAACTCGACTTAACGAAGGCGTCGCCGAAGACTGACTCGACTTAGCAGAAGCGTTGCCGAAGACAGACTCGACTTAGCCGAAGCATTTCCGAAGACTGAATTGACTTAGCGGAAGCGTCTATATCTATTTTGAGACTTAGTTCAGGAGTATGAACTTAAGTCGAGGCTCGGTTCAGGAGTATGATCCTAAATTGGGACTTAGTTCAGGATTATGAACCTAAGTCGAGGCTCGGTTCAGGAGTATGAACCTAGATGGGGACTAAGTTCAGGAGTATGAACCTAAAATGGGACTTAGTTCAGGAGTATAAACCTAAAATGGGACTTAGTTCAGGAATATGAACTTAAGTCGAGGCTCAGTTCAGGAGTATGAACCTAGATTGGGACTTAGTTCAGGAGTATGAACCTAAGTCGAGGCTCGGTTCAGGAGTATGAACCTGAGGGAGACTATTTGAAGGCGTTCTCGTTGGGGAAGATTCGGGCTTACGATAACTGTCGGGGAAAAGGGTGATCGTGTTGGTCAAGTGGCTGGACCTATGGTAGGCTACCTACGTATCCCGGATGGGAATCAAGCCTGGATGTAGATCGAAAACTGCTGGGGATGTGTGCTTTTGGTTCGGGCTTACAATGATGGTCGGGGTTGAAAACAAGGAAGGAAATGGGCTTCCGTTAAGTTTTCATTAAAAGACGGACTTACGATGACGGTCGGGGTTGAAAACGAGGAAGGGAATGGACTTTCGTTAAGTTTTCGTTAAAGGACGGGCTTACGATGACGGTCGGGGTTGAAAACTAGGAAGGGACTGGACTTTCGTTAAGTTTTCGTTAAAGGACGGGCTTATGATGACGATAGGGGTTGAAAACGAGGAAGGGAATGGACTTCCGTTAAGTTTTCGTTAAAGGACGGGCTTACGATGACGGCCGGGGTTGATAACTAGGAAGGGAATGAACTTCCGTTAAGTTTCCGTTAAAGGACGGGCTTACGATGACGGCCGAGATTGAAAACAAGGAAGGGAATGGACTTCCGTTAGGTTTTCGTTAAAGGACGGGCTTACGATGACGGCCGGGATTGAAAACGAGGAAGGAAATGGACTTCCGTTAAGTTTTCGTTAAATGAACGGGCTTACGATGACGGCCGGGGTTGAAAACGAGGAAGGGAATGGACTTCCGTTAAGTTTTCGTTAAAGGATAGGCTTACGATGATGGCCGGGGTTGAAAACTTGGAAGGGAATGGGCTTCCGTTAAGTTTTCGTTAAAGGGCGGGCTTACGATGACGGCCGGGGTTGAAAACTAGGAAGGGAATGGACTTTCGTTATGTTTCGTTAAAGGAGTTAACTGCCTGTTAAACTGGGGATCTGAATGCAGAGGGCCAGGAATTAAAAGGGCAAAACAGGAATTTCGCCCTGCAATATTATCCGCACGGATAGGACCAGCAGGGCGCTTGGTTTAAAAAACTGGACAGTCGTGTCTTCTTCTCCAGTTTTCAAAAAGACAGACGAGAGAAAGAGAGAAAAAGAGGGAGAAAAACGCCATTGTTGCTCATTTTCTTCGCAAAATCCTTCAAAATCAAGGCTATGGAGCAAAGGGGAGGAGCTCGTGGAGTCCGTCGAGGTCGGGTTAGTCGAGAGGCGGCGGAGAGGAGGCTTGAGTTGGTGAGAATGCACCGCCATTACACGCTCTCGCAATCGATGAATGAGGAGTTCTATCCGGATATGTGGCAACATTGGGCCACCTTTGAGGATCTCCGCATGGTATGATACTCAATTTTGGTTATTTTGTTGATTTTTTGTCAAAATTGGTATATGTTAGACTTAGGGCTTTGAATGGTCAAAATTGGGGCTTTTGTTTATTTTGCCATGAAAAATTGAAATTGATGATGCATGTGTTTAATTGAAGTTGTGGGTAGAGAGAATAAGCAATTTGTTTATGAAAAACATGAGTAGTTTGCATAATGTAAAAATAAAGTGGGTACAAATTTGCCGAATTTGAGATGGACTCTTGGATAAGAGATTTTTTTTTTTTGTGGTGAAAATTTGTTTTTTGTGATTGCATGCTTGATGACGTGATGCACGAATGTGAGAAAGATGCGTGCGATGTAAAAATGTACAAATTTGCCGAATTTGGGACGGACTCTTGTGTAAGAGATTTTGAATAAAAATTGTATGAACACAAATTTGCCGAATTTGAAACGGACTCTTGTGTAAGAGATTTTGAATAAAAATTGTATGAACACAAATTTGCCGAATTTGGAACGGACTCTTGTGTAAGAGATATTGAATAAAAATTGTATGAACACAAATTTGCCGAATTTGGAACGGACTCTTGTGTAAGAGATTTTGAATGGAAATTGTGTGTGAGAAAAGAATGTGTGTAGGAAAATGTATCCGAAAATGGGACCAAATTTATTTTCTTTCTTTTATGTTCATTTGTTGTTCATATCACCTTGGCAATTTTGATGACATATTTGTGTTGTGTCTATTTTCAGAAGAGAGGTGATATCAAACAACGCAAGTTGGATAAGCTGAAGACGCGGGGGTCTATGGATGCGGTTGTCAGGCTTTGGGATGCTTTGCCCACGGCTGGCAGGGTAGGCTATCGGAGTCCTCGTCAGCTTATGGTGGCTTCTAAGCTTTATGGCTTTATTGAGGGCCTGAGGGGGGGGGTAGGTTTGCATAAGAGCAAGGGGCTCTTATTGGCGCTGGCGGAGTATTGGTGGGATGTTACCCACACTTTTCACTTTTTCTGGAGGGAGGCTACCGTGACCCCTACTGATTATGCCGCTATTACTGGCTTGTTCTTCAAGGGGCTCAGCTTGGAGTGGCACGACAGGTATACGGATGCGGAGCTGATGAATCTGCTGGGGATTTTCATCGTGCCGCGGAAGGGGATAGGCAAGGAGTATGTCGTGATCGAGGCTAAGCTGGCCGATAGCATAGCTCGATACGAGAGAGGGGACCTGACCATCACAGCCGAGCAGATCGCTCGATGCTTCTTGTGGTTCGCCCTTTCCAGCACTCTGTTCGGGCATGCTGAGGGTACGACTATGTTCGCTTTGTTGGGGTCTTTGGCAGACATAGACAAGATAGATGAGTACGCCTGGGAGAGGCGGGATTGGCGGAGTTGTACTTCGCTCTGGACAGATACAGCAGGAAGGCGTCCACCTCCCTGACCTGCTTCGAGTTCCCATTAGAGGTACACTCTCTTCCTTTTCTTTTATCATTCGTACATATTGTGTATGCACTTTCGGTTTTTGACGGGTCTCACTTGTTAGATGCTGGTTTAGGCCTTGGAGATTTTTGGCTGCGCCTTGTGGGAGCATGTCCAAGGGGAGGCTTTTGCATACCCGACGATGCTTTGGTGGACAAAGGACGCCTGGGTGAAGAGGACTAGCCGGACCAGGATAAAGATGTGGTACAGTGACGCGGTGCCATCTTTGAGGGCGGAGACTAGTGCTAGGGTTAATTTTTACCCTTGGAGCCGGTTTGAGGTGGACTAGCTAGGTGGCGCTGAGCGCTGGACGAGCCAGAGGTGGATCATGCGGGGACTCACCTGCGATGTCTACTATTTGGGGGAGAGGGTGACGAGGCATCATGGTCTGGACTTGGCTGCTCTGACGCCGGCTGAGCCTCCGGCTGACATGTTGTTTCCCCGGGAAGGGTCAGCAAACTGGGATTGGTTTAGAGGTGGGCGGCCTGCCCTGGAGTATGTTACTCAGGAGCCCTATCAGGCGTTCGTGGTACGTAGGCTGAGGATGCCTCAGGTGTTGGTGAGGGAGGGGGATTCGGTAGTGAGGATCCCTCGAGCGGATTTTTCGTATACCAAGGATGGGGTTAGGATGAGGGCGGAGATACCCCTCCCAGCGGTGACACCGCGAGCTTTCCGACCTCGACGAATGCTCAGGTATGTGTTGATCGCGTTCTGGTTGTTTTGGCTTCGTACTTCTTTCGTCATTGTTTCGACTGTTTTTTAATGCTTTCGTTTCTTCTTTGCAGTACTCATCCCGGGTTGTGGTTCGAATTTTACGCCAGGTTATCGGGGCGAAGAGGTTTATTCGCAACCTCGTAACGCGAGGGAATGCTCGGGGCTCGGAGAGGGCGGCGCAGCTGGGATCTAGTGCCTCTATGCGGGAGAGGTCCCCTATTCCTGTCAGTGAGACTATGTCGGGCAGGAGGTCTATGGAGACTCCTCGCACTCAGCCTAGGGGGTCGACGGACATTTCTCCTTCTGGCTATATGGACAGGAGCGTGGAGCTCTCCCGGGATCATATCATCTATGGAGGCATAGAGGGACCGGGCTTCGTACAGGGCAGGACCGGCGAGGGATCTTCTTCTCACGGCGGTGGTTACGGCGCTTTTGAGCCGCAGGGAGGTTATGGGACTCTCTTACAGACCCAGGGGACATACGGCCAGAGTTTCGACGCCTTCTCCTTTGGGTATGACTTCTTTTCCGATATTGGGGTGCCGTACCGGGGCGTGTCGGCCGATCCCGAGGATCGATACTCTGATGCCGAGGAGGATGACATAGAGCCGGGGATGGCTTTTCCGGAGGCAGCGACAGAGGGACTGAGCACGGCTTGACGGAATGTGCGGAGGCGCGACAAGGAGATTATCGGGGAGGAGGATCCCGCTCCTGATTCGGATAGTGATTCCGATTGAGTGTACTTGTTAGGGCAGAAAACATATATACATTTGATGCACATTATTTTCTATTTTTGGCATGTAATAACTAAGTTAATACATTTTATTTTGTTAAGTATTTTTGTATATATATATTTTTTGGTTTTGTTAATTTTGTACTGAATACAAGTTGCATGAGCCCGATTTTGTGTTTTATGGGACAAAAGAGAGATCTTTGTGGGGATTTTGAATGAAAATCATGGGGAATGAGCATATTCTCATGTTTGGTCGTTTGGGGAAGGATTTCCTCATTTGGGCAAGTAGATTTCATTGTTGTCAAAAAAGTTTTTGGACTGGGGAACAATCTTATCCGCGTGGATGAGATTGAGGCTGCAATCTCATCTGCGTGGACAAGGGCAGCACCTGGCAGGGTTATTTAAATTTCACCTCAGGCTTGGTCTTCATCACTCAACTTCATCTTCTTTCTGAAGTCACGACCCAAAACCATAGAAAGCCATGGAAAATATGAAAAATTCTCCTAAATTGCCAAAAGAGTTGCAAATGATCTTCTTTGACAAGTTCAAGGAATGGTCTCGGGAAGTCATGCATGGGAATAGTGCCTTCTTTGAAGAGAGATACAAGATCAAGTCTTTATGGTCTCTCAAGGAGCTCATTCCGGATTATGACTTGATGAGGGCTTCTGCCGCATTCTGGGACACTCGGAGACATGTCTTTTGCTTCTCCTACAACGAAGTGGTTCCTACCATTAAGGATTTCAGGGCGTTACTTCGAGGGCCCGAGGTGGAAGAGGTTGCACTTCCCTTACCCGGAGGGATGTCTTTTGCCAACAAATTGTCCAATTTCCTTCAAATTTCTCCGGAGAAAGCTCAAGGTATGATTCGAGGACATGACTATTTTGACATTTCTGGTCTCCCGAATAGGTTTAGGGGCTTGGGTGTTGTTGGTGATTGTTATTAGGATGCCTTTGCTCTTTGTGCAATCAGGTCCCTGTTCATGGTTTGTTCCTTTGGGATGTGCCACCGGTCTCTGTTGGACGTTGTTGTGCACTGCTGATCGGGCCGAGATATAGTTCCCTTGATCTTGGGAGAGACCCTTCATGCTATTGACCGGTTGGCTGCCGGGAAGCGGTACATGCACGGAGGAAGCCCGTTTCTGTTGTCGATGTGGCTGATGGAGAGGTTGGGGGTCCTGCGGGAGGCTCCTCTTGCATTTAGGCCATAGACTTTTGCCAGGAGGGGAGTTACAGTTGAGATCGAGGATCAGGCCTCGTGGGAGCGCTGGATGTCTCAGCGTCGTACCCAGGACATCCGATGGTGGATTCCGCACTGGCAGATAGAGACTAGGAGGACACTCCAAGAGGGATCTCAGGTAGTCATGCTTCCGGGGCTCAGTTGGTCTACCTTCTGCATTCCAGCTTTAGTTCTCAGGCAGTTCAGGATGGAGCAGGTACCTTTGGAGGGCTGCGATGATATTGCCAATCGGGTGGTGATGTCTGTTTCTATGGATGATCCATCTGCATTTTCTTTCTTTTCCCGAGTATGGAGGTATCATGCTTTTCCTCCTATGGTCCTTCTCAGGCATCCGGAGCGTATTTATCTGTCTACTTGGTACTTGGATTGGTACGAGGGACACATGGGGGAGACTCGGGTGACTCTTATGAGGAGGCGTGAGGCCATGGTGGGACCAGGAGATGTCCCCTTGTCAGTATTGAGGAGAGCTGAGGCGAGGGCTAGCCCATATGATAGGAGTGGAGATGATATGTTTGACTTTGAGATGAGAGTAGAACGTCAGAGAGACAGGGTTCCCATGACGCTTCCCAGGAGGCAAGAGATTAGAGATGTGGCCCAGGCGACCAGAGCTTTAATAGAGGCAGGCTTGATGGACCCGGCCCCTATGTCGGAGCTAGGGAGGAGGAGGACGGACATCATTCCCGTGTCTAGAAAGAACACAAGGCATGGCGGGAGGAGACGGAGGAGGACAGAGGGAGATGCTGGCACTAGTGGCTAGACCCTTGAGTATCCATTGATCGCCCTTGCAGGCACATTAGTTTTTAGTTATGTGTTTTTTTCATGTCTTTTCTTTTAGCTTAGTTGTGAGTTTAAGAGTAGACCGGGCTTGAACTCATCAAGAAGTTTTTAACTATAATGAGTAAGTGAATTGCATTAGAGTTTTTCGAGACGCTGGTACGAGGTGATCATTGTGTTGATGACAAAATTTGTTATTTATTTTATGGTTTAGAACGAACCGTTTCCGGCTGCCTACGTTCCCCTCTTACAAGTGGACTAAGGGGTTCAGGTCTCCGTAGTTCGACCCTATGAATTGTTGTTGTTTTTTTTTTTTTTTTTGTAGAAAGGGAAGGTAGAGAGAGAGACGAGAGAAGTGCAACCCTGTTTTTTACCTAGGCTGTTCTTTTTTGGTTTTTCAACTTAGTTGGGTATTACTCTTTTAACACTTTTTTTTATGAAGCTTGAGCTCTTTTTTTTAGGCATCTGCTTGAGTTTTTTTTTTCATTTTTTTTTCTTTTGAAGCATGTGCTTGAGTTTTTTTTTTTTTTTTTTTTTTTTTTTTTTTTTTGAAGCATGCGCTTGAGCTCTCTTTTTTTTTAGAGGGGGTGAAGAGAAATGCGACTCTGTTTTTTACCTAGGCCGCCCTTTCGAGTTTTTGACCTAGTTGGGTATCTGCGGAGCTTGTCTCCGTTCACCGGATGCACGAAGGGATTTCCGTCTAAGTCTGCGAGTTGCATGGCTACCCCAGAGAAGATTTTCTGAACTATATAGGGTCCGATCCAGACGGGCTCCCATTTGCCAAGTGGATTGGTGTGGGTTGGAGGCTTCTCTTTTAGCACGAGGTTGCCTTCTCGGATGTCCCGATGTTTCACTTTCTTGTCAAAGGCCCTGGCCATTCTTGCTTGGTAAGTCCGAGTGTGTTCCATGGCTTTTAGACGACGTTTATCTAGCAGGACCAAGTCATCGTGGCGACTCTGGAGCCACTCGACTTCGTTGATCTGATTTTCCAACAACACGCGGAGCGAGAGAATTTCCAATTCGATAGGAAGTACGGCCTCCATTCCGTAAGTGAGGGCAAATGGCGTTTCCCCTGTGGCAGTTCTGACAGATGTCCTGTATCCCCAGAGGGCAAGGTGGAGCTTGTCTGGCCAATCTATGCCTCGGACGGCCATCTTTCTGAACTACATAGAGTCTTGTTTACTGCTTCAACAACACCGTTGGTTTGGGGCCGATAAGGGGATGACTTGTGATGAGTTATTTTGAATTCTGTCAACAATCTGTCGCATTCTCCCTCGAAATGAGAACCATTGTCAGAAATCACTTTAGCTGGCAATCCGTATCTGCACATGATGTTTTCTTTGATGATGAGGGCTACCTTCTTGGAATTGAGGACTTTGTAAGACTTGGCCTCGACCCATTTGGTGAAATAGTCTATGGCTACCAGGACAAACTCGTGACCGTTGTTTCCCGGTGGTTTAACTTTGCCGATGACGTCGATTCCCCAGGTAACAAAAGGCCAAGGGGTTGCCATACAATAGAGGTCGTGTGGAGGCAAATGGTTGAGATTTGAATAACGCTGACATTTGTCGCAGCTTCTCACGAACTGGATGCAATCCGTTTCCATAGAGATCCAAAAGTAGCCCATTCTCAGGATGACCTGCATTAAGGCTCGAGTATTCATGTGGGGGCCACAGGTATCGCCATGCACTTCATTCATTAGGTCGGCAGCCCTTTGTTTGCTGATACAGCGTAAGAGGGGACCTCGATAGCGCCTTTTGTACAGTGTGTCTCCCAAAAGGACATAGTGGGAAGCCAGGCGTTTCAGAGCCATCATACTTTTTGCCTTGATCCCTTCTTTGTATTCCCCGTCTTCATTTTTGAAGGAGGCTTCACCGCTTTTTAAGTATTTGTAAATTTGAGAATACCACGGGTCATCTACCGGTTCCCTCTCTGCTTCAATCTCAAAGCAGTAGGTTGGGTTTTCTCTTCTCCACACCCTGAAGGGTTTGACTGATTTTCCTTCGGGTATTTCGACAAGGGAAGCTAATGTTACCAGGGCATCTGCGAACCTGTTGCGGTCTCTGGGCAGGTAGTAGAAGCTAACCTCATTGAACTGGGCTGCGAGGTCTTCCATATAGGCGTGATACTTTTGCAGACCCGGATCAATTGTTTTCCACTTGTTTGACACTTGGTTGATGATGAGAGCAGAGTCACCGTATACTTCCAACTCCTTGATGTTCCTTTCCAAGGCTGCCTCCAATCTGGCTATTCAGGCTTCATACTCGGCAGCATTGTTAGTGACCTCGAAGTTGAGCTTTATGGCTATGGGAGTATGTTCGTCAGTGGGGTCAACCAGGAGCATTCCTATTCCATTCCCTCGTTTGTTAGCTTCCCCGTCACGAAGAGTTGCCAGCGATTTTCTCCTTCAAGAGCGAAAATTCCTTCATCAGGAAATTGAGGTTCAGGTCCTTGGCATTCATCACTTGGAAAGTCAGCCAGTTGGTCTGCCATCACACGCCCTTTCAAGGACTTTCTCGTCACATAAGTGATATCGTACTCGGCCAGAAAGAATGACCACTTTGCCAATATCATAGAGAGGGAGGGCTTGTCGAACAGGTATTTGATGGGATCCAATTTTGAGACCAAATGCACTGAGTGAGACTGCATGTAGTGCTTCAACTTCCCCACTACCCATACCAGGCCTGCGCAAGTCTTCTCGCAAACTAAGTAGTTGAGTTCACTGCCCTGTAGCTTCCTGCTCACAAAATAGATGGCGCTTTTGACTTTGGAGTCCTTCTTCTCCTGTGCCAGCATAGCCCCAATTGCGATGTCTATGACAGTCAGGTACAGTAGTAGTGGCTTCTGCCGATGAGGAGGGGAAAGGATCAGAGGATTAACAAGGTATGCCTTGATCTTCTCAAAAGCAAACTGGCATTCTGGGTTCCATTCAGTGGATGTACTCTTCTTCATCAACTTAAAGATAGGCTCGCAGATAGAGGTCAATTGATTCACGAAACGGCTTATGTACTGTAGCCTTCCCATGAAAGATTTAACTTCTGTCAGTGTTCGAGGTGGTTTCATCTCAACTATGGCTTTGATCTTCTGCGGGTCCACTTCGATCCCTCATTCAGTCACCATGTACCCCAACACTTTACCTTGCTTGACGCCGAAGGAGCATTTAACTGGATTCAGCCTCATGGAATGTTCTCTGAGGCGGTCGAAGAATTTTCTCAAATCGACAAAGTGCTGGCCATCGGATCCTTTGGAGTGGACTATCATGTCATCCACGTAGACCTCTATTTCTTTATGAATCATGTCGTGGAACAGGGCAGTGGCAGTCCTCTGGTAGGTAGCCCCAACGTTCTTCAGACCAAACGGCATGACTGTGTAGCAATATGTTCCCTAGGGGGTAGTGAAAGCTGTCTTAGCCTGGTCCTCTTCGGCCATTTTGATCTAGTTATAGCCGGCAAAACCGTCAACGAAAGACTTGACCTCGTAATTGGCTGTGGTATCTACCAGCATGTCAATGTTGGGCAGGGGGAAGTCATCCTTTGGGCTGGCCTTGTTGAGATCTCTGAAATCCACGCAGCATCGGACTTTTCCATTAGCCTTGGTGACTATTACGATGTTGGAGAGCCAGGTGGGGTACTCAATGACCCGGATGAATTATGCTTTAAGCATCTTCTCAATTTCTTCCTTTACTTGTAACGACCACTCAGATTTGATCTTTCTCAGCTTCTGTTTGACTGGCTTGACTTCTGGATCTAACGGTATCCGGTGCTCCACTATGGAGGGATCGAGGCCGGGCATATCCTTGTAAGACCATGCAAACACATCCACAAATTCCCTGAGTAGTTTCGTAAGAGTTGCTTGTTCGGGCCCGTCGAAGAAACTGCCAATCTGCGTCTCTTTAGGCTCTGCTGTAGTTCCCAGATTCACACGAGTCAAAACCTCCTCGGCAGCTTGGGCTCGGTTTTTCTCTTTCTCAACAACCTGCTTAAAGATTTCTTTAATGTATTGTTCGTTTAGTGTGTCTGCATCTTTATCTAGTAAATCATTATTAACCGTTTTTAAGTTATTAGTTAATTTATCATTAGTTAAAGTGGCAATCAGGGAATACTCAGAAAGGTCGATCATTTCATTCAGAGTAAAAGGAAGTACAGCATTGGCTACAACTTCATAGTCTTCTGGCGTAAGGCCATCAGACGACTCTAGGGACTCGAATTCGACGACAAGAGACTCAGAGGACTTGAAATAGGTGGACACAAGGGGACGGGGGACCAATCCAAGCTTCGTGAGCATTTCTTCTTTGCTTGCGGACGGACCGGATAGAGTTTCCCAATTCTTCAAAGGCATGGTAGACTGCATGACCATGGCTCGGGGATCTAGCAGTTTTTGTCCTCCTGCCTCGATTACCGCGATCATTTCTTTCACTGAGCTCCAGTCGATCAGGTCTGGAATGTGCACTTCTTCCCAAAACATCTGCTGCATGACGGGGCCATCCCATTCATCTAGGGAGAATTCTGGAGTCTTGGCCTTTGGCATGACCAGTTCAAACTCAGCTGTTGTGGCCTTCTCGACAGTCAAAATGACTTCGTTGAGCTTCTCAAACTGCTTTACCAGCTCTGGTACCCCTTTTAAAGTGTACTTGCTCTTCATGGTGGTATTAGCCCCAGGTATCTTGGGTAGGTCGAGAAACATTCTACAGACGGGGTTGGCTCTGGTTCCCCTGAACTTACTGAGGTTCTCCTGTAGCTTCAGCTAGCCTTCTGTAGGCGTGGGCTCTTTGACTGTGGCATCATCCAGCTGTGGAGCGCCTTTCACGAAGTAGTCAGTCATGTTAAGACTAAAAGAGGGAGATTTGGGGCCGTTGAAAGGGACCTTTCCTGCAGCAGCTTCCTTTCTTTTTCGAGCAATTTCTTTCTCTTTTGCAATTCCCTCTAAAGTTGGCACATATCCCAGGCCATGGCGAGTTTTCTGTTCCTTCACCTCGATGACCTTGTGAGTCCCCTGTAGGCGTTTCCCGAGACCCAAACCAGGCAGGTAATTCATCTTTCTCATCATCCTCATAACAGGAAGGATCTTGTCCCGGGTGGCAGTCAGATCCATGTTGCAAACTTGGACTTTTGGAGACTCCACTGTGAAGCCAGTCAGGATAAGGCCATCCTCATCATGTTTGATCTCTAGTATGGGTATTCCACCCGTGTCGGTGCCTTCCAGAGTGACTAGATCTCCATAAATGGTTGTTAGATCCCCATCTGAAACGAACTTTACACATTGATGAAGGCTCGACGCGAACCCATTAACTTGGTGCAGCGTCCCAACAGAGAATTAAAGGTGATTGGGATATCAATGACTTGGAATTCTACGGGTATCATTTTCTTGCCGAGCAGGTGAATGAACGGCCTCCGAAAAAACAACGTTTTCTCATGTTTTTGTAAATCGTTTTTTTTTTGTTTTGTTGTTTATCTTTTGAATTTTTTATTTTGGGAGTCGCCACGCCGTTTTTAAAATAAAACATTTAAAAACCTATTTTTAAAGAGAATTTGGATTCGGGGGTCTGGTTACGTGTTGGGAAGAACTTGAGAGTTCACCCAACACGCCTCTTTCGAGACTTTCAATCAAACATTGAACAATTATAATCATTCAAAATGTGTGTGCAATATGTGTCAACAAGCGAGGCATGCAAATTTGGATTTTATTGATGGTATAGGGACTGGATACAACTTGTGAACCCTGCCAGGGGGCCACTCCCTTACAAACGCAGACTTGCATTACAAGGCAGAAGGCTGAGACAGTCTGCTCAGAAGGCTCTGATGTCGTCCGACACAGGTCTTCCTCAGAGAGGGATGTCGGATGACATAAGGCCTCCTGGTCAGATTGTCCCTTACAACACCAAGGCTGCTCTGGAAATTGGAACAATATTATTTTTAACTAGGAAGAGGCACTATTTAAAGGCCTAGGATCAGTTTGGGGTTGATTGGAGTAAGCAAAGCCAAGATCGACTTTTAATGATACGGATGTCATATGACATAGAGCATCCGAAGTTGTCTATGTCACATGACACACCGCCTCCATCAATGGATCGCACCCAAACAGACCTTAGACACCCCAAATAGTGGCAAATGAGCCAAAACTACTTGAGCAAGCTTTGAGTCACAAAGGGGGATCAATCTTGATAGATCTGAAGTCCATGAAAGCTGTACAGCCCTCTGGGAACTCTATGTCGTATGACACAGGACCTCTTGAGAGTCCCATGTCGTCCGACATAGGCGGCTGTTCGGTGCCCTTGATCGGATTTGATCCCACCTTGTTCCCAAAGCAAACTAAGCTATATTTATTAACTGAAAGCAGTAAAATAGTAACACTACGTGAGTATTATGGGGGGGTCACATGGCTTTAATGGCCAAATGTGATAAATCACACATTTATGGCCATTGTCATGTAGCCACCTCCTCCTAACTCAAAGGAAACCAACCAAGATTCAAACTTTAATGGTGCTAAGGCCACCAAATGTTCAGATCTGAGGTGGAGAGAGGTGAATATGGAAGATTCACCTCTCCACCACCTTTATCATGCAAAATCCCAAATATTTCACATAATATCAAGACATGTAAGCATGCAAGATGATATGGATGAATATGCAAGAGTTAATCAGAGAGAGAATGGGTTTAGGGGCTACCTATTGTAGTCCACAAGGTAAAAGCACCAATCGTATGGTGTTTATCCCTTCAAAGCACCAACAAAGGAAGCCTTTCTTTGGATCTTAGCTTGGGGGTGTGTGTGTGTGTGAGGAGGGAGGTGAGTGTGTGTATATGAGAGAGAGAATGAGTGTATATTTCTGCAGAGTTTCCCCTCTTACCAAAATCCTCCCAAAAGTCCCCTAAAATGATCAGCCATGCCCTTTATTTATAGGCATGCTGATAGGAGGCTCCATGTCAGACGACAGAGGGAGTTAAACCGCCTTTGGATAACCGGTGTTGTCCGACACCGGTCAACTTAATGGCACAGTTGGGCTGAATGGATGGCAGGCCCAATGGGTTGAGTGATTAAATGGATAATTGGGCTCAAATTGCATTTTAGCAAATAAATGAGCCCAAAAATCAAGGAAAGTGGACCCAAAAACACGAGTTCGGGTCGGGGTACTCACAGAGCCCCTCGGCGACGTCACTTCCATGGGAAGTGGGGTCATCGACACAATGAGAATCCTGAGCCGGACACAAACGGCGGGGGAAAAGGATGACCAAGATGGTCGAGTGGCTGGACCTTTTGTGGAAAGGATTCCTACGTATCCCGTGGGGGAATCAAGCCGAATTGTAGTTCAACAAGATGGACGTTTGCGTCTCGGGGAAATCGACCATAATGGTCATGCGGCTGGACCTTTTATGAAAAGGATTCCTACGTATCCTGTGGGGGAATCAAGCCGAATCGTAGTTCAACAAAGAGGTGGCGCCAATGAGAGGCCATGGGCTTTATACCCAAGTGGCTTGTTCGAGGGGAGTCACCCCGAAGATTGACTGCTCCAAGGAGTCACCCCGAAGATTGGCGTTCCAGTGGAGTCACCCCGAAAGATTGAAGGATTTTACGTAGTGGGAGTCACCACGAAGATTGACTATTCCAAGAGAGTCACCCGGGCTTTGACTTATTCCAAGGAGTCACCCCGAAGATTGATCGTTCCAAGGGAGTCACCACGAAGATTGACGTTTCAAGGGAGTCACCCGATTGGCATTCAGGAGTCGCCGGTGATCGTTTCTGAGCGAGTCACCCAGAAGGATTGGTTTGTTTCCAAGGGGAGTCACCCGAAGATTAGGTCTTCTAAGGAGTCACTCCGAAAGGTATTAGCCTTCAGTCACGGATTGATGTTTTGGGAAATTTATACGGTCTTCCGGACCGGGTAATTTATAGCCTTCCGGGCTACGGATAATGATTTTGGGAAATTTATACGGTCTTCCGAACCGGGTAATTTATAGCCTTCCGGGCTACGGATAATGATTTTGGGAAATTTATACGGTCTTCCGGACCGGGTAATTTATAGCCTTCCGGGCTACGAATAATGATTCGAGAAAGACTGAGAGGTGGGCATTTAAACCCGAATGAAATGGTGAATTTGATGATAGGTAGTCACGAGGTACTGGCAAAATTGACCAGGGGCAGAAGACGAAAATTACCCCTTCTGGAACGTGGATGTCGTACGACATGGGGCCTTCCCCAGGCTGTTTTAATTAAAACCCTCCAGTCGTAAGACACAGGGTTTAAACTCAAACAATCAGCCGCCGAGTTTTCTGAGAGAGAAGAAAATTTGAAATTTCCTCCCTCCGATTTTGATTCAAACCAAATCGACAATGCCTCTGAGAGCGGAATCAAGAAGGCAAGTGCAATGATCGTTGTCCGAGAGGAGGAAGCTCGTCGATCGGAACAAACAGAAGAAATTTCCGGAGGGGAATGGGCTCTATCCGAGCCTTGATTTACATACTTCCACCGCGGAGCGAATGGGGGTAAGTAATCTAAACCATCAACCCTTCCCTTTTCTTTTTTGAAGTTGGATTTCTAGGGCTCGAGATAGAATTTGGGAAAAATCGCACCCAAAAGGATGTTGCATGCTTGAAATGCATTGTCTTGAAAAGATTTATTTTTTTGTTCTTTTGAAAGAATTATGTGATTTTAAGGATCAAAAATGCACATAAGTAAAAGAATGCACTCACCATTATGAGTATGTTCTGATACCTGTGCTGTGCTTACCTGCAGGCTTTGCGGACCAAGGGGTCCCCTGAGGCGATTGCCACGATTTAGGGTATTCTTCCCGGTTCTTCTAATTTGCCTGACAGTCCTAAGGGCTTGATATTTGCTGCTGGCCTCGGCCCGTTTTTTACTGCCGTTGGAGAGTTTGGGGACACTCCTAGGAGCATGGAGTTGGTGCGGGCTTTCAGGCAGTATTGGTGGGATTCTGCCCACACTTTTCATTTGTCTTGGGGTGAGTCCACCATCACTCCCTATGATTTCACTGTCATCAAGGGTTTGCGGTTCACGGGCAGACCTATCTTTTCTGAGGATCCTGGTGTCCTGAGCCCGGACGCCATTAGAGCACTGACTGGCCTGACCCTTCGCCCGAAGGGCAATGGAGTTCCACTGGCGGACCTTCATTTGGCTTTGACACAGCAGTGCCGTCTCTTCTCTGAGGGTGTTGCTACGATTCTGGTGAGCGATTGGCGAGGCGTTTGCACAGCCGATGATTTTTGATACACGTTTGATGCCTCTACTACGGCATTGACTCTTCTGCTGGAGCCTCATCGAGACTGGGGCGAAGTCTCCACCTTTTCGTGGGGCGAGGCTGGCTTGGCTCAGGTGTATAGAGCCTTGGATGAGGTGAGCAGAGGCACGGTGACCTATTTAGATTGCTATCAGACTGTTCTGGAGGTATGCCTTTTTTACTTTTTTGTGCATTGACTGTTGCATTGCCTTTTCTGTCATCATTGTATCACTGCTGCTGCATACTGAAAGCTTCTTGTCTTTTGATTCCAGGTGTGGGCCTATGAGGTGTTTGGATGTTACCCGCTTGAAATTTGTGGTGATAGGATTGCTGCAGCACATGTTCCACATCCTTGGGGTGGACCTTTCGGGCTAGGGAGAGCGGAGAGTGGACGGGGTGAAGCCCGAAGACGGCTTGTTATCATGATACGTTGATTGCCACTAGGGCACCCGGTAGTAGAGAGTATGTGGTTGGTTTAACAAGTTTAGGAAAAATTTTGTGCTAAGCGGTATCGGTGAAAAATTCAGCAAGAGCTAAATCACAAAAAAATTCAAAGCAGAGTAGCTAAACCGCCAAGGTTTCGGTTGCTTTCGATCTAAACGCGGTTTAAAGATGGATTACGGACCAAACAGCAATTTAAAACAATCTTAAAAACAATCTTGGCCTCCATTTTCAAACAATGAAACAAATATAAAAACCATTTACTCTTCAAACTTCAGAATTTCTTCAATATTTGCTCAAAATTGATGATTCGAGCTTGATAATCTTGGATAAGGAAATTATATGGGATGGGAATCAATATTTAGTGAGGAAGAAGGAATGATTTTGTGGTTTGATGAGAGAAATTTTAGAGAGAAGAGAGAGAGAGAGGCCAGGCAGAAAAAATGCTAGGGTAAGAGATTGTTAGGAAAATCTCTGCAAATTGCACTTTGGCCCCTTGTTGACGATTTTTTATAATGTAAGTTAGCTCGATTTCATAGCTAGGTTCCATAGATCGGTTTACTTTCAGTTTGGCAGTTGATTCCATGGCACAGGTTTGACAGTTCGATTTAGCTCGGTTGGCTTGGCACCCTCAAACGCAAGCTAAACACTTAAAACCATGTGGTTATAAATTTTCTGTGACTATTGTAAATAAAACAGGCACCAACCCCACGGTTTAGCTTAGTTGATCTCAAGCAGCAGTTTGAGCTAAACATTCCCTGCATTGGGTTGAGGTTGTTTCCATGGCATGGCGGGTATGGTGAGGATGTGGTTGGTGATGCCGCTTTGGTGACCGGGGCGAGGAGGAAATGCCGATCGGTGGGAGGGAGATGCCTGTACTTGGGAGAGAGAGTGCATGGCGAAACACGGTTATGGTGCCGCCGCTCGCGTCCCTTACGCGACCCTCACGAGGAATTGGTATACCAGGCCTTGCACGACTGGAGCGGTTGCGGAGCTTAGTATTGGCGAGAGTTGTCCGATGATGGGGATTATGGCCGATTTGTCTTTACTCGGCTGGCGACCCTGGTCATAGGGAGGAGGAGACGGGGATGCAGAATCCCGATGCCTCCCAGATTCTTTGAGTATGAGGTTGAGGGTCCCATCCGCCGTTCCTCGTTTGACATGTACGAGACTCATCCCCATTTACGGCTTCCTTGGGACTATCTCTGTGAGCATTCTTTTCTTTTACCGCTTTGTTCAAGCCTTTTCTTGCTTTCTTTCCCCAGTATTGATTGTTTGATTACTTGCGCCTCTTTTGTGTTCATTCAACGGAGTTCCAGCCAAGACTTACGGGGCGGTGGCTAAGCGTTCACCGGGGCGTGAAGATCTTTGCGCGGGTTTCGAAGAGTGCGAGCATTGGAAGGGAGACGCGGCTCCCGGCTACAGTGACGTCGTGCCTCCGAAGAAGAGGCCTGGGCGACTTTGGCTCCTTAGCTCGCAGGCGGGCGGTTCGAGTCGGCGGCCCGGCCGATGATGATGATGGTGAGGACGATCCTTATCGCCCCCTTTCTCCACAGTGCCCGAGTGGCACGGATATTATGGCGAGCCCCGGCCTTGGGCCCAGTATGAGGATGATGATGACTCTGACGGCGAGATTCATGAGGCACAGGAGGGTGGCGGCGACGGCCAGGAGCAGAGTGGCTATAAGGAGGAGGTAGGCAGCGTCCGGGACGACAGCGGCTCTGAGGAGGACGAGGAGGATTCAGATGACGACTCCGAGTCGGAGTGATCATGGCGGTCCCCTTTTGCCGTGCTTTTAGGATTCCTTAGGAATAGAGAGGGAGAAAATGCATGCACTATTTTTTTTTTTGCTTTTTGGGTTATAAAATAAGTATTTTATTGCATTTTGTAGCTTAACAACTAAAGTATTTGCTTATTTGTATATTCGCCTGTTCATGTGTACAAGTCCGTCCAAACAAAGGCACAAAAATGGTGGCTTTTGATGTGATTGGGTGTTTTTGTGATTTTGTATGTATTGGGTGATGTTTATGTGCAATACCTTGCGATGTGTTGGGTATGCGGATCCTCTCCCGTAGGCTTGATGAATGAAAGGGATTGTGTATGTATGGTTTTGGGTGTTTTGGACAGGTTTGGGTAGGCTTTGAGCAAGCATTGGGTTGATAAGGGGTTCTTTGCCGATTTAGCGGTTTGTTCTTGAGTGTACGATGGGGCTTCCCATGTCGTTCGACACAGGACTTCATGGGATAGCCCTATGTCGTCCGACATGGAGAGTCTGAGGGACATGTTTTCTTGTTCAGCAATCCCTAGCATTTAAAGGGAGGCAGACTCGTAAAAAACACATTCCAGCAGTCATAGCAGAAACCAAATTGATTTTCCACCCCGAAATTAGCCCCAAGATTCGACCTTTGACCCGAAATGGAGCATTACAACGACAGATCCAAGATCAAAGAACGTCAATTTCACTCCGATCTCGTCAATCTAACCCCCCACCATCATAGCACCAATAGGAGGGTTATCGATCAACGGTATGGGTTGAGATGCATACGAGGGCATTAAAGGTGGGCGGTAGGTGGAATCTTCTCCGGGTGCGTCCGAGATATTGGGATTGCGAGAGGCATGTCTTTACACCCTTTCATCTGATGAGTTTACACCCACCATTGAAGAGTTACGTGCACTTGGCCAGGGGAGCTGAGCTCGAAGGATGCGGTCTTCCCATGAGATTCACGACCCTTGAGTGAAGAGTTGGCCAATTTCTTGGGATTTCACCTGAGCGGTATCGATCGATTCTTGACTGTCCTTTATTGACACAGCGAGATAGCCGATTGGGACCATTATCACGTCGGAGCTTTTTGACCTATCCACGGCCATGGACATTTTTATGCTGATCATGATCTCCCTATACTGCTTTTGTAAGTATGACGGGGTATGCTCCGATTTACTGCTAGGAGTTGTTAGGCAGATGCGGGGTTACCGAGGTACCACGGCGGCGAGATTCGGCCGGGCGAGGAGAGAGACATAGTTCCCATTTTGCTGGCAGAGACCTATCATGGGATGGACCGACTGGCTGGAGGGTCATTACACATGGGACGCGGCAGCCCCAGTCTCTTATCGTTGTGGCTCTTTGAGTGGTTTGGACTTATATCCCCATTACCCGCAGGGCAGACTGCAGCACCTTGGGTTACACAGCAGAGGCGAGTAGCTCCGGAGGCCTCACAGGAGAGCTGGCAGAGGCGACTGACCAGGTATACCACCACAGATATTCAGTATTGGGTTCCCGGATGGAGGCTCGAGATCATGAGCGGCAGACAGGATGATTTTGTTGTCGTAAGGCTGCCAGGATTGCACTTTTCATCATTTAGCATCCCCTTACTTGTTCTGAGGCAGTACGGGTACCCACAATAGGTTATTGGCGGGTTCAGAGAGCAGATAGCTCGGGATACCGTTCCTCTTGACATGACTGATGTCCGGACTCTCAGATTCTTTGCCAGGGCCTTTTCGAGAGCAGCTTTTCCCGCTCACACATTGATACGGAAGACCCGGGGGATCATATATCTGTCCACCTTGTATCTCATTTGGTATAGGGAGCAGATGGGGCCGGTTCAGCATACCATTGAGGCATATTTCCAAGGGATCCGAGGAGGAGACCAAACTAGCCGGGAGTTACGTGATCTTTGGCGTGGCCCGACGACAACGTGACCAAACGATCCGGCAGCAGATTTTGAGAGACTTGTAGAGAGGAGGGCCAAGATGAGGGATGACCCTGAGGTTATGGCCTGGAGGACAGCCTTGAGAGAGGAGAGGGCTGCCCAGGCAACACTGAGAGCTGCCGGATTGGTTGACTCACCGACTCATATTATTCCTGAGCCGGGACGACGGGAGACAGAACTGTTTGGGATAGCTAAGCCAAAGACCTCCCGAGGACCGAGGAAGAGGAAGAAGAAGAATGCTAGTTCGGGAGTGGGAACGAGTGACTAGAATTAGGTGACCGGTCATTGTATCCCTTATTGCCGACACACACAGTTTAGACGTACCTTTTTAAAAGATTTTATTTTTGCTAATGTTAATGAGTCGAGAGTGGACCGTGCTTGAACTCATCAATGAATGTATTAATGTAATGAAAGTTGAAATTACTTCAGAACTTAATCAAGACACATTTTGGCAATCACGAATACAACTGTTGACAGGATTTGGTGATTTTTATGATTTTTAGACCGAACCACGAACTGTTGCCTACGTTCCCCATTTACAGAATGGACTAAGGGGCTCAGGTCTCCGTAGTTCGACCCAATTAACTTGTATTTAAAGAAAGGGATAGATAGAAGGGGGACAGGTGGTGCAACCCTGTTTTTTACCTAGACCGCCCGTTTTTAGGGTTTTCAGTCTAGTTGGGTATATTCTTTAGCACCGAGCGCGCCCTTTGTTTTGCACGGACTGCCTATTGAGAGGTTTTCAGTCTCATCTGGGCACATTATTTTTGCGCTTTTATTATTATTTATTATTTATTTTTTTCTTTTTTTTTTTTAGAGAGGGGGAGACTCGATTTAGACGTAATAGCGGTGCAGTTTGTCGCCGTTCACCGGGTGCATGAAGGGGTTACCATCCAAATCTGTCAACTTCATTGCCCCACCAGAGAAGATCTCCTTCACCAAATACGGGCCCACCCAGACTGGCGGCCATTTGCCCAAAGGACTGAATTGATTTGGCGGTTTCTCTTTTAAGACCAAATCACCCACCTTAATGTCGCGGGGATGTACCTTCTTGTCAAAGGCTCTAGCCATACGCTTCTGATAAGCCCGGATGTGCTCCATCGCCTTAAGCCTTCACTCATCTAGAAGAGCTAACTCGTCATGTCGACTCTGAAGCCAGTCTATCTCGTTGACTTCATTTTCAAGCAGAACCCGAAGAGAGGGTATCTCTAACTCGATGGGCAAAACGGCATCCATTCCATATGTCAAAGCAAATGGGGTTTCACCGGTGGCTGTTCTCACTGAAGTACGATAGCCCCATAATGCCAAGTGAAGTTTCTCAGGCCAATCCCGGCTCCTCTCGGCCATCTTCCGGATGATCCTTTCCAGGTTCTTGTTTGCGGCCTCGACAGCACCATTGGTTTGAGGGCGATAAGGGGAGGACTTATGTCGCTTGATCCTGAACTCAGCGAGCAGTCTGTCGGCATCTCCCTCGAAGTGCGACCCGTTGTCGGAAATAATCTCGTTTGGAACTCCATACCGACACAGAATGTTTTCTTTTATAAAATGGGCCACCTTTTTGGAGTTGAGGACTTTGTAGGATGCTGCTTCAACCCACTTGGTGAAGTAATCCACAACGACTAACACAAATTCGTGCCCGTTACTACCGGCAGGAGTTATCTTTCCAATAACGTTGATCCCCCAAGTTGCGAACGGCCAAGGAGTGCTCATGCAGTAGAGATCATGGGGAGGTATATGGTTGAGATTGGAGAACCGCTGACACTTATCGCAGGTTCGCACAAACTGGATACAGTCAGTCTCCATGGAGATCCAATAATAGCCCATCCTGAGTATGCTGAACATCAAAGCTCGGGCGTTCATATGTGGTCCACATGCGCCACCATGGACCTCTTCCATGACCTTTCTGGCCTTAGACTTGCTGATATAGAGTAGAAGTGGCCCTCGGTGTCTTTTCTTCCATAAGTCATCTCCCAGAATAACGTACTGTGCAAACAACCTTTTCAAAGCTTGCAAACTTTTGGCGCGGAGACCTTCTTTCAGCTTACCATCCTCCTCTGTCGGGAACGAGGCTTCGCCATGCTTAAGGTACTGAAAGATCTGGCTGTACCATAGGTTATCGACCTTTTCCAGTTCAATCTGACAACAGTAGGCAGGGTTTTCATGCCTCCCAACCCTGAATGGCTTTACTGACTTTCCCTCCGGAATCTCTATCAAAGAGGCTAAAGTGGCCAGGGCATCCGCGAACCTGTTTTTGTCCTGGGGTAGGTAGTGGAATGTGACCTCCTTGAATTGGTTGATCAGGTCCTCCATGTAGGCATAGTACATCTGCAGGTACTGGTCCACAGTTCTCCACTTATTGGACACCTGATTGATGATTAGCTGGGAGTCTCCGTACACCTCCAACTTTTCGACATTTCGCTCTAAAGCTGCCTCGAGGCCGGCTATACAAGCTTCATATTCCACGGCGTTGTTAGTAGCCGGGAAGTTCAACTTGATAGCAATGGGGGTATGCACATCCTTCGGATCAACCAACACAATACCGATACCATTGCCCCTCTTGTTGGCGGCACCATCAAAGAACAACTGCCAACGGTCTGTACCTTCTACCATAAAAATTCCATCGTCTGGAAACTGGGGTTCGAGTCCACGTGCCTCTGAGCTCGAGAAATCTTCCAAATGATCTGACAGAGCTTGGCCTTTAATTGCCTTGCGGGTTAAAAACTTGATATCAAACTCGACTAAGAAGAATGACCACTTCGCAAGTCTTAATGAAAGAGAAGACTTATCGAATAGGCACTTGATGGGGTCCATCTTCGACACCAGGTGTAGTGTATGCGCCAACAGATAATGTCTCAATTTGTTGACCACCCATACTAAAGCTGCACAGGTTTTCTCTAAAGCTGAATAATTCAATTCGCTGCCCTGAAGTTTCTGGCTGACGAAGTAGATGGCATTCTCCACTTTTGAATCTGGCTTTTCTTGCTTGCAAGCGTAACTCAAACGGCCGTATACATGGCTTGTCAAATATAGCAACAAAGTCTTGCCCTTATGCGGGGGACAAAGGATCGGGGGATGGACCAAGTAGGCCTTGATTTTCTCAAAGGCGATCTGACACTGCTCGTTCCATTCAACCTCCTGATTCTTCTTGAGTAGCTTAAAGATCGGCTCACAAATAGAGGTTAGCTGGTGGATGAACCGACTGATATATTGGAGACGGCCCATGAAAGCCTTCACCTCTGTGACTGTCGTCGGTGGCTTCATCTCCATGATGGCTTTAATCTTTCTCGGATCGGCTTCAATTCCCCGTTTCGTGACCATATATCCCAGAACTTTTCCTCGGACTACGCCGAAAGTGCATTTTGCCGGGTTCAGTCTCATGTCATGTTCCTGCAGCCGGTTAAAGAATTTCCTTAAGTCGACCAAGTGTTGACCATCTGATCCCTTAGAGTGGATAATCATATCGTCAACGTAGACCTCGATCTCCTTATGGATCATGTCATGAAAAAGCGCAGTGACTGCCCGCTGATAAGTGGCGCCGGCATTCTTCAGACCAAAGGGCATAACCATATAACAAAAGGTTCCCCAAGGGCTAGTGAAGGCAGTCTTTTCCTGATTTTCTTCGACGACTTTAATCTGATTGTAACCCGCAAAGCCATCCACAAATGACTTGACTTCGTAACTGGCAGTAGTATCCACCAACAGATCGATATTGGGTAAGGGAAAATCATCCTTCGGGTTGGCCTTGTTTAGATCCCTGAAGTCCACACAAACCCTGACTTTGCCATTCAACTTGGTTACCGTCACTATGTTGGCCAACCACTTCGGGTATTCGACCACTCTAATGAAACCCACTCTGAGCAGCTTCTCTATTTCTTCTTTGACCTGGAGAAACCATTCTGGCTTAATTCCGCGAAGCTTCTGTTTGATGGGCCTGGCTTCTGGGTCCAGGGGTATTCGGTGCTCGACAGTTGAGATGTCCAATCCGGGCATGTCCTTGTAGGACCAGGCAAACACGTCCACGTATTCTTTGAGCAAATCAATGAGGGCTTCCCGTTCTTCCCCGATGAAGAAACTTCCAATCTGTGTCTCTTTGGGTTCTTCAGTAGTTCCCAAATTCACCGTAGTCAATACCTCATCGGCAGCTTGGGCCCAATTGTTATCTCGCTCAAAAACCTGCTTTATATTATCATTTAAAAAGTTTTCGTCTAAAAAGTCTGTGTCCTCTTCAAATGAGTCATTATTAACCACTTTTAAGTCATTAAGATTTGTTTTAGTTAACTTATCATTTGTTAAGGTGGCAATTAAGGGATACGCAGAAAGGTCAACCATTTCATTCAATGCAAAAGGGAAGACAGAGACTACATATTCATAATCCTCGGGCATGAGGCCTTCGGATGACTCGGAGGACCGGAATTCAAGGATTTCTGACTTAACTGACTCTTGAACCTAATGACCTTGGACCCTATACTACTTATTTGACTCAAAGCTTGATATGGGCTGGCCGGGGTTTACTTTCTCTTGCTGTCGCCCCGAGGAGTGGCAGTCTTGCCAGCGCCCTTTAAAAGACTGGAGACTCCGAGTTGATCGAGAACTTGTCGGAAATCACTGACAGGCCGGTACCCTGGGAAGATGGTGCGGGGAGCTAGAGAAGCCCGATGCAATTCTTTGGCTAGCTCGTCCATTACAACCAAACTCATTGACTGAAGGGTTTGGTTTGTCTTGTCGATACACTGCCAATAAGTCATATCCTCTCTATTGGTCTCTGACATCACAACCTTATCCGTATGGCCAAAAGGAGGATTGACCCGGATGATGCTGATGAAGTCTTCCTCGGGAGATATTTTGATTTCGCCTTGGTTCACTCTGTATTCCATGGGAGTCTTATATTCTGCTTCCAGATCTGCTAGCTTTTTGTTGAACTTTGTAGTGGCAACAAACTCCGAGCTCTTTAACTCAAGAGGATTAGTGATTGCAGGAGTGTTGGGCTGGACTTTGTCATGGCTGACTGGTTCCTTGGCATAACTGACGTAATAGTCGAACTTACCTGAGGGCTCTCCTAAAGTTCCCACACCCTTGTCTCCAGCTTCATACCTTTCTTTCAATTTCTGTTGCATGGAATTCTTCTTCTTATTCTTTCTCGAAGGGGCATCTTCGTTGATCCAGTCTTGATATTCACCTTCCAAACAGTCCTCGCAATCACACACATCATACTAGATGTGGGGGGTAGGTTGAGCTGGGATGACCCCTCCTAGTACCTGGTCATTACCATTGTTGATTACCGCATTGGTCATCCTTAACACTGGAATGTTGGAACTGACGATTTCCACGGATTATTTGAGACTGCTGGAAACGAATCCCTGACCGGAGAGAAACTGATTAACCGACCGCCCGAAACTCTGACCCAATACTTGCTCGCTGAAAGGGGGAGAGAACGGTTTTAGGTAGGGGAGAGGATAGGCTTAGGACGGACTCATGCATATGCTCTTTTGTTTTTTTATTTTTTATTTTTTTATAAATGATTTTTATTAATCCTAGGAATGGTTGGAAAAGGGGGACACCTTCTTTTTCGCATTCTACACTATTCCTGGATCAGTGGGTTCCATCACTACGTCTATAGACCCCCTGTATTCCACCTGTATTGCACCTCTGGGACGGACAATCCCGGCAGAGGTCCTATAGGGCACGTGGAACCCACCAATCAAAAGGAAGAACGGACCTACGGGCATACAAGTCAAAACAAGTCAAACTCGAAATTTTCAAAACCAAGTCCAAGTCAACGTCTAGACTAGGGAGGAGAGAGGGTCGAAAGTACGTTTTGAATGTACGAGACCACAACTTGCAGGAAAAATCCTGGAAAAAATTGGGCATGACCTCTCCTCTCTTCGAGTCGAAAATCCGGCATGGCCTCTCGTCGCTTCGTGGCAAAATTTCGGCAGAACCTCCCGTTAGTATGTGTCAAGAATTCGACATGATCTCGCGTTAGTACATGTCGAGAACGCGTCATGACCTCTTGCGAAGTCAAATCGAGAAATCGACATGTACCTACGTTGAGACATGTTAAGATTTTGACGTGTACTCACGTTGAGTTATGTCGTAATTCCGACATGAAGAGGGAAAGTATGCCAAGATTTTGTAGATGGAATATGACTCGGACTTTGTGAGAAAATTTTGAAAACCGAGTTTGAAAAGTGTTTTGAAAAGTATCTGACCAAAAACCAACCGGTCACGGTAGAAAGTGTGTCACGGACAAGTGTTGGCTGACTCCACAGGCTAGGAGGACTTTAGGCGCTCAAGCGTAAGCGAAACACGTCACTGTCCGCGATGCCGTCCGTACACTCCCGGGTTCTAACTCTATGTGCAGGTAGCGTGCGAGTAGTGTGAAGGTATCTTCTAGGAAAATATTTTTTATTTTTTATTTTTTATTTTTGAATGCAAATTTAAATATGCAAAAAGGAAAAAACAAGAGAGTGAATCCAAAAGCACGACAAAAAAGGGGACTGCCCCGAATGCCAAAAGATCACCAGTAGCTGTATCGTGGAATTGCTCTGCCTTGTTTCATTCTGATCAAATGGAACTGCTCCTGTACTTCCCTCCCATGTCGTCCGACACAGGAGCTCTTACCAGCAGAACCAAACAAATAGCAAGGGGGAAGAGCCCCATCATCCAAAATGCTCGCACACCAAGGCTATTGAAAAACATATAGGCACAGAAGCATGGCAAGGCACACAAGAGCACACAAAATGACACAATTCACACACAAGGAGAATGAAGAAATTGTCCAAGTTGATTTAAAGAAAGTTAGACCCTCTTAAGAAAAACTTTTCCTTTTTCAAAAAAAAAGAAGAATGATACCGGTACGCAGGATTGTTAGACCACAATTTATCCCAAGCCCCGGGTTAGGGAGCGATACAGGAAGGTTAATGGTTTCCACCTATATACCAAGTATTGTTTTCATTTTTTTTTCAAAAACAAAGGTTTTTCAATGTAAGTCCCCAGCGGAGTCGCCACTGAATGAACGCCCTCCGAAAACAACATTTTTATTGTTTTTGCAAATCATTTTTTTTTTGTTGTTTATCTTTTGAATTTTTGAATTTTGGGATTCGCCACGCCGTTTTTAAAGGAAAACATTGAAAAACCTATTTTTAAAGAGAATTTGGGTTCGGGGGTCTGGTTACGTGTTTGGGAAGAACTTGAGAGTTCACCCAACACGCCTCTTTCGAGACTTTCAATCAAACATTGAACAATTATAATCATTCAAAATGTGTGTGCAATATGTGTCAACAAGTGAGGCATGCAAATTTGGATTTTATTGATGGTATAGGGACTGGATACAACTTGTGAACCCTGACAGGGGGCCACTCCCTTATAAACGCAGACTTGCATTACAAGGCAGAAGGCTGAGACAGTCTGCTCAGAAGGCTCTGATGTCGTCCGACACAGGTCTTCCTCAGAGAGGGATGTCGGATGACATAAGGCCTCCTGGTCAGATTGTCCCTTACAACACCAAGGCTGCTCTGGAAATTGGAAAAATATTATTTTTAACTAGGAAGAGGCACTATTTAAAGGCCTAGGATCAGTTTGGGGTTGATTGGAGTAAGCAAAGCCGAGATCGACTTTTAATGATACGGATGTCATATGACATAGAGCATCCGAAGTTGTCTATGTCACATGACACACCGCCTCCATCAATGGATCGCACCCAAATAGACCTTAGACACCCCAAATAGTGGCAAATGAGCCAAAACTACTTGAGCAAGCTTTGAGTCACAAAGGGGGATCAATCTTGATAGATCTGAAGTCCATGAAAGTTGTACAGCCCTCTGGGAACTCTATGTCGTATGACACAGGACCTCTTGAGAGTCCCATGTCGTCCGACATAGGCAGCCTGTTTCAGTGCCCTTCAGTCAGATTTGATCCCACCTTGTTCCCAAAGCAAACTAAGCTATATTTATTAACTGAAAGCAGTAAAATAGTAACACTACGTGAGTATTATGGGGGGATCACATGGCTTTAATGGCCAAATGTGATAAATCACACATTTATGGCCATTGTCATGTAGCCATCTCCTCCTAACTCAAAGGAAACCAACCAAGATTCAAACTTTAATGGTGCTAAGGCCACCAAATGTTCAGATCTGAGGTGGAGAGAGGTGAATATGGAAGATTCACCTCTCCACCACCTTTATCATGCAAAATCCCAAATATTTCACATAATATCAAGACATGTAAGCATGCAAGATGATATGGATGAATATGCAAGAGTTAATCAGAGAGAGAATGGGTTTAGGGGCTACCTATTGTAATCCACAAGGTAAAAGCACCAATCGTATGGTGTTTACCCCTTCAAAGCACCAACAAAGGAAGCCTTTCTTTGGATCTTAGCTTGGGGGGGTGTGTGTATGAGGAGGGAGGTGAGTGTGTGTATATGAGAGAGAGAATGAGTGTATATTCCTACAGAGTTTCCCCTCTTACCAAAATCCTCCCAAAATTCCCCTAAAATGATCAGCCATGCCCTTTATTTATAGGCATGCTGATAGGAGGCTCCATGTCGGATGACAAAGGGAGTTAAACCGCCTTTGGATAACCGGTGTCGTCCGACACCGTTCAACTTTATGACACAGTTGGGCCGAATGGATGGCAGGCCCAATGGGTTGAGTGATTAAATGGATAATTGGGCTCAAATTGCATTTTAGCAAATAAATGAGCCCAAAAATCAAGGAAAGTGGACCCAAAAACACGAGTTCGGATCGGGGTACTCACAGCAGGCTCATGATCCTTGCTGGGAGGATGTTCATTCCGGACCCATTGTCAACTAAAACCCGAGGGAGACGCCATTCATCTAGCTGGACTGTGATGAAGAGAGGCTTGTTATGATCGGCTTCGAACTGGAGGAGATCTAGGTTCATGAAGGTGACTATGTTTTTGTAGTGGATTTTCCCGATTAATTGCACCACGTCGTCAGGGGTGGCATCAATAGGGACCAGTGTGTGGGCCAGACTTTCCTCCAATTTCAACTTGTGGGGATAAGACGAAGTGAGTAAGGACCACGGAGAGATATTGGCTTGAGTCTGCTTAAACTGAGTGAGTACATGATCCTCTTTCTTGGGGTCAGGAGTTTCAGCTGCCTTAGCGTAGGGGTTACAGTTCTCCCTGGGTGCCTGATCTGCTGACTTCTTATCTATTTTGGGATTACCTGATGGATTTGCCCGGATCTGGTCAACAGGTTTACTTCTCCATCTGGCTTGTCTGTCGCCTCTTTGCAGGACTCTTTTAATGCTGCTAGGGTCAAAGGAGGAGCTTGCTTGGCAACTGGCCACCGATTCTGACTGATTTTGTTGCAAGTCTCCCGGAGTTTAGCAATGTTGAGGGGCTGAGCTTGGGGATATCAGGTATTAATGGTTTCTGACTGGGTAGCCTTCCAGATTGCTTCCCAGGTTACGGGTTTCTGAGCCTGAGATTGTGCTGTTGTTCCTTGGATGGCCCACATAGCTAGGGCGTCTTCCGATTCATCCTGATCAGGGTCTGCATTGTCCCATGCCTGCCTGAGCTTGCCCACGGTTAGCATGCAGCAGGAACTATTGCCTTCTGGGCTTGGTGGCTTTCCTCTTTCGTTTTTGACTTTATGTAGCAGTCCCGACTCCGTTTTATAATACTCAGCGCTGGATATAATTATGGCATTCTATACGGGAGGTGCATCAGGTATTATGTCAGTATCCAGAATCTCTCTCAAGGCTGAGATACACTCGGGAAAAGTGACCTCTTTCCTAGTAATCCTAACGAGGATTGTTACTTTTCCTTCGGGCGGGCTTGATCTGACAATGGTTACTTTCTCACTGGGGAGGATAGGGGTCAGCCGTCCCTTTTCTAGCAGACTTTCGACTATTTGCTTAGATCAGATGCTCGAGAATCCTTTCCCCAAAGTATGGTAAGTGGTGTTGAATTCCACAACATCTACATATTCAGCCCCAGGAAAATCCATGGCTTTCATGTCTTCGGTTACGTGGTTGTCCCCCAAAGTTTCTTCAATTTTCTGACTGTCAGCTTCCATCTCATCGTACACCATTTTCCTCTCGTTTTTGCAGACTAAACAACCACAAGTGAAGGATTGACAATGCTCGTTTGCTTGGCCCAAAGCGGCGGTTCGTAACACTTGAGTCCAAATGAGAAGTTCTCGGAGTCCGTTCCTGGGTATCGGGGCTACTAGAAAGGCGTCATCGGGATCCATGGGTATGAAGGCAACGGGAGTGGCTTCCAGATCCATAACCCTTTTTAGCGATTCCAGGCACTCAGTGTGCTCAAGAGGTTCAGCAGTGACTCTTATGGTAGTGATGTCATCCATCCTGGGGGAGGAAGAAAGGGATCCAATGACGTTCACAAACTCATTGTTCATTTGGAAGTGAAAGCACCTTTTTGATTAGTGCTTCGATGAAACTTCTCCATTCGCCAGCCAGTTTTTCGTAGGGGACGTTGTGCTTCAGGATTTCAGACCCATATTCCTCTTCAGATGGGGTCTGCTGCTCCTCATCCTCTGATGTGTTTGGGCATTGATCACAGTTGCATATTGAGAAGAACTCCTCATAGGGGTCGGTTTCCATTGGTTCCTGATTCACATTTTCTGGCGGCTCTTCGTCATCACTAGCTGACAACCACCCATTGTGCCTGGCACCCATGCGGTCATTTCTAGCGTGATTGTTCCAAACTGATTATGGGTCTTGGGGTTCTGTTGATTCTTCACTCTCGTCGTCATTACTATCATCAGAGTCATCATCACTGTCATCAGAATCATCACCATCCCATACTATTCGAACTTCAGCTAAGAGAGAGTGCCGATCATATCTATTAGGGGAGGACGGGTGTGTGCAACCACAGAAGTTGTCATAGGCCCCCAATGCTGGGAGTGGCAGTTGCGACTCAACTTTTCCTCCCAGGAACTGTGGGGGAAGTGCAAGAGGTGGCGGTACATATTTGATCCCAGGGAGTATATGGAAGCAATCCTCCTCATCTGATCCTTCACTTTTGCTATTATCAGGACTGTACTCAGCTTCTCCCAGAACCATTTTGCAGAAATGTACTAGCTCAAGGTGTGCTTCGGCCTCTTTACTAATAAGACCTAATACGGGTGCCCGTCTAAAGCTCTCTTGTTCAATTCTTCTTGAGTGCTCTAGCCATCTTGAGTAAATGGTCTTCTCATAGCTTGATCTAAATGGCCCCAGTTCTTTAGTGTCAGCTATCCTTTCTTCTGAGAAGTAGCGAGCCTCATAGCCGTGCTGGGAGCTGTTAATATGGGACTAGGGGAAGCAGCGTGTCCTTCATTCTCGAGGCTGAGTGGGAATCCGAATTCGGGATTCTCGACCAAGTTAATTAGGGGTATTTGGGAGTCTTCGTCTGGCTCATTATCCAAACCTTCCTTGGCGTGAGAGGGCTCTCCGATCTCAATCATGTTCACCCTGTTGTTATTCCTAGGGAATGGGTTATTGACTGTGTTGGACCCCTCGGGTACTTCTATTTCAATTAACCCTCGTATAGCCTTCCTCAGCACTATACAATCGTCAGTAAGGTGCCCGTGGTATTGATGAAAAGCACAGTGCTTGGTAGTGTCTAAAGGGATGCTGGGATCACTGGGCTGGTAATTATCAAAAGGCCGAATCAAACCCTCCTTGACCAGTCCTCTGAAAACTTCACTCAGGGGCATTCCAAAGTTACTGAACCTTATATTTTTGAGGCTTGGGCATCTCAACTTTCTTGGGCACGAAAGGAGTGGCATTGTTGCAATTCTGTCCGGCAAAGCTGACAGCTTCTTTTCCCTTGGGCTGGGCAGGAACAGGATTGGCGATAGTGGCTCGGTACCGATAGGTAGGGGCAGTTGCTTGTTGCTGATTGTAGGCCTTTTCGAATTTAGTCCCAGAGCTGACCATGGCACGCAGATCTGGATAGTGGAAATTGCTGAGGGATGCCCTAAGGTGAGGCTTCAAACATGACTGAAAGATGTCCACCTGTTCTTCATCAGAAGGAGGAATGGACATTTCACTCAGCTTAAGGTTCCAACGTTTGTAAAAGTCACCAATATTCTCATCAGGGCGTTGCACAGTTGTTTGCAAGTCTACCCGGTTCATCTCCCATTCCAGGTTGGCCTTGTATTTTTCGATGAAGGTGTTGGTGATCTGTTCCCAAGTGGCTCTGGACTCGGGTTTTAGCCGGAAGAACCATTTCAGAGCCCCTAGTTTCAAAGAGAGGCTGAAGTAATCGGCCAGCTGCTGGTTAGTGCATCCTTTAGCCTTCATAGCTAGGGTATAGGTGTCTAGATGGGTTTTTGGGCAGGCAGTTCCATCAAACAGTTCCAAACTAGGCATCATGAACTTGTGGGGTAAAGGCACAATAGAATCAGGATCTGTGGGCCGGAGGGCGGCCTTCTTTCCTGTCAGCTCGGCAATCTGTGCTTTCATTTCCTTGTGTTTTTCCATGAACCAGGCCAGATGAGGGTCCTGTGGTGGAGCCGTAGCGTTCAAACCAGTGACTGAGCTGAAAAGAGGAGTTACCATTGGCGGTACACTGGAGGAAGGGATGGTCGGCCTGGGGATATAGGTGAAAACCTGTCCTTGGCCCAAATTACCCTGGGGAGTGTAAGTAGGAGCCTGGGCAAAAGGATAGAACCCAGCGGCTTGCTGTTGGCTTTCAATTGGCAAAGAGGGTGGTGGCAGTCCTGAGGTGGTCGGGTAGCTCGGGTTCCCGGGGTGAGACTCATAAGTAGGCTTAAATGCGGGCTGTGATCCCTGGTTGTTGAACTGCATGCACATTTGTGGTGATGGTGTATAAGCGGGAGGATCTTGTGGTCTGGTGATTCGATGAGGCCAGGATGGGGACTTGCGACCCATAGGACTTTGAGTGAGGAACGGGTTTGTGGAAGTGGCGAGATGTTAGGGCGAAATTTGGACCAACATCATTTTGAGGAGGGGCTCCTGACTGTTGCCCTAGACCAAACTGCAGTGGTGGCATTACAGATTGTTGCTGTGGTACTCCGAACTGTTGTTGTGAAGGTCCGGACTGATCGATTCCAAACTGCGGTGGGATCCCAACTTGCTGCGGCATTCCAAGGTACCCCCAACCATGGGAAGACATTTCGTTCTGATTTTGTCCCCACTGAGGAACTGTGAACTGGCTTGTCCCACCAGACTGTATGGGTCTAGTAGTCTGTGGTTGAGGAGCTGGCTGACCTATAGATCGAGAAGCATGGGCACCGGTGGTGGTACCATAGGAGGCTGGTGGTGGCATCCTGGAGTAGTCAGGGCGACCAAGAGTGGGATTGGGGTCCTCCTCTTCTTCCACGGTGAACGTGCCATCGGGATTAAGACTGGCGGCCAAACCATGGCTACTAATAGCCTCCAGAAGGCTATTCATCTGTGCTTCTTGTCGCAGTCTCATTTGTTCGGCCAACTGATTCCACTGTTGTTCTGTCTGGGGAATCTCGGGAGGCGGAGTGGTGTTGTCCCTATTGTTACCAGCTGATGCAGACATTCTGAAAATCGGAGTTGAGGCGAACGGTGAAGCTGACGATGCGCTTGATTCTTCCCAACTAGCCAGACGGTGACCCGGTGTCCGTACCCAAGCTTTGCGAGGTGCTTCGGGAGGAAGATGAGGTTCAGACTTTGGGGGTGGAAGAAAAAGGGTAGGTGTTTGGCTCAGGGCTCATGCAACATGCAGTCATTTGTTTACTTAAAACGTGTTTTATTAAAACCTAAGCGGTTGGAAAAGATTGCTCTTTTTTTTTTAACTACTCTAAGTCCTGGATCAGTGGGACCCATTACTACGCCTGCGGACCCTCAACTTGTAACCCCGAACAAGGGCTCTGTAGGTCAAGCGGGTCCCATCGACCGAAAAGGAAAACGAACCTAAGATCTAGCGTATCATGAAGTCTTAATGCGCACTCGATGTAAATTACCGGCAAGGCCAGCGTCGAGGGTCAAGATCAAGTCAAAGCGCCTGACGGAAAATTGGCATGACTTCGACTGATAATAGTTCGCAAGGGATCTTGACTTCGTCGTTGTTTAAGTAGTAATTAGACATGAATTGAGCGTTAATCCTAGATGACTCGGTGTCATACCGGGAGCCGGTGTATGAGCTGTGCGGGTCAAAGTCAAAGTCTGAGCCCCAGTCAAGATCGGGTCAAAGTTCATGACGAAAAATCGGCATGACTTCGACTGAGTTGGGTCCGCGGGGGATCCTGACTTGGCATGTTGACTAGGGTTTGACCTACATGGGGCATGCACTGATGCAGTTTGACACGGATTGGACCAAAAACCAACTGAGTCTCGAAAAAAGTGTGTCACGGACAAGTGCAGGGTCGACACGAGGGTAAACCAATAGCTGTTTGGGTCGTCCCGTGCTCGCACCGAGAGGTGTAGGCCTCCCAGGCTGCTACTGAGATTTCCCGGGTTAAGGACGTAGTGTGCAGTATAAGGTCGACGTGCGCGTAGTGTGCGGCAGTCTATCTTCCTTTTTTAGTAAAAATAGAAATTTTCAAATGTATCTTAAAGGCATGATGCATGCAGAAAAGATTTTTTTTTTTTGAAAACATGCAAGAACATAAGCACATAAAGTTTTAAACAGTTAAAAGGAACGATCCGACAGTCAAAATTTGACCTTTCCGGGACGATCAAAACAACAGCAAAGCATAACGGGAAAAATACACACACACACATAAAACCAAAAAAGTTTCAAGTGTTGGGACGAAAGTTTGACCCACAAAAGCTTTTTTTTTTTTGAAATGACACCGGTACGTGGCATTGTTCACCCATAGTTTATCCCCGACTCCCATACGGAGGCGTTTTAAGAGGAAATTTAATGGTTTCCACCTATATACCGAGTATCATTTTCTTTCATTATTTTTCTTAAAAAAAAACTTGTTCGATTCCCCAGCGGAGTCGCCACTGTGATGATGTGTATCCGACCGCGCCGATTTTAAAACTTTGGTTTGCCCGACAAGACTTTTTTGTTTGTTTTTTAAAAAAAACTTTATCGGACTTAAAAGAAAATCATTTTCGGAGTCGCAACGCCTTTTTTTGTTTAAGGGTCAAAACTTTGAAAAATACCCAAAATTAGAGAAAATGGGTTCGGAGGTCACGTTACACTCCGGGAAGAACGTTGGTGTTCACCCAGAATGCCTCGTACGGCGAGTCTTCCTCACTTGAAACCTTTTTTTGTGTGTGTGTGTGTGTATTTAAAGGAACTTTTCTGAAAATAACTGAAATTGTAAGGACTGAACTAAAAAAACAGTTTGAAACAGGGATTAAACTAAAAATAACAGAAAAATGAGGGACTGCTTGCAGATGACAATGTCATCTGCGTGGACAAGACTGCAGTGCAATCTTATTCGTGCGGATAGGACCGCAGTCTCCATATTTTACAGTTTTCAGTTTAGTCACTGTAATTTTCAGAAAGTTAACTGGATTTACAGGACTTAACTGAAAGGCAGAAAATAAATGGGGATTTGGATTTTGGCATCCATGCTTGTCCTCTCTTTTCCTAGACTTTGATTAGTGGTCATAAGTGATGAATCCACTTAATCAAGTCATTCCGGGGTGCGTTGGGACTTTGTGAGCATTTCTTTTGCTAAGGAAAAGGGGGAATTTGACATGAAAGTAAATTGACAAGAGAGTTAGGTCAAGATGTATCAACTTTAAAAGAAGATCTCTAAGGTGGTCATAAGATGACCATCCTTGAGATCTATGCTCAAGTGTATCTCCTACATCTTGTGTGACCTATTTTGTAAGTCTAGATGATGTTCATCCAAAGAAAGTGTTCCAAGGTGAGCATCTTAGACATGGGGAGGGGAATTTGCAAAGAATGTAAATAATGTGGACCATTTGAAATGGTCATCTATGGAGATTGACTCCAAGATGACCATATTTAGGTTAAGAAAACAAGTAAAACTAAAAATGTAAAGAGGCATGAAATTAGATAGTGTGAACCATTTAGAAGTGGTCATATGTGGAGATTGACTCCAAAATGACCATCTTCTAGGTCAAACAAACAAGTACCAAGAGATGTAAAAAGAAAGGGAGTGGGAAATGACATAAAATAAAATGTGGATCACCTTACAGGATCATCCATAGAAATGGATTCCATGGGGATCCTCTTGGATCCTTGGAACAAGAGGGGAAGGGGAGTTCAAACAAGAAGTAACAACAACCACTTCACATCATTTATGTAGAAAGATGTATGTATGATTGAGTTTTTAGTAAGGAAGAACAAGGGTATTACCAATGTTTCTTGAACTTGAGTGTAGGGTTTGAAGGTTTCAAAGGGTTAGAAGTTGTTTTGGGATGGATTAGAGGATGAATATGGTGTGGAATTTGAGTTTTGAAGGTGTAAATGGTTGTTTGAGGGTGGATTTGGGCAGAGTGACAGTAGGTTTTCGTATTTTTTGGGCCTTTTTTCTCTTGTTTAAACTGAGGGAGAAGGGGGGTATTTATAGGTTGCCTGGGTGCTGATCTTATCCGCGTGGACAAGATTGTAGGTGCAATCTTGTCCGCGCGGATGACCCAAGCAGGTGTGCCTGAACAGTGCAGAAAAGCAATTTTAGCATTTTGTTCTTGATCAATATTCCATTTTATTGGGAATGACAGACTTCCAGCGAGGTAATTATCCATTTTTTTATTTCTAAGAGGTCCTTTCTCATTCAAATTGTCAAAATAATGTCCAAAATGCCCCTAAATGATTATAAATCATTAATTTAGGCTGATGGAACATTAACGACCCAGATTGGGGTAGTTACACCCACCCGTCAAGAAAGCTCGTCGACCAAGCTTATTTTCCGACCTTCCATGGTCCCGACCTAACTTCGTCCGACGTACAATCCACTATTTGTTCACTCTCTGCCTAGTCATGGCACGAAGTCAGGTCGACCTCAATTATTCTAGCGACCTCGATCAAACAACACGCGCGTCTATCTACGCTATCATTCGTAACCGTCTTCTACAATCTCGCAAACCGTTACGCCTTCATTATCTCCGTGATCTAAAGGATTCGTAAACATCCCATATCACGACTATATATATCAGATCGCATCCTATTTGAAAAGGTGATGTCACTTGAGCTATTTGGAGATTAGGCAACGTTAATATTGTTCAATACATATACATAACTCTATATCTCATTACTACGCCGGAGGGTATTAGCCGTATACCATCCCGATAAGTCGTTTGTTCGTGAATTTAGGTATTAGTTGATGAAGATCAAACTATTAATGGATTAATGCTGATCCGGATTGATTCTTGAACCATCGATTATTACTATTATTATTACTAGGATTAAGCCCGTGCTTCGCACGGGGATTACATTTCGGGTGACTTTTCTGTAAATTATATTTAAAGAAGGGCTATTTTATCATTTGTATATAGTTAAATACCATATTGTTATTTATATTTGAGAGGGGGATATTATGGATTGTGTGTAAATTATGAGGGGCTTAATTGAAACTTTGAAGAATGTTAGGTGGCGCCTCCGCAAGCGATGAGTTGGCTCATGTTGTCTTCTCAGGTGACGTCGATGAGCCGCCTAGAGACCTTCCTCTACTCTACATTGTCAGCGTGAAATTGGATGGAATTAATTCTCCTCACAGAGCAATGATGATGGCTACTTTAAATCAATCGCTTGTGGAGGTTTGTTTTTCTTCATTTTTAGCAATTTCTTTCTATTTTGCAGAAGATAAATTGGAAAGCGGAATTTAATATGTCTAACCATCACGGCGATTCAAACACAACTGATGGAATTGAACAGGTATCATTACTACCTTCCCATTATGTTATTCATTGTGTAGAAATGTTTATTATTATGACTTGATTTGATGACTTAGGTTGTAGTTTAAAATTAGGGTTTATATGCGTTAATTATAGAATATGGAGAGGTTTAATTTTGTCAGTTAACAGTCATGTCTATTGAATAAATGGTGTCTTTTGGGTTGATTTATCAAATTATTATCATTCTTCAGCGGGTATAAGTAACTGGTTTTTTCTTATCATTGTTCTTAAACTGAAAAGAACCATTTTCTCAATCACTCCAGTCTTAGCAAATGGCCTCTCTTCCTGCTCCTCAGATGAATCTAGCTGCTAATCCACAGCTTCATCTTCTAAGTTCAAACACTGTTGTCTTCAGCACTCCTGACATATATAGTGAGGTTCCTAAATATGTTGTAGTTGATAGGAGGGCTGATGAAGTTAGGTTTGTGCTTCGTAGATCTTCTAATCAAATGTTTGAGAGGTTGGAGATTTTTAGTGTGGCTGATAATTTCCCTAATCAACTTGTTGATGATGAAGGGGGAAATGGGCCATTATCTTTCATGTTCATATCTGATGAGTATGTGAGTGCTGAAGACATGACTACGAAGTTCAATACTTATGTCCATTTTCTGCGTCCCGATGTTTGCAATGCGAGTGTAGGTTATGGAAGGTCTACCATTTTCGACTTGTTATTGGGTTATTATGATGAATTTCGCATGATGGAGTTAAGGGGAGGGGGCAATGAGATGATTTTATACTTTTTTTTTAAGAGTGAAAAAATTTCAGTTAGTGGAATTAATGATCGGGTTGTTAGTTTTATAGAAGTTAATCGACTGGTTCCGGAACCAACGGTGGCTGTGAGTCCTCTAGTCGATGGAGATGGTGTTGTTGATGCAGCGGCGGTAGTTCCAGTTCATAATCTGTCAAATGGTTATTCCAATGGTCTGTCAAATGGTCATTCCAATGGTTTTTAGATGTAGGTGGCTAGGAGGATGTTTCCTTTTCTTTTTTTTTTTTTTGTTTTCAAAAGTTTTAGTCGTTGGAGGGTATGGATAAGGTCATTATGTTTTTGTTTCTAAAGGTCAGAACAGGTTGTTTGGGGTGGGAGTCCAAAGATGTTATCAAACTTGATCTCAGTTTGATATTTTGGGGGGTTTTTAGTATGTTTAATGTAATGGAAATATGTTCAGAATATTATGTTTGATGGTTACATGTTTGAGTAGGTGTAAATTTCATTTTCTTTTCTTGGCAATTATGCTTTTACTGATTCTTTTTTTTTTTCTGTTATAAAGTATCCATACGTGAATGAACATAATTAAGATGAAAAGATTAACATTAAGTAAGAAACATAATCGAACTAAGTTCAAAATTAAAATACAAAGTTTAGAATATAATGAATATTTAAAGTAAATTGTAAAGTTAGATAGACAGAAATAGCAACACATAAAGCTTCAGAGTAGTCAAATAATTATTATAAATTATTTGTATTGCCAATAATGTTTAAGACATATAAATTGCACTGTTAAACAGACATTTGCTAACTGAAAATTATTAATAACATAATTTATCAAATATTTCTTTGTACACAACATTCTTAGTCCAACCTTTGTACTCATCATCTGTTTCTAGGCAGAGAATTTTCAGTCCGTCTGGTGTCTTCACCCTAGAAACAGCGACATACAATTGTCCATGACTAAACACTGGTTGGGGTAAATACAAACCAACATTTCCCAATGTTTGTCCTTGACTCTTGTTTATCGTCATTGCATAACAAACTCTAACAGGAAATTGTCTCCTTCTTAAGACAAAGGGAAGTTTTCCTTCTGCGGATGTTAATGTAATCCGAGGAATTAACACTTTATCCCCAATATTTGATCCAGAAATAATGGTAGCTTCAATAACTCTTTTACCTAGTTGCTTTACAATAAGTCTCGTGCCATTGCAAAGACCTTGGCTTGGGCTAATATTTCGAAGCAACATAATAGGTAATCCAATCTTAAGACGCAGAGTATGATTAGGTATACCGGCAAACTTTAAGCTATTAAGGAATTCAACAGGATACAACATTTCATGATTCAAAGTGCTTTCTGCTGACATGTCAATTGTGTCATAACTAAGGTATTCTTTCGTTTCAGAATCCACCAAATCCATGATGTATGAGTTTATTTCGTCCACTACCTCATTCCTTGGAGTTAAAATAGCTCTGTTTGTCAAGTAATCGAGGTCAAATTTCCTACATCCAAAATTTGGATAAGTGGAATTGAATATATCCTCAATTGGTTTTTCGGTAGGATCTAAAAGTATTTCTTTTGGTATTTTTACCCATTCCGCTTCTTCAGCGTCTCCTCTTGTTCTTGCCTTTTCTTGACCATCTCCTATTCTAAGAATCCATTGTGAAAAATCCTCCAAACTTAAATTATTCTCATTTCCTTGCATGGCGGATGCTTGCAATCGCATATTTTGTTTCAGAGCATATAATTCACAACTAATCCATAAGTAGGAACTGTTCAACGAAGACATGACAATGTCGCCTCGGCTACCACCCGGAATGACTGAAAGATTTGTCTGAAATTGCCACCCAAAAGAACCACTTTACCCCCAAATGGCATTTCAATGTCAAAAGTTGAAGTATCTCTCAAAATATCTTTAAGTGTCCTATCTACAGCTTCAAAAGCATATTTAGAATCCATTGGTGCTTCATCCCAGATTATTAATTCCGTCTTTTGAATCAGCTCCGCAAGCTGTGAGCCCTGTTTTGTTGGACATGTAGAATTTTGATCAATATGTAAGGGAATTCTGAATCTGCTATGTGCTGTTCGACCTCCTGGTAGAAGTAAAGATGCTATTCCTGTTGATTATATTTAAAATATCAACAAACAATAGTAAAAGTAAAAGTGGAAAAGAAACAGACCAAGTGAATTTATTAAACTAATTTTAAAAAAAAAATTAGTCTATATTTTTTTACCTGAAGAAGCAACAAAGAAGAACAATTTTTCCTTCGGACCTCAACTCGTTTATGACAAATTTGTATACAAATATGTTTTTCCCGTTCCTCCGTAACCGTAGAGGAAAAAAAGCTTTGACTCTCGTTGAGTAACAGCAGAAATGACCCTATGATAGACAATATCTTGTTCTGCATTGAGTGAATTCTTCAAAATCTCATGTTCTTCACATAAGGCCCGTACATCATAATTTTGTTCTTCCATGATGAGCCTGTTCTTCAGCTGATCAAATAACCGTTTGTCTGGCAATGGCATGCCCTGTATGTCTTCTAGAGATCTTCCATTTTTCAACAAAACTTTTTGCAACTCTGCAAGTGTCAGGTTTTTCAATTCAGCTTCGCTTAGTACTAAAGTAGGCAGCCGTAATATCTTTCTCCTCCTTCGCAGAATATCGTCACTGATTTTGTGCCAATTACATTCCCAAAAATGCCCTGCATCTGATACATCACAGAAGAGTATAATTGTTACGAATAAATCCCTAAGCTGCGAAGCACTGGCCCAATGATTAGCTTCATCAATGGCCTCATGCCATTCCCCATCATCTTCCAAAAGTCCACGTGCATAACATGCCATTTTCATGGTTGGATGCACTACACCTTCCACTGTTCTAATGTCTTCATAATTATCACACCCTTTAACAATATTTAAAAGCAATCTCAAATAGTACCTTTCACTTGAACTTGGGTGTGCGTACGTTAGACGACCTATAGTCTTTCCAGACTCTCGCCTTTTCCACATCAACGTCTCCTTTTTCCACACATATTTGGTTGGGAACTCAGCGTATGTTAAAAACCTTGCCCTTGGATCAACTTTATTCATTTCCATCCATTCTGTAAACATTGTTGTCCTTGCCTTTTCAGTGTTAATAACTCTAGGCAGAGGGTCATCGTCATTGAAAATTAATAGTTGTTCATTTTCCAAATGATAGCATAATCTCTCAACTGCTGGTCTCCTATAATGGATAGGAAACTCATAAATTCTCCATACAGCTTCGCATGCTGAGATATACCGACAGTCGAGAAAGGTCTTGATTTCGTCATTTCCATCTGAATTTGTGGATGATGTTGATCCCTCGAAATCATATGAGCTCGAAATAACAATTGTGCTCCTATCGGGACCTTTGGTGATATATTTGAAAAGATATTTAATTGCCTTTGACTTATTGCATGCTTCAACATTTATATGGCTTTGGTATTTCACCAATAAGTATCTATTATAGGCAGCAACATACCTGTTGTCAAGCATTATACCATTTTTTTCAACTGTAACACCTGTATCCCTTCTCCTATAAATCGAGTAGCCATTCTCATCAATTGTTGTCTGATTTTGAAATGATTTGGGAAATTTTTTGGAACAAACCCCTGGAACATTTGAATAATTGAATTGAATTTGAAGTTAATTAAATATATAATATGACATTTCTGGTAAAAAAAAATAGACTAACCATCAATCATGCATGGTGAGCATGGATTAGCACTCCCACATGGGCCATGCATCATGAACTGTTTAATTGCGTCATAACCCACTGGATCCGCCAAAGGATCAGGTATCTCTGCTGAAATCATTGTATCTAGCAGTTCTGGTGATGTTAGTTTGGTTGCGTTATTGACCCAAAAAATGATGTGTGCATGTGGCAATCCTCCTTTTTGAAATTCAATTGTGTATAACACTGAAAAAGAAAATTCAACATTAAATGACAATCATTACTTTGTAAACTCACACATATAAAAAATAAATAATCTTATACCTGCTTCTACTTTGCCAAATATTTCATTTTCGAGGATATCATGAATCATTTCTTCCAATTTTAACTTGAAAACTCTGGATTCTATATCTGGCCTGTTTTCAGCTTTTTGACCCCCACATTGACTCATGAGATCTGTTATCTCTTTCCAATTTGGATTTGCTGTGAATGTGATGAAATAATCTGGATTTCCATAAACCCGACATATTGACATTGCATCCTGATAATTTTGAACCATATACCGTGGACTTCCCGTAAATGAGGCAGGCAAAATAGTTCGCATTCCAACATTCTTTGAGTCAGAATCTCCTTTTTGCACTACATCATATACATTTCTGTATAGTTCTGTTCGCAAATTTCCCTGGTTATTTCTCAAAAAACGAAGTCTTTCTTGTTCAATTTGAGTATAACAATCAACAATGTATTGTTGATAAAGTCGCCCTCCATACTGTAAAGTCTGGCCCTGATTATTCCTCTGCTGCAACACATAGGCATAGTACTCTCTTGCCGTTACATTTTTTCGCTTTGTCTTTCTCTGACCATTATTCCGAATGTACGGAATATCTAAATGAAATCCATCTTCGCCGTATGGAAAGAGAATGGGATATTGAAATGCCATGAATAGTGGATGAAGATCACTAATCCTTCGTAAGACACCATCTGTACTTTGAATGATTAGATCTCTTTCTCCATTCGTGTTTGCCATATCCCCGACTATTAACATGGCTATTTCAGACGCGGTAGGGGCTGAATATTGTTGTGGTTTATTTGCTCTTCTCTTGACCAACTTTATGGTGAAATTTCTCGCATTTTCTTCTCTATATAAATCTCTAGCTGTTCTAAAAGATTTAACTAATTCATTGTGAGTATTCAACATTTCAATTAGCTGCTGAATAACTTCAGAAGACAATCCCTCATTGCATTCTCCACGATTCACAGCATTTACTCGGTTTTGTACTTCATTTTCTGTATCATAAACATATAGCTGAAGAAAACTCGGCGATTTACCTTCTTGAGGCAACATAAACCCTATCCGATGATAATTTTGGCCGCTTATCTTGTAAACATAAACAGAACCATTTTTATTCAATGAAGTTTCAACTTTAGCCCCCATTGATGTCATCGCGAACATGGAGTTATATGCTCGGATATTCTCGGCAAATTTGCTTGAGACTGATCCCAAATCTCCATACAATAATGATCGTAATGGCTCAGGTGGTTCACGCCGAGGAGGAAGCTCAATTTTACCATTTCTGCAACATAGACCATACACAGGATATGTTTTTCTTGAATTCTTTTTCACACGTTCACGCCCCCAGAAAATAGCCCGGCAATATTTGCAATTAAATTCAGGCAGTCCATAGTAAGAAACTTCTGTGGAATGTTTATCTGTAGGTAAAATATATTAGGACATAAGGAACTGTATATTAAATCCATTTTGATGAAATGAAATCCTAACTTTTCTATTCACCTTGAGTGGGCACTGTACGTGTAGCACCACGATGCAAAACGTTATCAGGGTTAGCTGTAAGATGATTATCAGTGTGTCGCTGAATTGCCCTTCGCTTCTTCCTCTCATTTCTTTTATGTTTTGCGTAGAGTTTTTTCATTTCATCTATAAAAGTATATTAATAATTTAAATTGTTATTTGAATATAGAAGTTACCTCTAAAATTATAAGCAAATAATTTTTTAATACCTGACATATTAACACTGTATGTTGTAAATTCGCCGACCGAGAAACTCTCTTAAAAGGGAAGTGTCAACTTTCTTTTTTTGGCAAGTTATGCAGTTTTGTTTGTTGACTTGATGATCCTGTATAACATCAAATTGGAATGAAATTTTTAATAACCTTATCACACTTTCAAACAGGTACAATTACTGAAGTTCGAAGGGCAACGGGGGACAATACAGAATAAACTATATAAAAGTTAATGTTTACGTAAGTAAAACAATCTAATTCTCTTCTTACCCAGTATATGAGTATCTGGTCCATGACTAATAGATGTTTGCTTATTTTTCATCATTATAATCTTTGCTCTTCTATGTGCACGATTTCCTCTTGCATTTTCTTTAGAGACTGTACCTAGAATAATAAAAAATTAATCATCTTTCCATGTGAGACAACAATAAAGACTGAAGTTCGAAGAGGAATAGTGGAGGCAATAGAACAAAGCAAATAAATGTTACTGAATACGTAAGTAAAACAATCATATTCTTTTATTACCTAGTAGATGAACTTCTGGTACATGATTCAGAGATATATGCTTATTTTTCTTCATGATAATCTTTGCTTTTCTGTGTACATGATTTGCTCTTGCCTGTTCTTTAGAAATTGAACCTACAATAATAAAAGAAAAATATCAATAACAAAACCAAATTAATTCAACTTTGAAATATATTTGCAAGTATTATTTGTCCTATATTGAACCGATTCACCTGTTTCAACAGAGCTCCCAGCAATTTCTTCACAAAGTCTCTTCCTTGCCATACTTTCAGTTGATTCTGATCAGAATGAAACAGGAAAGAGTATCCACCTACTAATTGGAATATGATTTGGAATTCAAAACCTCAATTGCTTTGAGATACATGTATATATAAAGTTAAAAAAGTCAGGGTATATAGAAAAGGGCATTGTGAACTTAACCATCACATGAATTTAATAATAAATTTGAATACAAAAGGGTTTCACTTCATCTTCAGAATGCATAAGATCCTCCTTATACTCAACTCTTTCAACTCAGAACATTCTCCTACAATAACTTTCTATCTTGACCTTTGACACTTTTCAACTCCCAAATCTATAAAGCA
>JAFEMH010000411.1:600000-791104 GCA_022495995.1 Adenophora triphylla var. japonica | reverse complement strand
GAACCAAATCGGCACCAACAATGACCATTTTTACTCTTGACTAATTCATACCTCTTCCAAACAAATAAGATGAACCCGACCTTCACCTACTTAGTTAATTCTCACATTTCACTTTATCACAATTCATGTCTAACATGCTTACTCAATTGAAATCATACTCTCTTGCTCTTTATCATTTCCCATGAACCCAAACACTATATTTATTTCCTTAGCCCATTCCTCAACTCCAAGAAGTGTTCCAAAAATTATCCAACAACAACAAGAATAACAAACAATAACTTAACATACAATTAATTCAGCTGAGCATATAATGGAAGGAAGGTCATAATAACTTCCTTTAGCACAGTATTGTAAGGATGAAACAACGATTTCTCCCCAGCTTGATGCGTTCCCCTCGTCGCCCCGAACAAGAAAAGTACAACCGGATCGTAAAATGAAGAAGGATTGAATTTACTAGAGGATTTTTGGAAGGAAATGTTTAAACTTGGTTTTTCCATGCGGAGGGAATTTGGAAGGGGAAGAAGATGATTGAAGAAAATGGGGAGGCGTGGGGAGGTTTGAAATGGAGGGAGGTGATTGAAAAAGAAAGGGTATGGCCTCCTTGACTCATTTAATGGGATCTTTCCACCTTCTCCAATTAAGCCCCTCAATTTCCAAAGAATGAGAGAATTAAACCTTCTACTTCTCTCCTCTACCTTCAAGTACCTTTGACCCAAACACTCATATTTTATTTATTTTCAATAACTATACTTTAAACAAAATACTTTAACTTATTTCCATTTATCCTAAGGCTTTTAGAATTATTTCACCCAACCATCTCAACAACACTTAAGAAATCAAAGACATAAAGTAAGCACATAATATCAACAAATATCATAAAATGCACTGTGGTATGGGATGCTAAAATAGTGCCTAGGTTTAGGGAATTCGTTTCTGCAGGATTTCCTGCCGGAGTTCCCTCCCTTGCCCAGGAATTGTCAGACGCTAGCACTAGATTCCAGGAGAAGAGCTTTGTTTTGCAATCGCTCGAGGATCTTCCCCTAACAACCGGGAACGGACGGAGGGAACCGCGGCATGGGGAATGGTTGGCTGAAGTTAAGGAAGTCCCGGTAAAGGAGTTAAATACGGCATCAGCGGGCATGCTGCAAAAGAAACTCCTGTCATGATGAATCTGCCAAAAATTTATATCAGGGACAATTCTTTGCGTGAGTAGATGTTAGAGACCACCTCGAAAACTGTTGGTACACCGGTCCGAAAAAAGGTATTCTAAATACTTGGGCCCGGTTTAATATAAAACCCTAAAAAAGAATCTCTTTATCTTGTCTCCTCGCCGTCAATCCGCATGCGTGGAAAGTACGCCGGGGAGATAGTGCCGATCGGCCCTTCTTCCTCTCAAATGGCCGATCGAGATCTTTTATTTTACGTGCCCGTCCCGAACCTTTTAATTTGTGCCTGATCGACTCTTTATTTTGTGCCGACGTCGACCCTTATATTTAAGGCCGATCGACCCTTGGCTGACAGCCCATTCCCGAGAAGCACTATAAATACGTGCGCTCGGTACTCACACGATTGACATCGGTTTTCCAAGAGAGTTTCGTTCCCCATTCTCCAACACACACACGTTCACACACAATTTCAACACAAGTTTTTTCCCCACATCTCCCCACACACATCTTATTAGGAGAGAACCAAGACTGACTAAACTTGTTTCGTCCGTATCTCTCCCCACGTTCTTCGAGATCGCCCTAGATTCGATCCCAAAGTCTTGCTACAATTGGTAAGAGCTCTTATTAATATTTTTGTTCCCTATTATTATTTATATTATTGTGCCATATTATAATAATACTTGCATGCTTATTATATTTTAATTGTGCCTTTATGCTAGATCTAGGACCACTTTTAATATATTTAAATATGTCACGATAGCCGAGGGATGATCTACAGGTTTGCGCCCAAGAAAACCCGATGGATCTAGGAACTATTTCTTACACCTTCCACCTTAGTAATAATGGTGTCCCATGATCCCAACAATCCCCCAAGGATGAACGTTGATTAGTGATTGCACCTTCCGAGGGCCTAACTGAAAGGTTCTGGGGTGTGATCATTAATTAGATTCTTTCTCTTCCACTCCTCATATGCAAAACTGATCCCGTTTCTTGCTATCTATTCCCGTAAACACAGCACACCTGACCAACACCCACATGCTAGAAAGGAGCCGATCCGGTCGGGCAATAGGAGTGATCAGCGTTTCTTCTTGTTGTAACTTGACCCCGAACCCAATTAGCTTGTTTAGCCTTTTTTAAAGCTTTGGGCTATATCAAAGTGGCGTGGCGACTCTCAGAATTTAAACTAATATTTTAATATGGTTTAAAGCGAGTGTCACTAAATGAATATCCCATTTTCGATTCGAGCATTATACTTGATTAATTATTTCAAAACTTTCGAATGCGCGTTGCATCGGGACGGGGTATTCACGGTGGCGAACTACTGTAGCGGGGATTGTTTTGAGAGAACTTCTTGAAACTAAGATGGGTCGGACTTTCGTTTTCTTTTATGAGTGTTGTAATTTGCTTTCTCTTTTCTATTTGTTCCTATTCTTAAGCTTTACATTGCATGCATGCATCTCCTAAAATAAAAAAATCTTTCTCTTTTCTCCTTAAAAAAAATTAGACTTCTTTACCTCCACTTTACTTGGCCATTTGCTCCAGTGTCACCTTGCACTTGTGTGGCTGCTACCCATAACCATCGGAAAAGCCAAAAGTCGCATAAGGAAGTGTGGTGATCATGTCGCCTCCCTTACGAGGTCTGCACTTGGCGTCAGTCCACTCATCGGTGCGCTTCGGTAGCACGGCTGGGAGCTGATTTAACCTAACCACTTGTGTCACCCACTTTGCTAGGAGTACACCTTTCCCCGTGACCGGTTGGTTTGACTAGCTTTTTTCATGTAGACAATTAATAAGGTCTTTGTGTTAAGTCACCTACGAATCAATGATAAGTAAAGATCTATAAAGAAAATAAAAGGCACTAAAAAAAAAATTGATTTTCCTTTTAAAAGGACCGTACTTAATATAAAAAGTTTGAATGCTTGATCTTGTCCTATCATGGAGTGCGATAGTACTTTCCATAAATATCATATTAAATGTCTACTTATAGAGAGCGGTTGAAGTCGATTAGGATCACACCACTTTAGGACATTTTTGGTTAGTTGCCGAAAAAGGGAGTATCCACTTCCAACCAAGGAAGTAGGTTCTATAAAAAGTTTTTTTTTGTAAAAAAATGCTTAACTATCCCTTCAATCTAAGGACCCTTCAAAGTTCTACCTCTCATCTCTTGAACCTTCCCATGATTATGCTCCCTTAGCCTTAAAATCATCCATAGTTTAGATCCTTTATCTCTAGCACCACTTGACGAAAGACCAACCAAGGCGGTGATCCTCACCCTGACCCAAATTAACTCACTGAGATCACCACTCATTTTGACCAAGGACAGAGTCATCTTCCTCTTTTACATTTATCCCCCTCGAACTACGGTGACCTGAGACTTCGTATGCTTAAATAGTACTGCAAGTGCAGGATTCACGTTAAGCGGCAACTTGGCCGCAACCAGTCGAAACTCAAAATTGTGGAGATCAACTATTTTTCTCGAGAGATGCCTTAAAGATTAATTATGAATCTAATTGACTCATTGGTTTGACTACGCGTATGTTCTTCACGAGGAATTCTCACATCATAGTCTATGGAGAAGAAAAGCATTGAAGCCCTTAAAGAGAGTCTCCGAGACATGAAGTTGGGGAGTGCTTTCGACCTCCTCAGACATACACATGAAATTGAAGCGAGCGCCATTTGTCTTACATTCGAATACTTGAGAAGAGTTCCTCCTCACTGTTCAAATCCAGGAGAATCCCTTACCATTCACATCAGATTATGGTCCCACTTATGGTCCCAACACATGAGAAATTTCTCATTCGGGATTACCTACTTTGTGAAGTCACCAACCAACGAAAGAGGGAGCACCCAATACCCGAGTCACCCCCCAAGAATCCAATACAGAGAAGAAGATCAGCTTAAGGAGGAACATTTTGATGACTTAGGAATGCTGTTGGGTGAGTTCTTAGCCGACATTTACATGGTGGGAAAAGAAATTTGATCAAGCCGCTCGAAACAAGGAACTACAGAAGGCACATTAACAAGAGAGATAACTTGGATGAATCCAAGTTTTAACGGCGAGACTACCACAATGTACTGCTGGGCATACGCACGTGACAAATGTAGTGCAAATTTGAAACGGCTCAGATTCATAGAGATTGATCAACGAAGGGGAAGACCCAGGCCTCATTGATGAAGGAACCCTCACTCCTTCGAGGGGAAAGATTTAGATTCATTCGGTCTTGTAGGTTCTAGTGTGTCTTTTTTACGATCCATGCAATGAGCATTGATATGTAATGTCCACTTTGAAGACTGAGTTACTTCAATAATAAAAAAGGTCTTTCTTTCTTTTCTCTCTCTAGAGCTTGAGACATAATCTCGCATTACTTTCAAGAAGATTGTTTTATTTATAATTATCACTTGGTTGCTAATCTCACCGATAAACTCACCGGCTAATAAAGTAAACAAATGAATGAATGCTTTGATTGGAGTAAGCAACTCACTTAGTTCCTTCTTCATATACGCCATCCCTATACACCCTTCTCTCATACACTCTCTCCATACTGCTCACCAGCTAATAGCTCTTTCATTACACCCACTTGTACATACCCGTTATACCTTCCCAAACATACTGACTTCCCCAAATACACTTTCCCCCGCTTGACCTCCTTTCCATATGATCCAAGATAAGCAAGACCGTTTGTTGCTCATCATGAGGGAAAATATTTTGCTCAGCGCCACTGCAATTTAAAGAAGATCACGAGGAGTTGTTCTTATCCTGCGAAAGTGCTACATGAATATCCAACTTGGGCTGCTGCTGACCAACCCCAAATCTCGCGTCTCCTCTGATTTTCCATTTTCTGATCGATAAGCTTTCCATTGAATATGCTCACATATCTTTCTCGTGAATACAGAGATATATTTTGCCTTACATTAATAAGTCGGTTAAATGAGTTTGCATTTATTTTAAAAAATACTCTTTTGAGAATGCTTTATCCGGTGGCGATTGAAGCTTAAACCTCTCACCGCTAGGAAGCCATAACCTTATCCTCACTAAATAATACCCTTTCATTTCAAGATCGACAAGTTTTGAGACCTTAAGGAAGGAAATCCCATACAAGGGGCTCCCTCGACCTCACAAAAGAAGGAACCACCTCCAAGCCCAAGAGGTAAAAGGCAAACAGCATCCACAAGGCATACGCTAGGGAGGGCTATCGCGAAGCAAAACGAGATTCGAGAGGCTTTTCTCGAAAAAAAAAAAAAAAAAGTGCCTTCAAGTCACCCCAGATGAACCTCCCCATCCCAAAGGTTGTAGAAAATGGAGACATCGAGTGAAGGTCTATGTGTTGGCCAGTCTGAAGTTACCTGCTTGGAAATCATGACAAACTCGGCGAGAAGAAACGAAGATTCCCTCTTGAGACAAATCCCATGAAAACCAACCTCTCGGCAAAAGGCCCGGCCAAGCCTCCTCCACTTTAAAGAGGTCATGTTAAGCATCACCCAATGATCGATCAGTCAACCCAAAGACCGACTACAACCTCTAGGATACAGCATTCTCATTCTCGAGTCACCCATGTTATCCTATGTGAGGCATATGCATGTTACTCTACGCCAATTTTAGGAACTCGTCCTCACATTCTTGAAATTCGTTTATTCGGCTCTTGAGCAAGCACATGTGCGCAAAAGTCTGTGGGGCTTCGCATCCGGTGCCTCTCGGCGGCACTCCGGTAAAAAGCAAGGAGGCGCATGCCGGGGACTACTTTCCCTCGGCTTGTGAAAACGAAGGAGCAACGAATCTTGAATTGAAAAACGAGGAAAAATAGAAGGGGCTATAATCGAGTCAAATCCCAATTTCTTCCACTCCCAGTCTTGTTTCTTCCCTCCCGGAGTCTTGTTTCTTCCACTCCCGAGTCTTGTTTCTTCCACTACGAGTCTTTTTTCTATTTTTCATTTCTTTCCCATGAAGAAGATCAATGCGGTTGGCGGCTGCCTGAAAATTACCACCAAAAACGGCCTAGACCCTAGACCCAGCGGCACTGATGGCTCGCGGAACATCCCTTCTCCCTCCAAAAGTCGAAAGCCCAGTTTCCAACTTCTAATCGAAAGCCGAGGTCATTATTTGTTTTTACTTATATAATTGGAATTTGATAAACCAATCAGATGAGGTCCATTCTCGAGCAATCAAAACATAATTACGAATAAAACAAGATCCTCAAATGTCTCGAAACCATAGTCTTCTTTTCTACAAACTAGGAAGAGGCAGCAACGTAACTTTACGTCGGCGTGGGGCTTCCATACACTTTTCTACACCTAGTGATGCTTATACTCTCCCAAAAGAGTCAAACTGGCAAAAAGCGAGAGTGTCATACACGAATTCGGGGATCCATTCCCACTTTCGAAAAAATGTGCCCTGCACACGTTATGCATTTAAGAGTCTTGTCCAGTGAGTGATTGACTATTGTTCAAAATGAGAGTGCAGCTCTCCATGTGCCGCATAGAATGACCTGTCAATGCGCAATGGCAGGGATACATTAAATCTCTCGAGCCGGGGCTTTTGTTAAGTTTGTTCTCTCGGGCTTTCTTTACGGATTCCCTTCGGGTTTGCTTTGCATCATCAAGCGGGGCTTCGCCATTCCCTTCCCAGCTTGCTTTGCATTATCGGCCGGGGCTTCGCCAGGTCACTTCATCAAACATTGAGGCTCCCTCAACGGAAATGGGTCGACTATGTGATTCTTCAGAAAAGGCCAAGGGCTCTAACAAGAATCGTGGCTCCAACGAAGTCATATCTAGCAAGAAGGGCATCCCTTGTCATCAAGATAAGCATGTGGCAAAGTCTTTGAGTTAGTTAGAAATATAATTAATCATAAGGCCTCCTTATCAAAATAACATACTTTCAAAATGCCACCCTCTTTGGCACCTTATTTACAAAATCACTCTTTGGTCTCCAGAAAATTTCAAAACTCTTCAAGTCTACCAAAGACGCCTCTACGTGACTCTCAAGATGACTCGGTCCTACCCCTTATCTCTGGACATCAAACTTATCCAACCCCATCTTCTATCATAAAACACCTACTCAGCCTCGCCCTGCTTAAACCATAACCTTTTTGCTCAAATTGCCTTGTTTAGAAGTATCTTTCTAAACCCTAGCTTCAAGCCTAGGAGACAAGTACCTTTCTAAACCTAGCCTCAAGCCTAGGAGACAAGTGCCTTTCTAAACCCTAGCCTCGAAGCCTAGGTGACAAATGCCTCCCAAAACCACAGCTTCGAGCCTAAACCCCTCTCTAAACCATAGGGTATAGCTTGCCTTATACGTCGATTTCTAGGATAACTTTTCATTGCAATGTACAAAATAGAAAATAGAAACATTCAAATTAACTCATTAAGCTTGTACATAAAGCATTTGCATTACATCAGTGAGTCAGCATAAAAAAAAAATAGAGTCTGCATGCTTCTTTCCTACTTTTTCCCTACAGGTACTACAAAATAAAAAGTCCTAAAGACCCCGACGGAGGTCGAAGCGCGACCGCGCGGGGAAAATGCTGGATGTCGAGCTACCCTCATCATGAGATCTCGTCTCCCGGCTGCTTGGGATCCACGTCCAGCGACCTCAGGGATTGGCGGGAAAGTGCTGCAGCTGCTCCTCGGCGAGACGGCTCGGTACGTTGGTACGCCTCGCGGCCGCACATAAGAATCTCGGGTGACCTACATAATCGGGCGCGAGAGTTACACCATGGCTAAAACATAATGATCGATGCATAAGGAGGAAAAGTAAGAGGCATACCCCGTCGGCACCACGGAGGAAGGGCGAGCACCACTCGACCTTGTCGGCCTCTGTGGGTGTCAAGTCTACCACTCACCTCCCGTCGGCCGTATGCACAAAGAAGTGGTCGGGAAATGGAGGCATATCTACAATCTCGGGATGTCCGGCATCCATCGGCTCGGGGATAACCAAGCCACTGCCCCCTATACCGGCGGCCTCGGCGGCCTCGGCGATCGCCTCACCACTGCGGTGATCTCGAAAAGCTCACAAAGTCCACGTAGCCCGTATCAGCCGGGCGATGGCGGGGACCCCAGTAGATACTCCGCCCTCCTCGCCAATCGGTTCGGATACCACATGTTCCTGGGAGGATGTTGGGCGCATAAGCGGAGCCCGCGCATAATCTTTGTCTCGCCGCCCGCTCACCCAAATACATCTCATCGGCAAGCAATCCCACCAACAACTGCGAGAAGCGATCACGTCCGGGCAGCACCAACCGCCTACACGAGGCCTCGGGAGTCCATGGGTAGAGCAAAAACTCGGGCCCTCTTTGGGACCATCAAGAACGACCCTCGGCTCGGACTCACGAGCCGTCTTCGGGAACCCCTCAATCCGATTCTCCTTCCTCCGGTGGCGCAAGACGGGCACATCCCAGTGCGGTCCCGCAAAGTGAACGGCGCGACGCCGAAAATCTCATAGACCCATGCACCAAAAGACACGAAAGCGAGATATTTATAAAGGCGAGAAAGACAAGTAACAAGTAAGAGGACCCACGAAAATGATAAAAGTTGGCATACCTCCAAAACAAGCTGAAAAGCATCAAAAGAAGAGGTATTGGACCTCGAGACGGTATCCAAGGGCCCGATACGGCTCGGCCAAGCCGGCCCCTCCCCAAGAGATATCTCGCACTAAGCTTCCAAATCGGTCAAGGCACCCAATAAAGAGAATCGGCCTGGCTTGGGCCCCGAGGTTGGGGAAAAGAGCCACTGAAAAACCATGCAGAAAGGAATCCTCGGACAAGCGCGTCGGCCGTCTTGGCCAGCCACATGCTTGATCAATAGCAGGCCTAACCGGCACTGTACAACCTCCGCATCCAACACACCGGGAAATTTACGCTCCAGAGCTTAAGCTAGCGCCAAACAGTGAATCGATGGCCGGATCGGCATGAAGGGTATCATCAAAAGGCAATGCTATGTCCGTGAACCTCAAACCGAGTGGGACGGCAAAGTACGTAGGAGTGATCGTGGCCTCTCCCAACTCAAATGGAAGGTATGTGTCGTGTCCCACCAAAACTCCCGACACGCCTTCACAACCGCGGTGCACTTCACAGTGCGGCCCATCTGCGGGACCATGTCAAAAGGGGGCCAACCCCAAGCTCTGTACTCGCTCCCGAGGACTACCCTCACCGGCCGGCAAGGCCGCCCACAACTCTCAGGCCGCCTTAAGGGAGGCTGCGTCCCTTCATCTTCTTCCCCGCGAGTAAACACAGCCACGGTATGTGTCATTACTCGCATTTAAAATAATAAACACTTTGTACATGCATGAAATATTTTGTTGTGAAATAAAAAATTCTTTACCTTCATCCAGACGCGGGAGGCGGGCCGGTGGATCCATGAAAAGCCAAGCCCGGATAAAAAGTCGGTTGTTTGTATAACGAAAATGCGGCCTCGAGGACGATAATTGCGCAAAGCCCGCCGCCTCCTAGCCTCAGCGTCCGTGGCGTCACTCCTATCACTCTCCCGGCGTCGGGATCACCTTCCTCTTCATCATCATTGCCGCCGCCATGGCTACGCTTCATCACCGCCACCATAACCTCCATGGTGTTGCCGTCATCGCCCACCTCCATGTAACCTCCATGACCACCATCAAAACCGCCACCCATATTGCCATAACCGCCCCCAAAACCACCGAGAACCGTTTGCCCCAGGCCTCAGTGGCCGCTGCACAAACTCCTCCGCCATAGCCAAAGAAAGCATCACCCGTACCAATGTCGCCGGAATACGAGCCCGGGTTGATGATGCGGGCGACCCATCATGGAAATCACATCGTTGACCCAATACGGAGGATTATCCATGGCAAGATCTTCACGAAATCGAGAACAAAACAAACGAAAACACTCGGAATAATTTTCGGGCGAAAGCTTGAGAAACTCGACGGAGAAGAAGAGGCGTAAAAGAAAGAAGGAGACCGAGCGAGATTTAAAGGCCGATCGGCGAGCGGCCAATAAGAAGAAGGGCCGATCGGCCCTTGATTTTGTGTTTCTTCTGATCGAGCGAACGGTCCAGATCTCATCTCAGCAGGCGGATCCCCGTCAAAGTGTCCTTGGCCAATCAGGAGGAAGGGCCGATCGACCCTTTCTCTTCCCTACCTCCTCAATCCAAGCGGTTGACCAGATATTTAATACCCCCATTTTTCAAAAAACTCTTACTCCTTTTATTTTTATATAACTCAAATCTTTTTTGTTTTATTATTTATAATTCAAATTTCTATTTCTTCGGGGTGACTCCCACAGAGTCAAATTTCTATTTTTTCCGGGGTGACTCCCACAGAGTCAAATTTCTATTTTTTCGGGGTGACTCCCACGAGTCAAATTTCTATTTTTCGGGGTGACTCCCACGAGTCAAATTTCTATTTTCGGGGTGACTCCCACGAGTCAAATTTCTATTTTCGGGGTGACTCCCACGAGTCAAATTTCTATTTTCGGGTAACTCCCACGAGTTAAAATTCATATTCTTGGGTGACGGCCGCGAGTCGAGACGTTGGGTGACGACCGCAGAGTCAGACGTTGGCTGACAACCGCAGAGTCAGACGTTGGGTGACAACCGAACAGTCAGATGTTGAGTGTTTCCCACACAATCATATTTTCGGTTTGAGACGCCGCACGTCCGCCACTCTCGGGTACTAAAATGCCCACTCTTCCGAACTACGACTTGGCTTGATTCCTATTGGGATACGTAGGTAGCCGACGTGGAGTCAGCCGCTCGACCTACCTGGTCATCTTTTTTGCGACTCAGCTCGAGTCCAAACCTCACATCCGCAAAATCATTGTCTTACCTCCTGAAATCCCTTTTTTCAGGACGGATCCTATTCTTTTATCGTCGACCCCACTTGTCTTACAAGAAGCGTCGTCGAGGGCTCTTGTTAGTACCCGGTCCGAAAAAGGTATTCTAAATACTTGGGCCCGGTTTAATATAAAACCCTAAAAAAGAATCTCTTTATTCTGTCTCCTCCGTAGTCCGTCATCCGCATGCGTGGAAAGTACGCCCGGGGAGATAGTGCCGATCGGCCCTTCTTCCTCTAAATGGCCGATCGAATCTTTTATTTTGTCTTGCCGATCGAACCTTTTAATTTGTGCAGATTGACTCTTTATTTTGTGCCGATCGACCCTTATATTTAAGGCCGATCGACCCTTGAGCCCGTGACCCATTCCCCAAAGCACTATAAATACGTGCACTCGGTACTCACAATTGACATCAGTTTTCAAGAGAGTTTCGTTCCCCATTCTCAACACACACGTTCACACACAATTTCAACACAAGTTTTTCCCCACATCTCCCCACACACATCTTATTCCGGAGAGAACCAAGACTAAACTTGTTTCGTCCGTATCTCTCCCCACGTTCTTCGAATCGCCCTAGATTCGATCCCAAAGTCTTGCTACAATTGGTAAGGCTCTTATTAATATTTTTGTTCCCTATTATTATTATTATTGCCATATTATAATAATACTTGCATGCTTATTATATTTTAATTGTGCCTTTATGCTAGATCTAGGACCCTTTTAATATATTTAAATATGCAATAGCCGAGGATGATCTAAGGTTTCGCCCAAGAAAACCCAATGGATCTAGGAACTATTTCTTACCTTCCACCTTAGTAATAATTGTCCCATGATCAACAATCCCCCAAGGATGAACGTTGATTAGTGCACCTTAGGGCCTAACTCGAAAGGTTCTAGGGTGTGATCATTAATTAATTCTTTCTCTCCCCTCCTCCTTATGCATGATCCCGTTTCTTTTATCTATTTCCGTAAACACCGCACACAACCAACACACCACATGCTAGAAAGACCAATCCGTCGGGCAATAGGAGTGATCACGTTTCTTCTTACGTTGTAACTTGACCCCAGAACCCAATTAGCTTGTTTAGCCTTTTTCAAAGCTTTGGGCTATATCAAAGTGGCGTGGCGACTCTCAAATTTAAACTAATATTTTTTAATATGGTTTAAATCGAGTGTCACTAAATGAATATCCCATTTCGGTCCGATATTATATGATTATTTATTTTAAACCTCCGAATGCGCGTTGCATCGGGACGGGGTATTCACAGCTTCAGATCCTCGGTCAAAAAATAGTCTCTTTGATCCTCTATCAATATTCTTGAGATAGATAGAGAAAAAATAAAAATTTGATTATTAATGAATAAAAAAGATGCTACAATCTTCAATCATCGTTCATCGAGCGCTTTCTCTCATCTGTCATCAAAGTTGTTTATTTTGAGTTTCTTTTTTCCATTCAAGGGGGGTCAAACTTCTTGTTCGTGAATGACAAAAAATGGAATATTGAATTAAAGAAACTTATTCGGCTCACCCCTTAAAATGGAAAAATTGGATTCTGAAATTGCGAACTTCCCCCCAGGACCTACCCCCCAACCGAGCGTGGCTAGGTGGGGCAGTAAAATTAATCCTGCCAAAATCAAAACCGCTTGGAAGTCCTCGAACTTCCAGGTGGTTTTGATTTTGGGCAGCTGTGAACACACGCACACACGCACGTATATGCGCATACACGCGCATACGCACAGCTTTATCGAGGCAACCACATCCGTCTTCCTTTGAGGGTCAATTAGCACTTTCTTAAACACACTGTCACTACCAGAAAAAGGTGTTTTAGCGGCGGAAATTTCCGTCGCTAAAATTAAAATTCCGTGGCTAAAAACAAATACCGACGGAAAATTTTCGTCGGTGGTCCGCCGCTACCAGCCCGTCGCAGTGCTCCGACGGGTCAATTTCCGCCGGTATTTTTTGATTTTACCGACGGAATTTAATTCCGCCGGTGATTTAAAGGTTTCAGCGGCGGAAATTTCCTTAGATTAAATCAATTTAATTTAATTAAAATTTCATTTCAGCGGCGGAAATTTCCGTCGCTGTAATAAAAATTAATTTAATTAAATTAATTTCAGCGGCGGAAATTTCCGTCGCTGTAATAAAAATTAAATTAAAATTAATTAATTTCAGCGGCGGAAATTACCGTCGCTGAAATTATTTTAATTTAATTTAATTTTTATTACAGCGACGGAAATTTTCGCATTGAAATCAAAAATTAAATTAAAATTAAATGAGATAGCGGCGAGAATTTTCCGTCATTTGTAATAAAAATTAAATTAAAATAAATTAATTACGGCGACGGTAATTTCCGCCGCTATAATCAAAAATTAAATTAATATTAATTGAGATAGCGGCGGAAATTTACGTCATTTGTAATTAAAATTAAGTTAAATAAATTAATTTCGGCGACGGAAATTTCCGTCGGCGATTACAAAATAAATTAAAAAAATAATTTAAAATATCAATAAACCAAAATTTTTGTACACGATATAACATTTCAATTTATAAAACTAAAACTATAAAAACTAAAAATCAAAAATCAACGTACCAAATAAAAACTACATATCATAGTCCCAAATCGGGAGGGGAGAGGAGAGAGAGGGGAGAGGGTGGGAGAGGGGGGGAGAGGGGGGGAGGGGAGAGGGGGAGAGGGGGAGGGGGGAGGGGGAGGGGCTCCGCGGGTACCAAATGTCTCAAATGTTTACAAACAAGTATAAAATAGTACAAACAAGTCTAAAATAGTCCGTAATCAACTCGGGCGTCAGGAAATTACCACAGGAGTCTGGCCGAGTATGAGCCATCAACGGCGCCAATTATCTTTGAGTCTCCGCATGAGCCTCGCAAGCTTTGCCCGCTCGCGTCTCTCCTCCTCCAGCGCGCGGCCTCGAGTGTCGACCCTCGGATCATGAAACGTGGGCGGGTCGACATTTCGCCAGACGGTGGTCGACGGGCATTGCCGCCCGTAATCCCCATCCCTAACACTCGGGCTCCTCTCTTTGGATGTCCCTCGGGAGGTGACCGAGTGCCAAACATCAGGGCACGAAGGGGACGGGCTCGCGGGAGGCGTTCCTTCGGGAAGAACGGCGGCTTGATATGCGGCTGTCAAAATAAAACAAACAATTATAATCATATACACAATGTAAGGTACATAAATAAATTTACATATTCAAAATCAAGTCATTTAATGATAGTTTACTTACAAAGGCATTAGCGAGATCGATCGTCGACCCATTGCGGAGGTTGATCGGGCGGCTGTAGGATTCAGAAGATGGGTGCTAGCGTAAACATCCACAAAGCGATATTACGGCCATACTCCCTTTCCTATAAATAAAATACGCGAGATTATTACTTTGAAATTGTATAAATGCAACATTTAAGCTGATTTAAAAGCATGCATACACTACATTTACACTAAAACCATTGATTTCATAGCATCAACATGGCTCCCAGCTAACATGCGTACATAAACCTATTTAAAAGCATCCATACACTACTACATTTAAACTAACATACATACCATGCGGTCGTGATGCTTTCGGCGGCCGGGATGCGTCCCCATGGTATGCATCGCCGCCGACCCAGGAGCACGCTCTATTCTTCTTAGCTTTGTTCGGATATAGCCTTCGCCGCATCCGACCCCCAATATTCGCAAAATTGACGAAACACCTCCTCGATCATCCAAGTAGGTGTCGAGGGCATTTGTCCCGCCGCGAGCCGATTAGTATAATAATTTCTCCTCGTGGTACCTATAAAAAATATGAATATCTCGTAAACATATAATGATGACATTATAAAATTAAAAGAGTATAATCATTGTTAATTAAACTAATTAAGGATAGATAAATATGTTACCAATATGATCCCTAAATAGCTTGTGAGCTTTGTTCATTGAAAACATATCTAGCAGTCAGCCTCGCTTATTCCGGCGCCCAATAATATTTTCCCTACAACATATAATGATAACATTACAAAACTAAAAAGAGTATAATCATTATTAATTATAACATTTTAATAACAAACTAACATTTAAGTTTTAAATAAAAACCATTAACACATTACCTTAAACTCCTCCCACGCATCCTCCTTACGGCTCGGTGGCAATGTTTTCCGATTGGGCCAATACTCGGTCATTTTCCGAGACCGCGGTATGTGCCCGATCTTAGTTCCTGTGGTGGGGTATCCACCTACAAACTGCCAAGTATATTTATACAATAACATTTTAACTTAAATAATGAATTATATATAAAACAAAAAGGAACCAACTTATATCAAATTAATGAAGAGTTACTTCTTGGTCATAATGTGGCGATATCCAGGACAAATATCCTCCCATCGAGAATCGACGGTAGTCTGAGTACCGGCCCCAGAGGTGGAGCTAGTACTACTGCGTGAAGGGTCGACATCATCGGTACCGGATCGGGACGGTTGCATCCCAGTAATCAATGTGTAGATGGGCTTAGTCTTCTTACCCTTACCCTTTCTACTAGAACTCATATCTATATTACAGTAAAAATATTAAAATATACAACTTTAACAATAGGAAACAATATATTCACAATACATCTAAAACTTTAAAGTTCTAATAATCTAAAGCATTCACAATACATATAAAACTTTAAACTATTAATAATATAAAGCATTCACAATACATATAAAACTTTAAAGTTCTAATAATCTAAAGCATTCACAATATATATAAAACGACGGATATTAATAATAATTTAAAGCATTCACAATACATATAAAACTTTAAAGTTCTAATAATCTAAAGCATTCACAATACATATAAAACTTTAAAGTATTAATAATCTAAAGCATTCACAATACATATAAAACTTTAAAGTTCTAATAATCTAAAGAATTCACAATACAATTTTAAACTTTAAACTATTATTAATCTTCGTCCCCATCATCATCCTTGGACTACGAATTACTACAAAACTCGAGTTCTTCATCTTCGTCTTCGGACTACGATGAATCAAACTACAGTTCATCTTCCTCTTCCTCTTCCTCTTCCTCTTCCTCGATTCATCAATATCAATGTGCGCGAGATGACACGAACGAGGCGGAGGAGTTGGCAAATTCTTGGTAAGATATCCTCCTCGGGTTCATCAACATTTTTGAGGAATATGAGTGACATCATCTAATGGATGATTAGGCGATGAAAGCGTTAGGTGGCAACGGCATTTCATCCTCTTGATAGGGTGTTTCTAATGACGACTCTGTAGTTGTCGACGAGGGTAGGTTGTCAATCATGCTCCTAGCCTTGGTCATCAGACAGCCCACCATCCGTCGTCGGGTCGCGGACGAGAGTAGGGAGTCATGTATACCTGTTGTGCTTGAGATGCTAAGATGAAGACATCATCGCCATTATGTCTGGACGAGTCCTTTACATCGACGAGGTCAAATATGGCGTGCTTCTTAACACCTCGCACAGCATCGCGCCAATCACAATTGAACAAGACAACACTATTTCTACCCAAATACTCCACCTCGACTACTTCTTTCAGGACGCCATAATAATCAAGGTTTCCTTTAAGCTTCACATCGCTATTCCACGTCAATTTAGAGCCCCAAAGTAAGCTTTGGTATGAAACACATAGCCATTCACGAAATAACCGTTGTATAAATGAACGTTCAAGTACGGACTTGATGCTAAATGTCTTAACCTCGCGGACTTTGGCATCACTAGGATGTTCAACTATCTATAAGACAATATTGTAACCAATTTAATACAATTTTAAGATTGAATGTTTAAAGAAGTGTATAGAATAAATTTGAATGAAACAGAAATATTTACATATTTCCTTAGCCGGTTGGAAATTCTCTTTCTGTCTAGTTGCGATGAGTTACGGAGATAAATCTGAGCTAAATCTTCAAACATTCTGCAATAGGGTTAAACAAGGCATTTCATATGCGAGGTAATTAAACATGCATAATTTAATCGAAGAGGCGTAAACATATCGGGCCAAGGCCAACCTCTATGCCAAGGCCAACCTCCTATGACAACTCTCGGTAGCGGCATCCCTCAATATCTGCGTTGTCCGGTCACCCAAGGTAATGCCGTACGCCCCTGCAGGAAGTGGCGGGATCAAGCGCAATCTCTCATACGGCCACAATGATAGTAATGCGGGTGCTGAACCAATGTACTCGGATCCTCAGGCTAATCTATCAATGCCGTGGTATGTCTCCGCTAGCAACGGTGGAATGATGTCCATCGCTCCTGTCCCGGATTGAATATGTCGGATGTCAACTCCTCGATCACCTCTGTTGCACGATGATCTCTAACGGCGTAGGCTGGACACACGCTCCGTGTAGGCGCGAAGTAGTGCGCGGACAAAATGAGCGACATGAATATATCTAAGGAAGTGGATAGATCAAACGGTCAGGGCTGGTCAGACTCAATACGGCTATATGAGTCAAGTCTATGAATCTATCGTCAACGACAATGCCCGATACCCGGTCTGGCGATAATCCCAAGAATTCGAGATAGTTGCTCCGTAGCGATCGTCTGTCTCGAGGAAATGCCACGAGTCCTCGGCTCGGCCACACCGATCGGTGCTCGAAAATCCTCCATCGTTGGCATCAGATCGTTGTACGATAGGGTGAACACATGTCGCTCCGAATCCCAAAAGCTTGAAGTAGCTCGGAGCAGATCCCAATCAATCTTCCAATCTTTTAGAGACCAGATGCATGGCATGCTATACCTCCTGTCAATAAGTTTCCGGTGTTGTTTTTGGTGAAAGCGCGAGAGTTCAAGAACGTCTTGTTGAAATTGATACTCTCGGGAAACAATTTCTCCATTGTAATGCTCCATCTTTGCCTTAAATTGGAAATGCTTTGGGATTTTTACCTATTAATATTGTGAATAATTGTAAATTGTTAATATTTAAAATTAGGTTTAGAATTGGGGTTGGCTTCTTAGTATCAACAAATCTTGAGCTCTAGTTCAAACTAAACTAAAGGATAATGGTGTCCCTACATAACCACCTACTCTGTCCTTTAAGTGCATGTTTGATAAACCTATCCCATCCCGAAATGCATGATTATATGAAATGCAAATATCACTTTGTCTACTTGCTTTATAATCGAAAATAAAGAAATTTCGACTTTTGCATAGACCTAAATTATTACTATTGTGAATAATTTTAAATATTAATAATTAATTCTTTGTTGTAAAATATATAATTTTACAATGATGAATTAAATTAACATTTATATACAAGATGAGAGTCGTTATCATCCACAACTATCAAAACCCTATCTCGGCTTAGACCAAGAAAGACGAGCAAACAAGTTCTCATTGTTTGAGCAAAGGATTTTACGTTTAATATAGGTTTTCCGGTTTCACATGTCCTCCTCTCTAAGGATCTCAAACATCACGGCCATGTTCTTGACAGTGCTGTTTTTTCCTCCAATTTTTCAATCTCCACCTTCCATTTACCCAAGATCTTGATTGCGAGAATCTTCCTCATGCCCAGGCTTGAAAGGCAGCGGTGTTGCCCTCAATCTCACGGTGCGAAGCAACCGTGAGATTGAGGGCAACACCGCCGGCTTTCAAGCTCATGAGGAAGAATTCCTGTCGAGATCATGGGTAAATGGAAGGTGAAGATGAAAAATTGGAGGAAAGATCTGTTTTCTCTTCAGCGGTGTTATACGTTACCTTGTTTTTACTTGTGACCGTATAACATCGGTGAAAAATAAAACAGCAATGTCAAAAACATGGGCGTGATGTTTGAATCCTTAGAGAAGAAGGCTCTATCTTTCTTGATCAAAGATGGACGGATTTTGATAGGCGTGGGTGAGAAAGGTTCTCATCTTATTTATATTTTAAGATGTTAACCACCAACCACAATACCTAAGGTGCATCTAAAGAATCCCACTACCACCATCACTACTACTACCACCGCCACTACGTACTACCACCACCACTATTACCACTACTACCGCTACTACCACTACCACTACTATTACTAATACTACTACGTATACCACCACTACCACCACCACCACAAAATTAACAAAATAGAGAGGGGTAGAGAGAGAGGGTTTACATTTATAATGGTGAGTGGAAAATATCAAGTCTTTTGAACAAGCATTTGGCCCCGAATATTGAAACTTTGAAAGTAGATTTACTATTATAATTAATCGGAAAAAAGAAAATCCCCAACTCCGGTTTTTGTATCTTCTACAAGGCGAAGTTGGGGATTTTCTTGTTTTGATTAATTGCTAAATCTAGTTTCAAAGTTTCAATCTTTGGACCTAATGCTTGTGCAAAAACTTGAGATTTTCCACTCGGCCTCTTCCAATGGTAGTGGTTGTACGTGATAGTAGTGGAGTTGGATTAAACGTAGGCGACATAATCACCGTCCGCGATGCCGTCAATCGCCCCAAAATGAGATCTAGAACTAGATGTTTCTAAACTCTTTCATCCACAGTTTTCTTACTTATTTGTTTGTAACTGAAGCAAATAATACTAAGTTTACACCTTGTCTAATTCCTCCCATTAGTGTTACCTACGAGCAAAATCATACTCCATTTAGAAACAGCGATATACATTACTTACATCCCAACGTGTTCTTTACAGGAAAATAAATTCCTCCCTTGTGTTTGTGTCTAAGTACTCGTTACAAGTAGGAATTACTTTTATTTGCTAATTTAATTAAGTAAATTAGGCGTCTCCAATTATAAAGACATTAAACCCAACATGAGATATTATCATTACGGATGTTCTTAGTTTTGTAACTTATTAACCGCGTCATCAATTTTGTTAACCCAATCAATGCAATAGAGATAATGGATGTGTGGAACGGACATATTTGTAATACCATAAATTTTATAGACATCAATATAATATAATGGTAAATTTAGAAAAATGTTTGAAAGTAGAATTGATAAACCGGGTTTCGGCCTCTCTAAATTAAACAAGATAGGCACATTAGACGAGTTAAAGGCTAGGTACTAAGAAAATAGTTAAAGTTTAAGATTTTTGTCCGTGTTTTATGCGTGCTTTAAGACTAAGGGTTGCAAGCTTATTTTGTTTTTTTAGAGTATTTTTGTATTAAATTTGGTCGGAGAATCTAAGCAAAATTATTAGAGGCTTTTCTTTGTGGAAAAAATAATTAGAGACTTGATGAATAACTTTTACTTAATTTGATTCGATAAAAAGCTCAATAGAGGCAACATTTTATGAATTACGATTTGTTTGCTTGAACATAGTTACGCTAATAGTATTAACTTTAAAATTTAATTTAGGTGAAATAGCTAATTAGCCAACGTTTAAGAAATTGACATACTTTCACAAATATAACGATCGTACACCTATCCTATGCCCATTCTTATGAGGAATAGTTGTGAAAACACATATTTAACACAACTCCAAAATAACCCACATACTACTAACATTATTATTATTATTCTTTGCAACAACACTTTCAAGACAAAAAGCTCAAAATATTCTTGCACTTTCTGATTAGAGCAACACAACTAGGGCCAAATCATCCAATTTCAATTACAAATTGTTGAGAAATCAAACATTAACAAAAGAGTAATTTTTTAATTTATTTGCTTATTACAAAGATGAAGATGAAACATAAGGAAAGTAAGGTGAGAAACTTGACCACATTTCTTTTTTTTTTTTGTCCGTCCCATTCTTTTGGTAGGTAACAAATTGAAAGACATTGAAATTAATTAAGTAAAAATCAAATTAACGGGTAAACTGAATTAAAAGGTAAATTCATGTATGAATTACATATTGAAAAGAACATTGAAATTAATTAAGTAAAAATCAAGAAATTAATACCTGGGTAATTGAGAGCGTCGGCGAGGAGGGAAGCAGAATCGGAGACGGTGGCGACGGTGGACGGCGAAGCTTCGTCACGGCGGAGCGGTGGAGTTGAGAGGACAGCGGTGAGGCGACGGCGGTGAGGCGACGGCGGTGGTGCGAGAACGAAGGGAAGGAAAGAGCTCGGGGAAGAGAGAGAGAGGGCTTTTGGAGCTGTAATGTTATTAGGGGCGAAATTTTTTATTTATATTTAACCTCAGCGACGAAATATTCCGCCGCTGATAATCCGCCGCTGGTAACTACGTTCACATAGATCGATGACGTGGCATGTATCACCGACGAAAATTTCCGCCGCTGATTTAATTAACCTCAGCGACGGAAATTTTCGCCGCTATAATTAAAAATATCATTAATTAAAATCATTATTTATATTATATATAACATGAAAATTATTTTAAATTACTATCAAAAAAATAAATATGAGTCAATAAATATTATTTTTGAAAAAATAAATAAATCATAAATATTTATTAATTTTAATTTAATAAATATCATTCTTTTTAATTATATAAAACATGAAAATTAATTTAAATTACTCTCAAAAAAATAAATATGAGTCAATAAATATTATTTTTGAAAAAATAAATAAATCATAAATATCAATAAATATTATTTTTGAAAAAATAAATACATATCTAAACCCTATACACTATACACTATACACTATACCACTATACACTATACCCTATACCATATACCCTATACCGTATACCACTATACCTATACACTATACACTATACACTATACACTATACTGCTTATCACCATTTATCTGTTTATACTATACCACATACCTATATACTATACACTATACCCTATATACTATACCCTATACCATATACCCTATACCCTATATATACCCTAAACCCTTTACACTATACACTATATCCTATACCCTATACCCTATACCCTATACAATATATCCTATACCATATACACTATACCCTATACACTATAGGGTTTAGGGTTTAGGGTTTAGGGTTTAGGGGTTAGGGGTAGTTAGGGGTTAGGGTTTAGGGTTTAGGGTTTAGGGGTTTGGATTTAGGGGTTAAGGTTTAGGGTTTAGGGGTTAGGGTTTAGGGGTTAGGGTTTAGGGTTTAGGGGTTAGGGGTTAGGGTTTAGGATTTAGGGTTTAGGGGTTAGGCGTTAGGGGTTAGGGTTTAGGGTTTAGGGTTTAGGGGTTAGGGTTTAGGGGTTAGGATTTAGGGGTTAGGGTTTAGGGTTTAGGGGTTAGGGTTTATGGGTTAGGGTTTAGGGGTTAGGGTTTAGGGTTTAGGGGTTAGGGTTTATGGGTTAGGGTTTAGGGGTTAGGGTTTAGGGGTTAGGGTTTAGGGGTTAGGGGTTAGGGTTTAGGGGTTAGGGTTTAGGGTTTAGGGTTTAGGGTTTAGGGGTTAGGGTTTAGGGTTTAGGGGTTAGGGGTTAGGGTTTAGGGTTTAGGGGTTAGGGTTTAGGGGTTAGAATTTAGGGGTTAGGGTTTAGGGGTTAGGGTTTAGGGGTTAGGGTTTAGGGTTTAGGGGTAAGGATTTAGGGGTTAGGGGTTAGGGTTTAGGGGTTAGGGTTTAGGGGTTAGGGTTTAGGGGTTAGGTTTTTTTTTTTTTTAAATAGAAACAATGACCATATATATAAGAATTGCAAGGGTTCTTGGAGCTATTCCTAAATTGGTAAATTGCATACAATTTAAAATTTTTTATCCAAAATAAAACAAAAATAAGATTAGTCCAAAACTAGGAACTAACCAACTATTAGACAACACTCTGGAGATTATTGTCTCATAAGTCATAACTAAGATATCCGAGAAAACATAGACCCACATCATTGCTTTGAGCACACTGCTTGCACTCTGTTTGTTATCTAGATGAGTCAAGATAAATTGGGAGCCACATAATGCCTCGGTAAGGGTCGACGCGTGCTCAAAAAATATGTCAATCACCACTTTCGCTTGAACTTTGGGTGCTCTTTGCATTGTAGTAAAAAGACTATGTCTCCGGTAAGAGTGTCGGGAGCTTCAATACGCTTCTCACAGGAATGTAATTTTCTGTCCATTTTGCATACCCTTCTCCACAACCACTTCCAGAGACCTTAACTTCTCCTATGTACAAACTTTTCGCCCTTGCATTGTAGGCAGCGGTCCTTGTCATTGATAGTTTCTCCAGTACCCTTACATTGCAGGGGTTAGGGTTTAGGGTTTAGGGTTTAGGGTTTAGGGGTTAGGGTTTAGGATTAATTAGTGTATATTGTATAGTGTATAGGGTATAGTGTATAGGGTATAGGGTATAGGGTATAGGGTATAGGGTATAGGGTATAATGTATAGTGTATAGAGTATAGGGTATAGTGTATAGGGTATAGTGTATAGGGTATAGAGTATAGGGTATAGGGTATAGTGTATAGGGTATAGTGTATAGTGTATAGTGTATAGGGTATAGTGTATAGGGTATAGTGTATAGGGTATAGTGTATAGTGTATAGGGTATAGGGTATAGGGTATAGTGTATAGGGTATAGGGTATAGGGTATAGTGTATAGTGTATAGGGTATAGGGTATAGTGTATAGTGTATAGGGTATAGTGTATAGGGTATAGAGTATAGGGTATAGGGTATAGTGTATAGGGTATAGGGTATAGTGTATAGTATATAGTGTATTGGGTATAGGGTATAGTGTATAGGGTATAGTGTATAGTGTATAGGGTATAGGGTATATGATATAGTGTATAGGGTATAGGGTATAGTGTATAGTGTATAGTGTATAGGGTATAGTGTATAGTGTATAGGGTATAGGGTATAGTGTATAGTGTATAGGGTATAGGGTATAGTGTATAGTGTATAGGGTATAGTGTATAGGGTATAGAGTATAGGGTATAGGGTATAGTGTATAGGGTATAGGGTATAGGGTATAGTGTATAGTGTATAGTGTATAGTGTATAGTGTATAGGGTATAGGGTATAGTGTATAGGGTATAGGGTATAGGGTATAGTGTATAGTGTATAGTGTATAGTGTATAGGGTATAGTATATAGGGTATAGGGTATAGTGTATAGTGTATAGTGTATAGGGTATAGTGTATAGGGTATAGAGTATAGGATATAGGGTATAGTGTATAGGGTATAGGGTATAGTGTATAGTGTATAGTATATAGTGTATAGTGTATAGGGTATAGTGTATAGTGTATAGTGTATAGGGTATAGTGTATAGGGTATAGGGTATATGGTATAGTGTATAGTGTATAGTGTATAGTGTATAGGGTATAGAGTATAGAGTATAGGGTATAGGGTATAGGGTATAGGGTATAGGGTATAGTGTATAGTGTATAGGGTATAGTGTATAGGGTATAGGGTATAGGGTATAGTGTAAAGTGTATAGTGTATAGGGTATAGGGTATAGGGTATAGGGTATAGGGTATAGGGTATAGGGTATAGTGTATAGGGTATAGTGTATAGGGTATAGGGTATAGGGTATAGGGTATAGGGTATAGGGTATAGGGTATAGGGTATAGGGTATAGTGTATAGGGTATAGGGTATAGGGTATAGGGTATAGTGTATAGTGTATAGGGTATAGGGTATAGTATATATAGGGTATAGGGTATAGGGTATAGTGTATAGGGTATAGGGTATAGGATGTATATAGTGTATAGTGTATAGTGTATAGTGTATAGTGTATAGGGTATAGGGTATAGGGTATAGTGTATAGTGTATAGTGTATAGTGTATAGTGTATAGGGTATAGGGTATAGGGTATAGGGTATAGGGTATAGTGTATAGTGTATAGGGTATAGGGTATAGGATATATAGTGTATAGGATATATAGTGTATAGGATATATAGTGTACAGGGTATAGTTTGTTATTTTGTTAATTAGTTCTAAAAATAAACAAAAATTACATTTTATTATCAGCAACGGAATATTTCCGTCGCTGATAAATAAAAATATATTAAATTATCAGCGGCGGAAATATTCTGTCGGTGTTTAATTAAAAAAAACATTTAATTTCTCCGTCGGAATATTTCCGACGCTGATAAATTAAAAAAAATTAATTATACAGCGGCGGAAATATTCCGTCGGCGTAATATTCAAAAAAAAAAAAAAAATTTAATTTCACCGTCGGAATATTTCCGACGCTGATAAATAAAAAAATATAAAAATGATATATTTTTACCGGCGGAATAATTCCGTCGTTGATAAAGATTTAGCGGCGGAATAATCCGTCGGTAAATCAACCGCGAAAATAGTGGCGGTAATTAAACGAATATTCGAGGAATATTCATTTTAGCGGCGGAATTTAGCGGCGGAATTAAATTTCGTCGCTAAATTTGACGCCAAAATAATTCTGACGCTAAAGCTTATATTCCGCCGCTATTTAGCGACGGAATGAATCCGTCGCTGATAATTCCGTCGCTAAACCACCTGTTTCTGGTAGTGTGTCCCTATTGGGCTGGGCCCTCCCCCATAAGGCCCCATCGAAAGGCGTAACGATCTGGGCACTGTCTCGGAGAGAGGCTCGAGTCGGACCAATCTGCGAATCCAGCGAGCTCCCTTGAATCAAAGGCATCCATTGTATGGTGCCTAAGAAAAGAAAAAGCAACGAGCTCTGATTCTTAACATGAAGCACACCAGCAGCGTGCATTGCGTGATTATACTGTGTTTTTTGCCGGGAGTACCCTAAAAAAAGGGAACCGTTCCCCAGCCACGATCGTGGAAGTAATGAAAAAGAAAAGGGGCTCAGATACGGAATGTCGAGAAATAATACATGGAGCGGGTCTACTCTTCTGGTAGTACGTGCTTGCCTTGTCCGCTCATCTGATCGAGAATCTCGACCGATCACTTTTGGTAAAAAATAAACCGATCACTTTTGGCAAAAGAGGAAGGCATTTGCAATCTTCTTTGATTTGAAAAGGAGGTCTAAAGTCGCATTCTAAAGTACATCACTCTGGCGATCCAGCAAAAAAAAAAAAGAAAGTTGTGGATTTCTTCTGTTTGGTTAGCGGTTTCAAATTCCTTATCTTTGCCATTCACCCGACTCTTTTAGAAACTGAAAGACAAGAGTGCCCGTCCCTTCTTTCTCAAGCATCATGTTGTGAAATCTCAGCATAAGCAATTAAACAATAACTAAGAACACACACACAAATAAGCAATTGAGAAATCGAAAGAGAAAGAGATGTAATTGTTTTGGGGTTGAACTATGCCGCCTCTTTATTATTATGTGAAATGTCTCATATGATTACATAGAGTTACAATCTCTACTTATATGATACAAACCCTATCCTAACCAGGACCAAAATAACACAGAAGCCCGTAGGCCCAAACCCCCCCCCCCCCCCGTCACGCTAGGCGCCCGCCCCAGATATCCCAAGCGCCCGCCCCAGATATCCCAGGTGCCCGCCTGGGCCTTGAAAAGCCACGAATGAACACACTGCCTTTGAGGCACTCGCCCAAGACTCACCCATGCGGCCGCCTCAATGCTGATGCCCACGCCTCAGACCTACTGTGTTCCAGGCGCCCGCCTCGGCTAATGTGAGGCGCCAGCCTCGGTGACAGAAGAGCTGTTCCATACCGCAGGGGGCTATGCCCCCCGCACCCCCCTTTGAGTCCGTTACCAGTCTACGCGTCAGCTCGGAGGCCGTCGGGCCCTTTGCCAGGACATCGAGCCATTACATCCAACACATCAAAAGGTTGACCGACCACATTGAATTGAATTACTAGCCCTTCGCAGGTTGGCCCAACCCAGTCCTCTAGTACTAGGGTTGGCTCCAAATAACCATGAGCGGCTACGATATTATAAGTTTCTCTTTAAAGAGGCCAAGAGCGGCTTCAAAGAATTATTTTACACTAAACAACTTCTTGGAGAAAAGCCGTACTTATAAAAACTTTTTTACGCACGGCTTTTCTGGTCCAAGTCTATCTTGTCCCAATCTAGAAAAAGAAATGATAGCTTGTACTTCTGTTGTCTCAATTATCATTTTGAATTCTCCGACTCTTCTATTTGTATATATAAAGCCAAGCTATGCTGGGATTCCAAATTTGATACCCGAATATTCGGTTTTATAACCTGCTACTAATTCTTCTTCAGAATTGAATTAGTCCATTACTAAGTACCTTGGGGAAGAATTTCCGGCCTTTTTGGCCCATTTCCATTTTCCCTCCGGGGGTCATAATCAAATAAAAGAAAGAGTTAATGATACACAGTAGGATACACCAAATGAAATTCGACATGAGTAACGAGAAATCCTGTGAAAAACACTATCGCCTGCCAGTGGAAGGTTTTCTGTGTTCAGTCAATCTACGCAGAGTGAATCGGTCCCCAAGGAAGCCCCGAAAGGGCTGCCGTCCGATGGGTACGATTTCAATCTGTGGAAATTACGTCTGACGATATATCTACCTTCTCTGGATTGTTCCAGGTGCTAAGGGGAGAAATGAATGCAATCGATGCTCTTTGATTCTTCCACGACGGGGCCCATTTAAAAAAGGTTGAAGGGAGATGCGAGAATTTTGGATTGCACCCGCACACAAACGGTTCGTCTGCCGCCTGGGAATAAAATCGTATGTGTATATCGGATCCTCGTTTTCATTTTATATATGGAATTGACATAGGAATTTAGACAACTGCCACTATTGACAGCTGAAATCATTCCATCAATCCAAAACGCACCTGATCACAACTCACTTCCTAAATAGAATGAAATTCTAGAACAAACGGGGTTCCAATGGACAAAGTCAAAATTCCAACGGCTTTGGCTACTATAACCTTCCCGACCACAATTTTTTTGGATTCTTCGTCGCCGTAGTAAATATGAGAGAAAATCTAATTGATTTCTTCCTCCGGCCCAACCAGCAACCAGAGCTGTATGCATTATATGAACAACAAGCAACCGGCCGGGATCATTCCTTTTGCAGTTGATTCACTAATGTTCTCTTAGATCGGAACCAATTTGATAAATACTGATAACTCTCGGCTAGAGGAAAAGTGAACTTAGCCTTTTCAATACATAAGAGAGATAGAAATCTCAAATCATGATACTCGCCCTGACTTAGCCTAAGCCTTCGGTTAGCCGGATCTGGTCGGTCTCACATCATTAACCGGTGTAGGATTCAAGACCAGGTCCAGGATCGGCTCTCAGCCACATGGATAGTTCAATGTGCTCATCGGCGCCTGACCCTAAGATGAGGATCATCAAAGGGACCATCACAAGGTGAGAAAAGATTACTGGACAGTGGGTTAGGATTGGGATTGGCCTGCTCTTGCAAATTTTTTAGCGGAAGAGAAAGTCCCAAACTATTAGATCTATCTTCACTTTTGAATATTCAGGAGAATACTATCTTTTTATTACTTTTCCCTCTATTTCTCTTTTCTCTTTTTTCTAATTTTTAGCAAAAGTGAGGAAAGAGAAAGAATCAAAGTGGATTCAACGGTTTCAGTATTGTAACCGGCTTTATCCAAAATTTTGTAAATGATACATAGAACGATATCTAGGCATATTTGGTATATTTTTTCAATCAAACATTTTAGAAAATAATGAAATTTATTTATTAATCGAACCTTTCTTCTTTTTAAAATTTTCCAAAGAGCCTCACTCACGGAGGGTCCTCCTTTGCTTCCTGTGAGATTTCTTTCTCAATTGGAAGAAAGTACACCAATTCACACCGAATAGGTTAAAAAATGAAGAATTTTTCCGTTTGGATTCGACTTTGGACTTGATCAAACTCTGGCTCACCTGGAAAGGCATTATTATTGGCTCAGGATAGAAGCAGATGTCCAACGATGATGGGTTGTGTGTGCTTTATGTAGCACGTCGAAACCGTCCAACAGGAAGTTGGGGCTTTCTCAGCCCAAGACTGGACTATCACATTCATTTCCTTTCTATTCTATTTGAATTCATAAAGTATTATATATATATATATATATATATATATATACTCCCTCCGTCCAAGTACATACTTCACTAAGCATTGTTCACGCGTGGATTAAGGAAAAAAATAATGATATAATGTTGTGAGTGTAAAAGTAAAATAGGAGAGAGAATGAGTGGAGGGAATAGTAAATTATAATGGTGTTGTGAGTATTAAAATAATGTAGGAGACAAAGTGTGAAGTATGTAATTGGACGCCCAAAATAGAAAGTGTGAAGTATGTAACTAGACGAAGGGAGTATATATATATATATATATATATATATATATATATATATATATATATATATATATATATATATATATACATACTCCCTCCGTCCCAGTAATTAGTTCACACTTTTTGGCTCGACACGCAAATTAAGGGTAGAGAAAATGTTGCGAGTGTAATAGTAAAATAGGAGAGAGAATGAGTGGAGGAAATAGTAAATTTGAAAAATGTTGTGAGTGTAATAGTAAAATAGGAGAGAGAATGAGTGGGTGGAATAATAAAGATTCTTTGCCAAAAAATGAAAGGTGAAGCTTTAAATGGGACACCCAAAATGGCAAAAGGTGAAGTTATTAATGGGACGTAGGGAGTATATATTAATTTTAATGCTTTGAAAATATTGTTATAGAAAAATAATTAATTTCCATTCACAATTTAATGATTTTTATTTGGAATAATTACAAAAATATGGAACGTACTACACCATCGATTACAATAATGATAACATACTATTAATTGATAATATAATGTAACGTACTTTTGAGTCACATTACAATTAAGGTAAATAAGTTGGATGGCGTTAATTTTCATTAACAAAATGAACTAACTCGTTAAAAATAACTATTGTTAAATAAGTAACATTTATTTATGCCGATTCGACTACTCTCTCTTGCCTTCAAATTCTTCTGTGGAATTCCAAAATCAAAGAAATCTTGAGTATTTCTATAGCTTGAACTGTTTATATGAGTTTTATCTCCCAAAATTTCAATAGAACAAACAATTTGAAATTAAGCTATATAAAATCTGTATCTCTCTCTCTCTTATCTTAGCGGGAGAAATATCCACGAATTTGTATTAGACATTCAAATCTGGAGTTAGATCTGTAGATGGTGAGGATGGGAATGGAGAGTATTCATGGCCATTAGAGCCGCTGGGATCTATGGAAGAAGAAGGACGGAGAGGGCAAGAGAGAATGGTCCACATGCTTTCCGTTCTCGCCTAGATCTGAAAAACGTAGGCGTCGTCATAGCCGGAGATGGAGATTGGGTGATGCTGATCAGAATATGGCAAGAAGAGAGTGATGGTGGAGGTGATGACCATGTTTATAAACAAGAATCAAGAAAAAATTAAAATGAAGCAAAACTGAAACCCCAATTCGAAATATTAAAGCCCCAAGTTTGAAAATTGAAACCCACATTCAAAATCTCTCTATTTGGTTATTGCTAGGGTTTCATTTTTTGAATTTGGGGCTCCAATGTCGAATTTGAAACCCAAATAACTCTACTTTAGCTTCTTCATTACTAGTGGGTAAGGAAGAATGGTTTAATCTTCTTTGGGTTTCATAAACAATGGTGGTGGGGCGGACTAATGTAGCGTGTTCGAATTTTATGGAGTTTTTACAAATATGGATGTGTGTTTCTTACAGATCTGGAATTGGTGGTGTTAATTTTGTTTTCATTTTTATTTTGGTTGTGGTGGTGGTAATGTTGGCTACAATGGTTGCTGCAATGGTTGCAGTGGTGGTGATGGTATAAGGGCAACAATGGTGGTGGGGCGGACTGATGGGTGGTGGGTGGTGAACTAAGGAGTGTAGGGGTTAGGAAGAAGACTATCAAACCATTAAATTGGCTAGCGAATGTTAAGTATATTTGATGGGTGTTAGTATTTTTTTTTATTTTGTTGACATTTAAGTTATCTTTTTAAAGTCGTTAGCATACGTTCCATAATATAAAACGAGATTGTAAAGTACATAACATTAAGATGTCAATTCTTAGTATGTTCCATTAATCGTAAAAAACACTAAAATACGTTCCATATATATATTTGTCGTTCACCCTATTTTTATTTACAATTAATATACTAATACAAAACCTTACATAAAAAAGTCTTATAAAGCAATATAAAAATTTCCATGTTTATTGAAACATACTCATATACCAACGTTTTCCCATGTTTAATGTTTTTATATTTATTAGAACAAAGGGATTTTTTCTGTTTTTCGATCCAAAAAATGAAAACTTATTTTGAGATAGATGAAATAATATGAACTATTAGTTTATCGGTTGCCACATTTAGGGTTTAGAACATATATACTCCTTCCCTTTTTTTGTTAATGCAATTTTCAATGAAAACCCCAAGAAATAAATAAGTGAATTATTGAATATGATTTATAAATTTTTAAATTGATCACCGTCAACTTTTCAACAACACCACTTCATCATCACCACCGCCACTCACCACTACCAACAACACCACCTACCTAACCACTTTACCTCCACCACCACCAATCTTGCCACTAACCACAACATCCATCATCACCATTACCACCTATCAAAGCCACTAGCCACTACAACCATTAAGAACGCCATTTCACCACTATTTTTAGTTTTTTCTTATATTGGTGGTGGTGTTTATGTTAGTGGCAGTAGTGTTGATGGTGGGGATGAATGGTGGATAATTGGTGATGATGGTATGTGTTAGTAGTATTGATGGTGTTTAAATTGGTGGTGGTGGTGGTTAATGCTGAGGGTTCTAGTGGTGAAAAGCGACATCGATGGCAGTGAAGTGATGGTAGTAGTGGTTGGTGACCGTGTGATTGGCAGTGGTGGCGATAGTGACAAAGAATCCTCAAAAGGGCCTCGCTAGAATTACAAAAAGGTAAAAAGATTTTATCCTGACAACTTATAGAAGCAGAAGAGGGGGTTAGAAGAGCCGTCCGTGCCGCGCCTTTTGCCACTTGGAGACCTGGCTGCTTGACACCAGAATCTATATATAAATAGAACAGTTTTCTACCCATTTAGGGAATCAATTTTTAGACACTTTGGAAAAACTCCATCGAAATTCAAACTCACATTCTTTCTTATACAATCCTACACACAATCTCAATCTCTCTTTTACCCAAATCAAATCTCATGTATGCATTTGGATGAAGACCTAGCTCAAGCTACAAACTAAAGAAGATAAAAGTGAACCTTCGTTGGCTAAATCATTGGTAAACTCTCTTTCTCCCTTTCTTTACTCTCTCATAACTTTAATTTGTCATCTTGATTTACTTTATATTGAAATTCTTTAGTATAAATTTGTTTGTTGTCATATTTTATTAACTTCTTATTATAAAATCACACATGATATAATTGAGTTTGCTCCTTGTGAAATTATACAACCATTGATATAGTAATCTAAGTATGCTTTAGGGATGAAACATGGTTGATGTGATTTCTTATCTTAACCTCTTTGTATTAAATCTCTTAGTATGAATCTCTTATAGTTGTCTGTTGTCTTATTTTCCTACCTTGGATCTACACATAATATCAATTGGCTATTTTTCCCCATGAGAGCATACAACCATTCATTTGGTAAAATAGGTATGTTTAAGGGAAAATGTCATGAGATTGATGTGATTCGTTTACAGTTTTTGTGATGATTTGAATCTGTTTATTTCGTGTTTCTTGTCCTGATTTTGACACATTCAAACTGAGAGGCGAAAGGGGCCGCATGGCACATTTGGGTCCACATGACACCATTTGTTAATCTGCGCGCGATACGCCCGAGATATCATATGACTAGTTCCATGTCTTTCTTTCATTTTTATATGTTAAATTCCTTCTCCTATTATCATTTCTGTTTAAACTAATTTCTAAAGAGGCACACCATTTCAAATCTTTTTTATTTGCTTATTTTGACTTCAAACACACACACACACACACACACTTTTATGATTAGGAAGACTCATTGATACGAGGCATTTTGGGTGAGCTCTTGATACTCTTTACAAAGTGTAAGATGATCTCCGGACTTTAAATCTCATTTAAAAACTTTTTTCAAAGTTTTGGCTAACAAAAACGGCGTGACGACTTTTTTTACACTATTTTGCTTCGTCCCAATTCATTAAAAATATTTTCAAACCACCCATATACAATGAACGTGTGTATTAAATTGGGGTACTTTTCAAAGTGTGAGTGATAGCCAAAAGGCAAGAGAAATAAGCCGAACGAAAAAGAACCAAGATTCGTTTGGAAAAGCCTAAGCCTTTTTTCTATGTATTCATTAATCAAAAACTGAGTTAAATCTCTTTAAAACAAAGTATAAATACTCCCTTAAAACCCTAAAACAAAATAGCAAGGTAAAGACCAAAATACCCCAATTAAAAGTTCAAAATACTAGCAAAATTAACATCAACAATCACCCCGTCATTGAGGCACCCACTCAGCCTCTTGTGAGGCGCCAACCTCATTCCCAGTCAGGTTGAGCTGTAGTGAGGCGGCTGCATGGCCTGATGTGGGGCGCCAGCCTCACATCCAGAAGGTTGGCCTTGGTTTCCTCCAAATGAGGCCCACGCCTGGCCACCAATGGGGCACCCGTCTGGATCACAGTTCCTTGGTCTGTTTGAGTTGCCTACCGCCTGGATCACAGCTCCTGGGTCTGTTTGAGTTGCCTGTTGATCTACATCATCCTCCCCTTCTTGAAAAAAACTCAACCTCGAGTTGACGTCATTATCACTGTCGCCATGGTATGCTGACAAATCCGAAACATTGAACGTTGCTGAGACGTTGTACTCACCTGGCAAGTCAATCTTGTACGCATTGTCATTAATCTGCTTCACCACTCGAAATGGTCCATCCGCCCTCGGTTGTAATTTGCCAAAACGTCCAGCCGGGAACCTCTCTTTACGCAAGTGAACCCACACCAAGTCATCTGCCTGAAACACAACTCTCTTGCGATGCTTGTCCACCTGCTGCTTGTAGTTAATGTTTTGCTGAATATTACGTTTGCGCACCTGCTCATGAAGCTCTTTAATCTGAGTCGCACGCGCCTCTGCATCATAACTATATTGACTAGTAACCGGAAGAGGAATAAGATCCAAGGGGCTGACAGGGTTACGCCCATACACAATCTGAAAAGGGTTTTACTCGTAGTGTGGTTCTAAGAGTTGTTGTAAGTAAATTCAGCCTGTGCAAGTGTGTAACGATGTGTGCCATTTTTTGAAAGATTGGTATTTTTCTTTTCTTTGAAAATCAATCGAAAAACACGGAGTCGCCACGCCATTTTTGTTTAAGGGCCAAAACTTTGAAAAATGCCCGAGATTAGAGATTTGGGTTCGGAGGTCACGTTACACGCCGGGAAGAACGTTAGTGTTCACCCGGAATGCCTCGTAAAAACGAGTCTTCCAAGCTTAAAAAACCATTTGTGTGTGTGTGTGTGTGTTCCTTTGGCCAAAATAAGTTTAAACTGAGAAAACTAAAAATTGGGAACTCTTTAGAAGACATTAAACAAGTCCCATGATTTTTGGTATGATTTTTGGGTTGAGTTTGGTACTCAAAAGATTTTTTTGAAGTTGAAAACCAATTCTGCCAGAATGAAAAAGGCAGTGGACACTTGATTTTAAAATGGATTTAAGAGCTTTAGAACTTCAAAATCCGGGGAAAGTCCGAGAATGAAAGTTGTTCAAAACATCTTGAATAAGGTTTTTAAAAAAGATTTTCCCATTTGGAGATGATTTTATAGACCAAAACCTTCTGGAAATCTCAGATATGAAATCTGAATTTCCAGAGACTGTTGAACTGACCTTTGGAAAATAATTTGAAAAAAGGAGTTTTACTAACGCAAAAAATAAAGTAAAAATATTTCTGGAAATCACTGAATGTTGGCTACAAAAAGTATTCTGTAGTAAACACCAAATTCCAAGTTCTTCTGTGTCCAAAAAATTAGACCATGGACAGAGGTCTTAGAGAAAGGCTACTGGACAGCAACTTTCTCAAGAAGAAAAATGTGATTTTAAAAAGGGTTTGCATCCATGCTTGTCCCCATTTCCTTAGGCTTTGATTAGTAGTCACTAGAAATTTTAGTGGTGATCTACTATATCAAACCATTCTTAGGGTACATTAGGACTTAAGCATTTCATTTGCTTGGGAAGGGGAGTTTTATCCTTTGAAACAAAGATTTTTGTTGTGAAAATGGTTTTTAGGGTTTTGAAAATATGTTTGTAAGAAGTAAAAACAATTTTGAAAGAAATGTTGATCCCTGTAGAGGATCATCCATGGAGATGAACTTTCATGGTGATCCTCTTGGATCTAAGGCAAGAGGAAAACAAGTTACATCTTCAAAGTATGAGATGCATGCATGGATGGGATTTAGGGTAGGGAGAAGGAGGTTATACCTATCTTCTCTTGACTTTTTGAGTTTGAGGCTTGAATTTAAGAGTGTTTGAGGCTTGAATTTGAGAGTGAGTGGGTATGATTTGGGAAAATAATCAAGAGAAAAAGGTGACAATTCAAGGGAATTCTCACTGTTTTCTCCAGTATTTTCGCCAAGGTGTTGCTGTGAATGAAGTTGTGGCTCCTTGTTTACGTATTTGAAGGGCTCAATTTATACCCCTCTGAAAATTACGAGAGTCATCCGCGCGGATAGGAACCTCGGCGTGCCTTTGTTCATTAATTACAGTGCAGGCTTTGGACACAAGGAATATTTTCAAAATATTCAAGCCGGTTTCTTGTTTTTCAGCTTGCCAATTCGGGTTTTTTCAATTTTTTTTCTTTTTTAAGATTCCTTTCTTGGCTTAACCTTAAATAGCAATGCCTACTTTACCCTTGTTTTGTTAGAAAAGTTAGGAATTGTTAGAAATGTTAGGAATGTTAGGGCTTTCGTTAATTTTCTAACGAAAATACTAACAACTCAAATTGGAGCACTTACAGTAGCCCCTCGGCGACGGCGCTTTCGAAGGAAGCGGGGTCGTCGATAAGAGTAAGGCTCCATATTTGACAGGATGATCAAGTGATCGAGTGGCTGAACCTAGCGATAGGCTACCTACGTATCCCGAATGGGAATCAAGCCGGCCGTAGTTCGGGTCTTTAGACCCTGGAGTGACTATTTTGAGGTGTCAACCTGGCGAGCGAGTTCTGCAGTCGGTTGCTGAAAGAAACTCTGCTGGGGATAGGAGTGACCATTTCGGTCTGATGGCTAGAGTTGTATATCCGCTCTGCTGGGGATAGGAATGACCATTTCGGTCTGATGGCTGAACCTAATGGTAGGCTACCTACGTATCCTTAAGAGGAATCAAGCCAGTCGTAGTTCGGGTCTTTAGACCCTGGAGTGACTATTTTGAGGCGTCAACCTGGTGATGATGGCGTTTTAGGTGCCTCAGACCTTGATGGCGTTTTAGGTGCCTCGAACCTTGAAGATGGCATTTTAGGTGCCTCGGACCTTGAAGATGGCGTTTTAGGTGCCTCGAACCTTGGAGATGATGGCGTTTTAGGTGCCTCGGACCTGGATTTGAAATGTTTTTCCTTGATGGTTTGGGAAAGATGGTCCTTTGGTGGACTTCATTTGAAGGGATCGGTCTTACGTATGCTGCCGAAGGAAAGGATGACCATTTTGGTCGAGTGGCTGGACCTATGGTAGGCTACCTACGTATCCCGATTGGGGAATCAAGCCCTTACGTAGTTCGAAAGCTGCTCGGGATTCGTTGGCTTTCGTTGGGGAAAATCGGGCTTACGTTTTACCGCCGTCGATGAAATTGATGAAAGAAACGGGATTCCGTTATCTTTCTCGGAGAAATCGGACTTACGTTTTACTGCCGTTGATGAAATTGATGAAAGAAACGGGATTCCGTTATCTTTCTCGGAGAAATCGGACTTACGTTTTACTGCCATTGATGAAATTGACGAAAGAAACGGTATTCCGTTATCTTTCTCGGAGAAATCGGACTTACGTTTTACTGCCGTTGATGAAAGAAACGGGATTCCGTTATCTTTCTCGGAGAAATCGGACTTACGTTTTACTGCCGTTGATGAAATTGATGAAAGGAACGGGATTCCGTTATCTTTCTCGGAGAAATCGGACTTACGTTTTACTGCCGTTAATGAAATTGATGAAAGGAATGGGATTCTGTTATCTTTCTCGGAGAAATCGGACTTACATTTTACTGTCGGGAAGCTCTTTTGAAGAGGGGGTTAACTTTGATTAACTTTGGTTAACTCTGTTAAGTTGAGGACTAAACTGCAGAGTCCTGAAATTTTAAAGGGCAAAAGGGTCTTTTCGACCCTTCAATTTGGTCCGTGCGGAGGGGAATGACGTCCAGATTGGTTTAAATAAAGGCTGTGGCCTTTTTGGTTCCCTCTTCCCCATTTTCCAGTTTCACGAGAGAAGGGCCAAAACCGCCATTGTTGACCCTAGAAGCTTCGAAATCTTCCGATTTTCTTCGATTTTCGAGCAATGGAACACGAGGGAGTCGCCATTCAAGGTCAAGGACGCGGCCCGGTCGCGGAGAGGCGATTAGAGCTCGTTCGAATGAGGAGGCATTACTCTCTTTCGCAATTGATTGCGGAGGAGCCATACCCCGATGCGTGGCAACATTGGGCCACTGATCCGAGTCTTCGCACGGTATACTTCAAATCTCTCCATCTTCTTTGTTGATTTTTCATTTGAAATTGATTTTTGTGATTTTTCTTCTTTTTTTTTTTTTTGAAAATTTGGAAAGCCATGTTCTTGGGCTTGAAATTCGATTTTGATGATTTGCATGTTGTAATGAGTATATGGGTAATCAAAATGTGCAATTTGTTTGGAAAAAGAATGGGCATTTTGCCATTTTTTTTTAATGTCCGAAAATTGTAATGAAAATTCGAAAACTTGTGTTCTTGGACCTTGAATCTTGACTTTGATGATATGCATGTTGTAATGAGTATATGGGTAACCCAAAATATGCATTTTGCTTGAAAAAGAATGGGCATTTTGCCATTTTTGAAATATGAGATGATGAAAACTTGCCCGAATCCGGGACGGACCCTTTTTTTTTTTGTTGCATGTAGGATTTTTCCAATGAGGTGTTTTTCATGAATGATATAAATGTATGTATGCATGATTTTTGTGAAAAATGGGACGGACTTTTGCTTCCGTTGATTGAATGTATGCATGCTATTTTATGAAAATGGGACGGAGTTTTTATTCCCGTTGACTCGATGTCTTTGACATGTTTTCTTTATGTATGAATGAATGAATGGTATTTGCTGAAAACACTTTTCCTTTGTGCGAGAAAAATGGGGCTAGGTTCATTGTATACCGTTATGCTGCCCGATTTTCTTCAAAACTTTATGTTTATGATGCATGTGTATGCCCTTTTTTTTTTGAATGTAAATGCAAATTTTTTTTTTGACACTCTTATCTTTCTTTCAATTGCAGGGTGGAGATCGTTTCGTGACGGAGCAGCTGAATAAGCTGAAGACTCGAGGATCAGTGGAGTCTGTGATTGACCTGTGGGATCGGCTTCCAGTCTTGGGCCGAGGAGCTTTGATGAGTCCGAGACAGATCGTCATTGGGACTGGGTTGTATGAGTTCATTGAGTGCCTGAGGGGGTTGATTAAGTTCCCCAAGAGCAAGGGCTTGATTTTTGCTTTGGCACAGCACTGGTGGGACGCGACCCACACATTCCATTTCTTCTGGGGCGAGGCCACGGTCACACCTTCCGACTACGCTGCGATCACGGGCCTGTCCTTTAAAGGACGGAGCATTGAGTGGAGGGACGGCTACAGTGACCTGGAGCTACAGGATCTTCTGGGCTTTACCCCCATTCCCAAAAAGGGGATGGGTATGGAGTATGCTGTGGTCCACGGGAAGATCATGGAGAGCATCGAGAGTTACGAGGCTGGGGATGAGAGAGTGGCCGCTGTGCAGATTGCCAGGGCTTTTCTGTGGTTCGCTTTTTCGAGCACCCTTTTTTGACACGCCGAGGGGACGGCGGTGTTCGCCTTGCTGAGGACGTTAGAGGATGTGGAGATGGCCAGAGAGGTGTCTTGGGGAGAGGCAGGGCTGGCAGAGCTATATTTTGCTCTGGATCGGTATAGCTGGAAGAAGGCATCGGCTCACGACGTGCTTTGAGTTCCCTCTGGAGGTATAAGCTTCTGCTTTTTCTTTTCCTTAAGCACGCACTGTTCTTTTCGCACTTAATTGATAGGATCTTTCCCTTTCGCAGGTATGGGCTCTGGAGTTCTTTCACGTCACGATGTGGCGACAGCCGGCGGAGCACATCGGGGCATATCCGGCCATGCTCTCCTGGAGCAAGCATGCTCGGGAGAAGATAGGTTCCAGGGGGCGCACGACCCTTAAGTACAGGGATTGCCTGCCTTTGACGAGGGCTGAGACGGATGAGGGGATGATTTTCTACCCCTGGGGCCGCTTCGACGTGGAGCAGTTGAAGGGTGCCGAGAGATGGACCGTGCAGCGGAGGATTTTGAGAGTTTTGACCTGTGATGTGTATTATCTGGGGGAGAGAGTGACGCGCCAGCATGGCGAGGGTGCGCCTCTGATGGCACCGGTGGAACCTCCTGCTGACATGATGCATCCGTCTGAGCGTTCGGAGACCTGGGATGACTATCGAGGTGGCCAGCACTTCTCGATGTTTGTGGCGATCGAGGAATATTCGAGATTTATCTTGAGGAGGCTGAGGATGCCCCAGGTTCTTGAGAGAGAGGGGTTGGGGATTGTGCGATACCCTCGATCGGACTTTTCGTACGTCCAGGATGGGGTTAGGCTGAGAGTACAGATCCCTATCCCTGAGCGGGTCCCACGAGCTTTCCGGCCTCGTCCGGATATGAAGGTACGGCTTTTTACTGTCTCTTCTTCTTTCCTTTCGCTTCATCGTTTTTCGCATCAATTCTTTCTGACACTTTTGTTTCCGTGCAGTTCCCGGCTGTGGTTGTGGAGAAGCTGACGAAGCAGGTGATTGGGGCCAAGAGGTTCCTCAGGAGGATGGTTACTTGTGGGGCTGCTCAGGGAAGAGCGAGACATGCACAGCCGGCACCTGTGGAGCGGGAGACTTCCCCTATTCCTTCCGAGCATTCTACCGAGACTCCTCTCTCTCCTCTCATAGATCTCGGCATGGAGCTTCCTCCGGACCACATCATCCTCGGGGATTTGCATGGGCAGGGACATGTTTGGCATCATGGTGGCTCTTCTTCGCATGTCCAAGAATCCGACGTGTTCACGTTCGGATATGACTTCTTTGCAGATCTCGGCTTGCCCTATCGTGGCGTACCGGTTGATCCAGGCGAGCCTCTCTCTGGAGACGAGGACGATGATTCCGAGCCCAAGGTATTCATGGCTACTGAGGAGGCGGGCCCGAGCCGCAAGAGGGACCGGGGGAAAGGGCCAGCTACCGAGGATTCTGATTGATTATCTTTGATCGATTTCTGAGACTGGGATTGTACCTATTTAGACAGACACAATTTATTTTTCATGCACACTTCTCTTTTTTTTTGGGATGTAATAATCTAGAATTACTGTCATTTACTTTTTTTTTATGAATGCAATGTTGCATGAGCCCTGGTTTTTTGGCAAGGGTGTGAAGGTTTTGAGCTTGTGAACTGTTTGGACAGGCTTTGCACAGGTTTCGAGCGAAATATTCCTCCGTGGTGCAGCAGTTTGAACTGCTGCAGATTTTTTTGGTGGTGACATTTCCATCCGCGCGGATAGGGGTGAAATCTGGCAGGTTTCATTTATTTCGGTGGTTGGATCTGGTTTTGGCCATAAATGTCGTCTGAAACCTCATCTTCTTCAGTTCAAACTGGAATTTCAGGAGGGAAGAGAGAAAAGCCATGGAAATGCCCAAAAATTCTCTAAAACTGTCCAAAGAAAAGCAAATGTTGTTCTTTGAAAGGTTCAAGGAGTGGTGTAGGGAGATTATGCACGAGAGGAGGTCATTTTTCGAAGAAAGGTACAAGGTAAAGTGCTTGTGGTCCCTCAATAATTGGTTCCGGACTATGATCTCTTGAGAGCTTCTTCCTCATTTTGGGATACTAGAAGGCATGTCTTTTGCCTTTCTTACAATGAAGTGGTTCCGACCATTGAAGAATTTCGGGCTTTGCTTGGTGGCCCGGAGGTGGAAGAGATTGCGGTTCCTTTGCCCGGAGGGGCTTCTTTTGTTGATAGGTTGTGCAACCTTCTACATCTTTCCCCGGAGGAAGCACAAGGTATGATCTGTGGTCCCGATCATTTCGACATTTTTGATCTTCCTGATAGATTTAGGGGCTTAGGCTTGATTGATGATGCCTATTGGGATGCCTTTGCACTTTGCGTGTTTGGTACTTTGTTCATGGTTTACTCTTTTGGGATCTGTCACCGAGCTTTGCTGGATGTGGTTATACGTACTGCCGTTCGGGCCGGGATGTTGTTCCCTTGATCCTGGGAGAGACTTTTCATGCTCTCGACAGGTTAGCTACCGGGAGGCGGTATATGCACGGGGGCAGCCCGTTTCTCTTGACTCTGTGACTGATGGAGCGCCTGGGGGTTCTTCGAGAAACTTCGGATATGATCAAGCCTTGGACATTTGCCAGGAGAGGGGTTACCGTGGATCTTGGTGATCAGGGCTCATGGGAGCGTTGGATGGCTTGTCGCCAGACCGCGGAGATCAGGTGGTCAGTGCCTCATTGGCGGATAGAGACTCGGAGAGTACTTCAGGATGGGTCTCACGTGGTTCTGCTTCCGGGGCTTTCTCAGTCCAGTTTTTACATTTCGGCTCTGGTTCGGAGACAGTTTGGCTTGGAGCAGACTCCTTTGGAGGGCTTTGAGGACATAGCTACCAGGGTGGTAGCTTCCGCTTCGATGGATGATCCCTCAGTGTTCCCATTTCTTTCCCGAGCATGGAGGCATGACGTCTTTCCTCCTAGGGTTATCCTCAGGCGTCCGGGACATGTATTTCTGACCACTTGGTACTTGGATTGGTACGAGAGGCATTTGGGGGAGACTCAGATGGCTATTTTGAGACGGCGTGAGGCCATTGCTGGTGCGGAGGACCTGACAGTTTCGGAGAGGAGGAGGGTCGAGGCGAGGGCCAACCCTTATGACAGGAGCGGAGATGTTGTGACTGACTATGAAGCTTATGTCAAGAGACAGGAGTGGAGGACTCCTATGTTACCAGCTCAGCTACAAGAGATGAGAAATGAGGCTAGGGCTACTAAGGCCCTGACAGATGCAGGTTTGATAGATCCTGTCCCTACACCAGAGCTTGGTAGGCGGCAGACCGACATTTTTCCAGTGCAGAAGAAGAAGACCCGAAGAGGGGGAAAGAAGAGGGGAGAAGCCAGTACGAGTGGCTTGGAGTGACCTTGAGGTTTCCTGAGTATCCCTTTCTTGTCGTAGCAGACACATTAGTTTGATTATGTATCTTAGTTTCTTTTAGCAGGTTGCCAGTTGTAGGAATGAACCGAGCTTAGACTCATCAAAGAGATTTTAACTGTAATGAATATGTGAATTGCTTTAGGGTTTTTCGAGACGCTTTCATGGTTTGACAAAGTATGTCTTTTATTTGTATTTTAGACCGAACCGTTTTTCGGCTGCCTACGTTCCCTTCGGACAAAAGGGCTCAGGTCTCCGTAGTTCGACCCGGTTAAAATTTTTGTTTTTGTTTTTTGTTTTTGTTTTTTTTTTCTTGTGCAACCCTGTTTTTTACCTAGGCCGCCCTTTTTGGGTTTTCAACCTAGTTGTGTATTACTCTTTTAGCACTCTTTTTGTTTGTTTTTTTTTTGTTTGGATTTGACTCAGTGTTTTATGCGTAGTATCTGCGCAGCTTGTCACCATTCACTGGGTGTACAAAGGGATTTCCGTCGAGGTCTGCAAGTTGCATGGCCCCTCCGGAGAAGATCTTCTGGACGACATATGGCCCGACCCAGACAGGCTCCCATTTGCCAAGCGGGTTGATGCGGACAGGGGGTTTCTCTTTCAACACAAGATCACCTTCCCTCATCTCCCGATGCTTTACTTTCTTGTCGAAGGCTCTGGCCATTCTCCCTTGGTAGGCTCGGATATGTTCCATGGCCTTCAATCGGCGTTCATCTAGTAGAGCCAATTCATCATGACGACTCTGAAGCCATTCGACCTCGTTGATTTGACTTTCCAATAGCACTCGGAGTGAGGGTATTTCTAGCTCGATTGGGAGTACGGCTTCCATTCCGTAGGTGAGAGCAAATGGTGTTTCCCCGGTTGCCGTTCTGACGGACGTTCTGTAGCCCCAGAGAGCAAGGTGAAGTTTGTCGGGCCAATCTCTGCCTCGGACAGCCATTTTCCGGATGATGTTTTCCAAAGTCTTGTTTTCTGCTTCAACGGCTCCGTTGGTTTGGGGCCTATAAGGAGATGACTTGTGACGGGTTATTCTGAATTCTGCTAGCAGCCTGTCGCATTCCCCTTCAAAGTGGGATCCATTATCTGAGATGATTTCGGCCGGCAACCCGTATCTGCATATGATGTTCTCTTTGATGAAGAGGGCTACTTTCTTTGAATTGAGGATTTTGTAGGACTTGGCTTCAACCCATTTGGTGAAATAGTCCACTGCTACCAGGACGAATTCGTGGCCGTTGCTGCTTGGTGGTGTGATTTTGCCTATGACATCAATTCCCCAAGTGACGAAAGGCCAAGGGGTTGTCATGCAGTATAACTCGTGAGGAGGCAAATGATTGAGATTTGAGTACCGCTGGCATTTGTCGCAGCTTTTGACGAACTGGATGCAGTCGGTTTCCATGGAGATCCAAAAGTATCCCATTCTTAGTATGATTTGCATTAGAGCCCGAGCATTCATATGGGGGCCGCAGGTACCACCATGTACTTCTTTCATGAGTCCGGTAGCCTCTTGTTTGCCGATACATCGCAGGAGGGGGCCTTGATAACGCTTCTTGTACAACATGTTTCCCAAAAGAACATAGTGGGAGGCGAGTCGCTGTGTGGCCGAGAGGCTTTTGCTTTGATTCCTTCTTTATATTCCCCATCTTCATTTTTGAAGGAAGCTTCGCCATTCTTCGGAGTGCGATAGATGCAGGTGTACCAGGGATCGCTGGCCGGTTCGGCCTCCGCTTCGATTTCAAAGCAATAAGCGGGGTTTTCTCTTCTCCCGACTCTGAATGGTTTGACAGACTTTCCTTCGGGTATTTCAACGAGAGAGGCTAGTGTTGCCAGAGCATCTGCGAATCTGTTGCGATCTCTGGGCAAGTAATGGAAGCTGATTTCCTTGAATTGAGTTACTAGCTCTTCCATGTAAGTGTGATATTTCTGCAGACCCGGGTCCACGGTCTTCCATTTGTTAGATACCTGATTGATGATGAGGGCAGAGTCACCATACACCTCCAATTCTTTGATATTTCTCTCAAGGGCGGCCTCCAACCCGGCTATGCAAGCTTCATATTCAACAGCGTTGTTGGTGACCTCAAAGTTCAACCTTACTGCTATGGGGGTGTGTTCATTGGTAGGATCGACCAGAAGCATTCCTATTCCGTTCCCCCTTTTGTTTGATGCCCCGTCGAAGAAGAGTTGCCAGCGATTTTCTCCTTTTAGGGCAAAGATTCCATCATCAGGGAATTGAGGCTCAGGTCCTCGGGACTCATCACTTGGGAAATCGGCCAACTTTTCTGCCATTATACGCCCTTTCACGTATTTCCTCGTCACATATGTGATGTCGTATTCAGCAAAAAAGAACGACCATTTTGCCAACCTCATGGAGATGGAAGGCTTGTCGAACAGATATTTGATGGGGTCTATTTTTGAGATGAGATGTATCGGGTGAGACTGCATGTAGTGTGTCAGCTTTCCCACTACCCAGACCAGGCCTGCGCAAGTCTTTTCACAAGAAGAGTAATTGAGTTCGCTCCCCTGAAGCTTTCTGCTTATGAAATAGATGGCGTTTTCGACCTTAGAATCTTTCTTCTCTTGAGCTAACATAGCCCCAATTGCCGTATCCGTGACAGTTAGATATAGCAACAGTGGCTTTTGCTGATGTGGCGGGCAAAGAATCGGGGGATTCACAAGGTATGCTTTAATCTCTTCAAAAGCGAGCTGGCATTCTGGAGTCCATTCTGTGTAGGCACTTTTCCTCATCAGCTTGAAGATTGGCTCGCAGATCGAGGTCAGCTGATTTACAAAATGGCTTATGTATTGCAGTCTTCCCATGAAGGATTTTACTTCTGTCAGCGTCCGGGGTGGTTTCATCTCGACTATGGCCTTGATTTTCTGGGGGTCCACTTCAATTCCCCGTTCCGTTACCATATATCCTAGCACCTTGCCTCGTCTTACGCCGAAGGTGCATTTGGCTGGATTCAGTCTCATGCTGTGGTCTCGGAGGCGGCCGAAGAATTTTCTTAGGTCAACAAAGTGCTAGTCATCTGACCCTTTGGAGTGTATTATCATGTCGTCCACATAGACCTCAATTTCTTTGTGGATCATGTCATGGAATAGGGCTGTAGCTGCCCTCTGGTAAGTAGCCTCAGCATTCTTTAGTCCGAATGGCATGACCGTATAGCAGTATGTTCCCCAAGGGGTTGTGAAGGCTGTCTTGGCTTGATCTTCTTCTGCCATTTTGATTTGGTTATAACCGGCAAAACCGTCGACGAAGGATTTAACCTCATGGTTGGCCGTGGAATCTACCTGGATGTCGATGTTTGGCAGGGGGAAATCGTCTTTTGGACTAGCTTTGTTCAAGTCTCTGAAATCTACGAAGCATCGGATCTTCCCGTTGGCCTTGGTCACCGTCACTATGTTGGAAAGCCATGTAGGATATTCAATGACCCTGATGAACCCTGCTCTGAGCATCTTTTCTATCTCTTCTTTCACTTGTAGAGACCATTCAGACTTAATTCTTCTTAATTTCTGCTTTACTGGCTTGACTTCTGGGTCAAGCGGTATTCGGTGTTCAACTATGGAAGGATCGATGCCCGGCATATCTTTATAAGACCATGCGAACACATCCACGAATTCCCTTAGAAGCTCAATCAGAGTGTTTCTTTCAGCTCCTTCAAAGAAACTACCAATCTGCGTCTCTTTAGGCTCTTCCGCAGTTCCCAGATTCACACTTGCCAAAACCTCTTCGGTAGCTTGGGCTCGATTTTCCTCTTTCCGAACAACCTGCTTAAAGATTTCTTTGATATATTGTTCGTTTAATGTGTCTGCTTCTTTATCTAGTGAATCATTATTAACTGTTTTTAAGTTATTAGTTAATTTATCATTAGTTAAAGTGGCAATCAGGGGATACTCAGAAAGGTCCATCATTTCATTGAGAACAAAGGGAAATACAACATTGGCTAAAATTTCGTAGTCTTCAGGCGTGAGGCCATCGGACGACTCTAGTGACTCAAATTCAACGATGAGAGACTCGGATGACTTTACATAGGTTGACACAAAGGGACGGGGGACTAATCCAAGCTTGGTGATCATTTCCTCTTTGGTCGCGGACGGGCCTGAGAGAGTTTCCCAATTCTTCAATGGCATTGCTATCAGTGGCCTCATGACTCGGGAATTGTGCTGTTTCTGACTTCCTTTCTCAATCATTGCTATCATCTCTTTGACTGAACCAAAGTTGATCAGATCGGGGCTGGTATCATCCTCAAAACTGAGCATATGAATATAAGGATCTGCTTGCGGATCTGCCGCATCCTCAATTCTGGAGAATTCTAACTCGTCGCAGTCTGACTGCTCAATCCAGATGTAAGGACGTATTGCGTCTTGGTGTGCTGCTGGAGCTGCTATAAAAATCTCATGTCCCATGTTAGAGCGGAAAGGCTTAGCAGGTAGTTCCTTGAGGAGGACGTCCCATACGACGTTCATAGATTCGAGTCGAGTATGACGATGCTTGTCGACCTTTATCACAAAAATCTCTTTGCTTGGCAGGGTCAGAGAGTGGTTTTGGAGAATGCTGACAAATCTGTGGTTGGAGACTCGGGGTTTGTGTGCCCGTATCATGGCGGTGTTCATTGTTTCTTTCCAGTATGCCTCCAAATGTTGGAAATGGAAATTGAACTTGATGTATCGAACTTCTTCAGAGTCTGCCCGCTTGAGTGCGTTGACATAGTTGGCATCGCCGGATTCTGAGGGGTTTTAATGAGACTTGCCCCGATAGTCCCTTGGTCGATTTGAAGGAGGTAGCCCCGGTGTCTGGCTGCGGGCACGCTTGGCGACTGTCTCGGCTTCGTTCCCTATGAGGAAACTATCCCCTCTGATGACTTCAAGATCTCCCTGCCGATTAATGAATTTGACGCACTGATGGAGGGTGGAAGCTATGGCTTTCATGTGATGTAGCCAGGGGCGTCCCAACAGAGCTGTGAATTCAGACTGAATGTCCATCACGTGGAATTTCACTGGCACCATTTGAGTCTCGAACCAGAGCTCCAGAGTCACCATCCCCAAGATGGGGCGAGATGTGCCGTCGTAGGCCTTGATAGTCCGGGTAGATGGGATCACGTACCTTTCGTTGATGCGTAGGGCCCGCATCATGCTGAGAGGAAGGACGTTAACGGCTGATCTGTTGTCCACTAATACTCCGGGGAGTGATACGGTGTTGAGCCGGAGAGTGATGTAGAGGGCCTCGTTGTGTCCGGAGGCATCTCTTGGCAGGTCTTCGTCGCAGAAGGTGATCATACTACCATATAGTCGGGGATCGTAGATTTGGTCTCTATCTGGCGAAAGAGAGCCATCAAATCGTCTGTTTCCTGACTTTCTTTTGCGAGGTAAAGCTTTTGCTGAAGCCTCAGGGATGTGTCGAGGCTGTTTGTAGCGGTTGCCACCCTTGGTCAGCATATTGATTGAGTGCGAACGCCAAACTGGTTTTGATCTTTCTTTGCCGGTATGTGCTTGGAAGCTGGACAAATTGAACCTTGGCTGATCCCACAGGTGATTAGGCTTCTGACTGGCAGTGAAATTTCCCAGATCTGAGGTCCTCTTGTGTCCCAAGGTCTGAACTCTGTTGTCGGCAGAACTTTTCGGCCTTCTAGCCTCTGTTTGCTCTAGAGCGACATGGCCTGGAGGAAGGGAGGACTGGCTGGAGTAGAGTACGTGATAATTGAACCCTCCGGATGGCTCTCCAAGTGTACCCACACTGGTATCCCCGGCTTCGAACCTTTCTTTCAATTTTTGCTGGGAGGAAGCTTTCTTCTTCTTAGGGGGACGGTCCTCATTTATCCAATCCTGGTAGTCCCTTTCAAGACAGTCGAGGCAATCACAGATATCCCACCAAATGTGCTCAACAACTGGCGGCGGGTTTGGGAACTCGGTTTGAGCCGTGCTAGAATGACTCTGAGTTGGACTAATCTGGGGAGGCCGTGTTGGGCTCACTGGGGAGCGAAGGGTCGGATTCTGCCGAGTAACGAGAGGCATTAGGAGCTGGGAAAACAGGCACATATTTGTCCTTCAGGGGATCCCCAGTTAGTTGGGGGATTGCTAATGTTCCGAAATGACGTGTGGCCTCTTCGATCCAGGCCTGCTGTTTATTCTGACGTTCTTCAAGAGCCCTGATGGCTGACCATATTTCCTCTGTTGTTTCCCAATCTCCGTTCCCCTTACTGATTTCTGCGGGACCGGTATCACTCTGAGAGGGGACACCTGACGGCTGTTGAGGCATGCCGAACTGTTCCATCCCTGACTGCTGTTGGAATGGTGGCACTTTGAATTGCTGTCTTGGGGCTAGCTAGCCTGTCAATCGATGGGCAGGAGTTTCGGCGGTGGATACATAGGAATCTGGTGAGGGCACCTTGACGTATCCGGGACTATTGAGAGTGGGGGGAGGATTTTCTTCCTTCTTCACGATAAAAGTGCCATCGGGATTGGGACTGGCGACCAAACCGTGGCTCCTAAAGGCCTCCAGAAGGTTGTCGATTTGAGCTTCATGTCGGAGTCTCATCTGTTCTACCAACCGGACCCAATCTTCGGTCCTGTCAGGATTCCAGGAGGCGGAGTGATGTTATCCCCATCGTTACCAGCTGATGCAGACATTCTGAAACCCGGAGTCGGAACAAACGGTGAAGCTGACGATGCGCTTGACTCTTCCCAACTGATCAAACGGTGACTCGGTGCCCGAAACCAAGCTTTGTGCGGAGCTGCGGGGGGAAAGACACGAGGGTTCAGATGTTTGGGAACGAAGGAGGGTAGGTGTTTGGGCTTTGGGCTCATGCAACATGCAGTTATTTGTTCTTGTTTACTTAAAACATGTTTTATTAACCTAATCGGTTGGAAAAGATTGCTCTTCTTTTTCGCAAACTACTCTGGATCCTGGATCAGTGGGCCCCATCACAACGTCTATAAGCCCCTCGTATTCCACCTGTATTTCGACTTCCCAGGGCGGACAGCCCCGGGCGAGGGTCCTATAGGGCAAGCGGGTCCCACCGACCGAAAAAAAAACGATCCTAAAAGTATGGAGGGTAATCGAGTCTCAACGAGCATTCGATGTAAATTACGGACAAAGCTGACGTCAAAGTCAAGATCATGTCCGAGGGCTCGACAAAAAAGTCGGCATGATTTGGACTGATAAATGTCCGAAATTGATCTTGACCCGTCGTCATTTAGGCCGTAATTAGGCATGGAATGATCGTTAATTCTTGATGACTCAGTGTCATGCTGGGAGTCAATGTATAATTTGTGCCAGTCAGAGTCAAAGTCAAGGCGCCAGTCAATATCTGGTCAAAGCCCGTGACGGAAAATCGGCAGGACTTCGACTGATTAGGGTCCCCGAAAGATATTGACTTGGTATGCCGACTATGGCTTGAAAGGAAAGGTCTATACACAGACAGGGCATGACACAGACCAGACTAAAAACCAACCGGGTCTCGGACAAAGTGTGTCACGGACAAGTGCAGGGTCGACACGAGGCTCCATGGGATGTTTGGGTAGTCCCGTGCTCGCACCGAGAGGCGTAATAAGGCCAAACGGGCTGCTACTGGGATTTTCCCGGGTTAAGGACGTAGTGTGCAGTGTAAGGCCAAATGCGCATAGTGTGCAAGCAGTCTATCTTCTTTTTTTCTGAGTAAAATAGGAATTTTCATATGTGTCTTAAAAAGGATGATGCATGCAAAAAATGATTTTTTTTTTAAAATGATTTTTTTTTTTGAAAATCCTTTTTTTTTTTGGAAATCTTTTTTTTTTTGAAAGTAAATGAACACATAAGCACATAAGCACATAATTCAAAATTTAAGGCAATGGGTCCGATAGTCACAATTTTGACTTTTCCGAGGCGGCCAAAAACAACACAAAATGCGCAAAATCAACCCACACATAACAAATGATTTCGAATGCTTGGACGGAAGCTTGACCCTCAAAATTTTTTCTCTTTTTTTTTTTTTGAAAAGATAAAACTTAGTTTCTCCCCAGCAGAGTCGCCACTGTAACGATGTGTGCCATTTTTCGAAAGATTGGTATTTTTCTTTTCTTTGAAAATCAATCGAAAAACACGGAGTCGCCACGCCATTTTTGTTTTAAGGGCCAAAACTTTGAAAAGTGCCCGAGATTAGAGATTTGGGTTCGGAGGTCACGTTACACGCCGGGAAGAATGTTACTGTTCTCCCGGATGCCTCGTAAAAACGAGTCTTCCAAGCTTAAAAAACCATTTGTGTGTGTGTGTGTGTGTGTGTGTGTGTTCCTTTGGCCAAAATAAGTTTAAACTGAGAAAACTAAAAATTGGGAACTCTTTATAAGACATTAAACAAGTCCCATGATTTTTGGTATGATTTTTGGGTTGAGTTTTGGTACTCAAAAGATTTTTTTGAAGTTGAAAACCAATTCTGCCAGAATGAAAAAGGCAGTGGACACTTGATTTTAAGATGGATTTAAGAGCTTTAGAACTTCAAAATCCTGGGAAAGTCCGAGAATGAAAGTTGTTCAAAACATCTTGAATAAGGTTTTTGCAAAAGACTTTCCCATTTGGAGATGATTTGATAGACCAAAACCTTCTGGAAATCTCAGATATGAAATCTGAATTTCCAGAGACTGTTGAACTGACCTTTGGAAAATAATTTGAAAAAAGGAGTTTTACTCACGAAAAAAATAAAGTAAAAATATATCTGGAAATCTCTGAATGTTGGCTAGAAAAAGTATTTTGTAGTCAACACCAAATTCCAAATTCTTCTGTGTCCAAAAAATTAGACCATGGACAGAGGTCTTAGAGAAAGGCTACTGGACAGCAACTTTCTCAAGAAGAAAAATGTGATTTTAAAAAGGGTTTGCATCCATGCTTGTCCCCATTTCCTTAGGCTTTTATTAGTAGTCACTAGAAATTTTAGTGGTGATCTACTATATCAAACCATTCTTAGGGTACATTAGGACTTAAGCATTTCATTTGCTTGGGAAGGAGAGTTTTATCCTTTGAAACAAAGATTTTTGTTGTGAAAATGGTTTTTAGGGTTTTGAAAATATGTTTGTAAGAAGTAAAAACAATTTTGAAAGAAATGTTGATCCCTGTAGAGGATCATCCATGGAGATGAACTTCCATGGTGATCCTCTTGGATCTAAGGCAAGAGGAAAACAAGTTACATCTTCAAAGTATGAGATGCATGCATGGATGGGATTTAGGGTAGGGAGAAGGAGGTTATACCTATCTTCTCTTGACTTTTTGAGTTTGAGGCTTGAATTTAAGAGTGTTTGAGGCTTGAATTTGAGAGTGAGTGGGTGTGATTTGGGAAAATAATCAAGAGAAAAAGGTGACAATTCAAGGGAATTCTCACTGTTTTCTCCAGTATTTTCGCCAAGGTGTTGCTGTGAATGAAGTTGTGGCTCCTTGTTTCTGTGACTGAAGGGCTCAATTTATACCCCTCTGAAAATTACAGAGTCATCCGCGCGGATAGGAACCTCAGCGTGCACTGTTCATTAATTACAGCTGCAGGCTTTGGACACAAGGAATATTTTCAAAATATTCAAACTGGTTGCTGTTTTTCAGCTTGCCAATTCCGGTTTTTTCAATTTATTTTCTTTTTTAAGATTCCTTTCTTGGCTTAACCTTAAATAGCAATGCCTACTTTACCCTTGTTTTGTTAGAAAAGTTAGGAATTGTTAGAAATGTTAGGAATGTTAGGGCTTCGTTAATTTTCTAACGAAAATACTAACAACTCAAATTGGAGCACTTACAAAGTGTCAAATCCCATTGGCGTGGATGGTCAGCAACCAAGCTGCGCAATAAGTTACCCAAACTACGATTAGTAACCTCAGTATGTCCATCCGTCTGCGGATGATAAGAGCTACTAAACTGTAAATGTGAATCCATCTTCCTCCACAATGTGCGCCAAAAGTGACTAACGAACTTGACATCCCTGTCAGAAGTAAGAGATTTGGGAATACCATTCAACTTCACAATCTCCTTAAAATACAAGTCTGCCACCCGTGTCGCGTCAAACGTTTTACTTTTTTTTTTTTCACTACTCACACACACACACTCAAACGTTTTACTTTTTTTTCACTACTTTTTTTTTTACTGTAGGGAACAAAATGGGATATTTTAGAAAAACGATCCACCACCACCATAATAGAATCCTTCTATCGCTGTGTACGAGGCAATCCCAACACAAAATCCAAGTTAATGTCTTCCCAAAGACCATTAGGAACCGACAAGGGATTATAGAGACCCACATTGGTCTTGCGAGTTTTGGCCACATGACACACATGACATCTCTCCACAAACCGAGCAACATCATGCCCCAACTTGGGCCAAAAAAACTGTTTTGCAATAAGGGCCGTTGTTTTATCCTTGCCAATCCTCCTTCATGACCCTCAGAAATAATTAGATCACGCAATGAACAATAAGGAACACAAAGCTTGTTCCCCTTAAACAAATAACCATCATGAATACACAAACCGAGCAACATCATGCCCCAACTTGGGCCAAAAAAACTGTTTTGCAATAAGGGCCATTGTTTTATCCTTGCCAAAGTGTCCAGCAAGTCCTCCTTCATGACCCTCAGAAATAATTAGATCACGCAATGAACAATAAGGAACACAAAGCTTGTTCCCCTTAAACAAATAGCCATCATGAATAATATACTGCAGAAAACTACCTCGGGCACACTTTTCCCACACATCCCCAAAATACGGATCATCACGATATAAATCCCGAAAAGTGTCAAACCTACATACCTCAACCTGCAAAGTAGCTAGTAAAGAATGTCGGGGGCTCAAAGCATCTGCAACACGGTTCTGAACCCCCGCCTTATGTGTGAAGACAAACGTAAAAATCTGAATGAACTCCACCCACTTGGCATGTCGCAGATTAAGCTTATGCTGCCCTTGAATGTATTTGAGTGCGTCATGGTCAGAATATAAAAAAAAATTCCATTGACAAGAGATAATGTTTCCAATGTTCCAAGGTGCGAACTATAGCATAGAATTCCTTATCATACGTCGAGTACTTCTTCTTAGCATCATTCATCTTTTCACTAAAGAAAGCAATAGGCTTCTTATTCTGACTCAACATTCCGCCAACACCAACATTGGATGTATCAAAATGAACCTCAAAAGCCTCATCAAAATTAGGCAAAATGAGTACAGGAGCTTGTGTCACCGCCTTTTTTAGAAGCTGAAAAGCATCCTCTGCCGCCTTAGTCCACACAAACACACTCCCCTTAATACAGTCAATAAGAGGGGCAATAATACTGCTGAAATCACGAATGAAACGGCGATAAAAGGAAGCCAAACCATGAAAATGCCTAACATCATGAACGTTCGCCGGTGTAGGCCAGCTAGTAATAGCTTCCACCTTCGACTCATCCATTCAAATACCCTCCTTGGTAAAAACATACCCCAAGAAAGTCACTTGCTCAGTCAAAAAGTGACACTTCTTATGGTTAGCATATAATTTCTGCTCTAGCAGAACATCAAAAACCTGCCTCAAGTGTGCCATGTGTTGTTCCATCGACTTACTATAAATCAGAATATCATAAAAATAAACAACAACATACGTACCGATAAAAGGTATGAAAATCCGGTTCATGAGTCGCATGAACGTGCTAGGGCCATTAGATAGCCCAAACGGCATCACCATCCACTCATACAATCAAACCCGAGTCTTGAAAGCTGTTTCCACTCATCCCCCGGTCTGACACGAATCTGGTGATACCCGCTCCTCTAATCAATCTTAGAAAATACCACTGCACCATGTAACTGATCAAGTAAATCATCGATTCGAGGAATGGGAAACCTGTACTTGATGGTGATTTTATTGATCGCCCGACTATCCATACACATACGCAATGTACCCTCAGCTTTAGGCACCATCAAAGCCGAAACCGCACATGGGCTCATGCTTTCCCGTATGACACCCTTGTCAAGTAATTCCCTCACTTGCCTCTCCAACTCTTCATGTTCTTTGGGTCTCAACCGATAAGCAGCTTTGTTCGAAATAGAGGCACTCAGAACAAGATCAATACAATGCTGAATATCTCGCATGGGAGGTAGACCCGGAGGAATCTCCTCAGGTGTAACATCACGGTAATCCTCAAGCAATGACTGCACAACAGCGGGTGTGAACATATCCGACTTGTTCTCCTCAAGCTTGACAAGAACATAAAACCCCTGCTCCACTGCTATAGCTGAATCAAAATCTGAGTGGCTAAGAAGTTGATGACCGACAGTGTTTGTGGAACTTGTACTAGCTGACGACTCCTGTCTAGGGTCCGTAGGGCATTAAGTGATAGAGACACCATCCATACAGAAAGCATATGTATTCTTGAACCCATCATGCTTAACACGCCTGTCAAATAACTAAGGCCTACCCAATAAAATATGACATGCATCCATGGGCACAACATCACACCAAACTTCATCTCTATAACGCTTACCAATAGAAAACTGCACGAGGCACCACTTATCCACCTTGAGCTCAATGCCCTTGATCAACCAAGACAACTTATACGACTGTGGGTGTACTACAGTAGGCAAACTCAATTTTTCCACCATAGTAGTAGAAACAACATTCTCACAACTACCGCCATAAATAATAACCTTGCAAACCTTACCCTTGGCAGTGCACTTTGTATTAAATATATTATGGCGAAGGCACTGTTCATTATCTACTGCAGTCGCGCTCAACACACGTCTAACCACCAAGGCTGGACCCTTATCTGCATAAACCTCCTCGGCCTCATCATCATACACCTCATCATCTTCATCATAGACCGGTAACTATTCCTCAAGTAAAGCAACGACATTCATGTTGGGACACTCGGCTTGAAGGTGACCAATACCCTGACACTTGAAGCACCTCGCAGAATGCCTCCCTCTAGGATTGGCTGATGTGGTACCCGAGTTGGATGTAGCTAGCGTCCTAGGAGTAGTTGGTGGAACCCCCTTGGTTGTGCTAGAACTACCAACGCCCCTAGTGTTAGCAAAATCTCTGCTCTGCCAACGATTCACCACCTTCTTTCTCTTCAACTGTTTCTCAACCTTCAGAGCAAGTCAACACACATCCGCATAAGTCCAGTACTGCTGCAATTGAAACACCTCTGAAACATCAATGCGTAGTCCCCCAAGTAAGCGAGCAACTATTTGTTCTTCCTCTTTGGCAACATCACACCGCATCTGCAAACGGTCAAACTCGTTTATGAACTCTTCTACAGTCATATCTCCCTGCTTCAGATTATAATAATCAAGAAAGGACTCATGCCTATAGTGTTCAAGAAGGAATTTCCGTCGCAACAACTTCTTCATCTTATCCCAAGACTGAATTTTTGATTTCCCGTCTCTTACCCTTTGTTTCTTAACATGTTCCCACCAAATTGAAGCATGCTTCTTCAATTTGATTGCAACAACTTTTACTTTATTACCATCCTCCATGTGTTTTAAATCAAAAACATGTTCAACAGTATTCAGCCAATCAATGAACTCATCAGGGTGTGCCTTACCTTCAAACTCCAGGATGTCGATCTTCATGCCGATATCCTTTGAAGGATCTGCCCCATACCTGTGTCCACGTTCATGACCTCGAGCGAAGGGATTGCGCCCCTTTGCATATCCTCCCTCATCAGACGATACGTCTGAATCAGAGCCCTCATCCGTGGGAGCCATCAATCGAGCAAGCTGCCGTTGGAGCTGTTGAACCAGGTTTCGCAATTCGTTATTCTCGATATCACGTAGGTCTTGTTCGCGACGAATTTCATCCGCGCCTGGGGATTTGCATCACGTCCTCTACCACGACCATGATGACCACGTCTGCCTTCGGCCATTGATAACCAGGCTCTGATACCAAATGATAGCCAAAAGCCAAGAGAAATAAGCCGAACGAAAAAGAATCAAGATTCGTTGGGAAAAGCCTAAGCCATTTCTCTATGAATTCAATAATCAAAAACTGAGTTCAATCTCTTTAAAACAATGTATAAATACTCCCTTAAAACCTTAAAATGAAATAGCAAAGTAAATACCAAAATACCCCAATTAAAATTTCAAAACACCAGCAAAATTAACATCAGTAATCACCCCGTCATTGAGGCGCCCTCTCAGCCTCTTATGAGGCGCCAGCCTCGTTCCCAGTCAGGTTGAGCTGAAGTGAGGTGGCCGCATGGCTTGATGTGGGGTGCCAGTCTCGCATCCAGAAGGTTGGCCTTGGTTTCCTCCAAATGAGGCGCACGCCTGGCCACCAATGGAGCGCCCGCCTGGATCACTGTTCCTTGGTCTGTTTGAGTTTCCTGCCGCCTGGATCACAACTCCTGGGTCTGTTTGAGTTGCCTGTTGATCTACATCAGTGAGTGTGAGTGTGAGTGTGAGTGTGAGTGTGAGTGTGAGTGTAGAAATCTTGATTAATTACGTATTTACGTACAATAGCAATGCACACTACAAGAAAAACCCTACAGTGAGGCATTTAATAGCGCTATCTATTGTCTTTCAGTGGCATTTTCCACTCAGTGGCACTACTTGCCTAATGACACCTATAGTGATGCCACTAATCATTTTATTAGTGTCACTTTGCCTTGCCACTGTATGCATATTTAGTGTCATCTTGCAGTGCCATTGTATGATATAGAGTGTCATCTTGCAGTGCCATTGTATAATATATACGGTGCCACTAAAGAGGTATTTGTTTACCGACAATACACAATAAAGATTTATAGTGGCACTTACCGTGACACCGAAGAAGTATTCAATGGCATTTACTAATGTCATTCATCAAATTTTGTGGCATCGTGAGAGATTTTCAAATGCCACTCTATCAAAACTTTGTGCACAAAAAATGTCACTTCATATCTCATTTTGCTTTTCATTTTTACCAATTATAGAATGAGAAATTCTCATAATATTATAAATCTTTTAAATAAATTATTGTCGCGTTGTAATTATTATTGGTAAGACCACCAAAATTCAAGTGTAAAATAGATAAAAACAACCAATACTCATCGTTAAATACCATCAGGAAATCAATAGTTTTTGTTGCTACTATAGCCTACCACTTGATTACATAGAGTATAAGAAATATTCAAATTTATACATTTTATTATTATAAAAACAAAAATTCATACTCCATAGGAATCAAATGTCATCGATCGCTAGATCTTCTTCTTCTTCTTTTTTCCAAAATCTACACACAGATAGCAACTGAAAAAATTAAAACTTTTAGGGGTAATAGAGATAAATCTACAACATAAAAAACAAAGTAACTGTCATAATTTTGCCCAACAATTAATAAGAAAAATGTTAACAATGCTTTGTCCCGGGAAAAGGGTCGAGACTATTAGCTAGTGTAGTAACGATATAGGTGTGATCGTATCCACACATAGAAAATTATGAGTATTGTTATGGGCGAAATCTCGGATGACGACATCATGGATCTAGCCAGCATGTCAACCTCTTGGCTCCTGCAATTAAGGTAAAATAATTATTTTATTATTAGTATTAAATATCTTTTTTACAGAATAAACAACAGGAAAATAAACGTGCTACGTGGACTCTTCTCAACGAAATAGAAGACTGGGTCAAGATTGAAGATAAAAGATCGAAATTTTAGGAAGTTAGTTGCAACATGTGTAATCTTTTTTCTTTTCTATTTATTTAAGAGTTATGAGGCTGGAACACAAGGACACACGACACACACATTCTCTCTGGGACTCCGCCGTAGCTCATCACTAATTGTAACCCATTCATCGTTAATATTACCGGTCGGGAAGGCAGGTGCTCATAAACACCTCCCGAGGTTTTATGCCGACGAGATAGTTGTCTCAAGGGCTTTTTCCTCGTTACATAGACGTGTTGATCTTGCTCTACCCTAATATCGATTATAATTCTGAAATTACCCGGATCCGGCTCACGCGCGGGCCCCGGCATCTCGCATTTGTCGCTTTTCGGGAAGTCGCCCGGATCCGAGAGGCAGCGCAATCGCGCCCCGGCATCTGGCTTATTCCGTTTTACGTGTTGGAGGTGTCTCGCCGTTGTTTTCGCAATTGTAGAGTCGCCACGCCGTTTTTATTAAACCCAAAATATTGAAAAAGGGCATCAGTTTAGGAATAAACTGTTTTTGTGTGATGAGATTTTGAGTTCGGAGGTCAGATGACTCCTCGGGAAGAGAATATTAGAATCTTAGAGCTCACCCGAGTCGCCTCGTAAAAACGAGTCTTTCGGATACCCCTAATATTCTTTAACTGTTGTGTGTGTGTGTGTGTGCGCTTTTAAAAATGCATCCTGTATCGGATGTCTACATTGTACACTACGTATTGAAATGTATTGAAATAGTAATGGAAGGAAGCCTTACCAATGTTGGTTCGTGTCTGTCTTCCGTTGGGGAATAGTGTTTGAGGATGGAATAGTGTTTCGGCACGGACCGGGATTGCTTCGGGAGGGGCCGATTGTCTGCGGACAGAGTTTCGGCGTGAGTTGAGATTGTAGGCGTGCGTTCGGGCAGAGGTTCGGCGTGCGTTGGGATTGCAGGGATTACTCGGGTAGAGTTTCGGCGTGCGTTGGGATGGCAGGAGTCCTCTAACTGAGACTCTGTGTGTGGATGTGATGGTATCCTGTGGGTGACCGCATAGGTTGGTGGTAAGGACGTGGAGGCATCCAGGGTGACGTGGAGGCATCCAGGGTGACCGCATAGGTCGGTGGTAAGGACGTGGAGGCGTCCTGGGTGACCGCATAGGTCGGTGGTAAGGGCATGGAGGCATCCAGGGTGACGTGGAGGCGTCCAGGGTGACCGCATAGGTCGGTGGTAAGGACGTGGAGGCATCCTGGGTGACCGCATAGGTCGGTGGTAAGGGCGTGGTGGCGTCCTGGGTGACCGCATAGGTCGGTGGTAAGGACGTGGAGGCGTCCTGGGTGACCGTATAGGTCGATGGCTGGACCTTGTGACAGGATTCCTATGTATCCCTAGCGGGAATCAAGCCTGGTCGTAGTTCAGAGGTCGTGAAATTGTGAGTGCATGCGGGCGTGATGGTGCCCTGAAGTGTCGTGTGACCGCCGAGGCCGACTGTGAGGACGTGCTGGCATCCTGAGATGGAAATTTTATGATTTTCCGAATCGAGTGGTTTAAAGCCTTCCGGGCTAGTGATAGTGATTTGTGAGGTTTATACGGTCTTCCGGACAGAGTGGTTTAAAGCCTTCCGGGCTGCCTGTGGTGAGTGGACGGGGTGATGTCCTGAGTTGAAGTTTGTGTGGAGTGGACGTGGTGATGTCCTGAGTTGAAGTTTGTGTGAAGGCGTCTATACCTAAGTTGAGGCTTAGTTCGGGAGTATGAACCTAAGTTGTGACCTAGTTTAGGAGTATGACCCAGAGTTGGGACCTAGTTCAGGAGTATGACCTAAGTTGGGACCTAGTTCAGGAGTATGACCTAAGTTGGGACCTAGTTCAGGAGTATGACCTAAGTTGGGACCTAGTTCAGGAGTATGATCTAATTTGGGACCTAGTTCAGGAGTATGACCTAAGTTGGGACCTAGTTAAGGAGTATGACCTAAGTTGGGACCTAGTTCAGGAGTATGACCTAAGTTGGGACCTAGTTCAGGAATATGACCTATGTTGGGACCTAGTTCAGGAGTATGACCTAAGTTGGGACCTAGTTCAGGAGTATGACCTAAGTTGGGACCTAGTTCAGGAGTATGACCTAAGTTCGGACATAGTTCAGGAATATGACCTAAGTTGGGGTTTAGTTTCAGGAGTATGAACCTAAGTTGGGACCTAGTTCAGGAGTATGACCTAAGTTGGGACATAGTTCAGGAATATGACCTAAGTTGGGGTTTAGTTTCAGGAGTATGAACCTAAATTGGGACCTAGTTCAGGAATATGACCTAAGATGGGGTTTAGTTTCAAGAGTATGAACCTAAATTGGGACCTAGTTCAGGAGTATGACCTAAGTTGGGACCTAGTTCAGGAGTATGACCTAAGTTGGGGTTTAGTTTCAGGAGTATGACCCTAAGTTGAGACTATTCTAAGGCGTCTGGACCTAAGTTGAATTTGATGGGCATTTTGTGGATCCTATATGGAACTTTGTTTGTGGGAATTTTTGGAAAGGCATCATACCGTGCTGGGATTTTTCTTTTATGTAGCATTTATTATAGCTATGTCTTGCGTTTGAAGTTTATTGACATACCTTTGCTGTGTTTACCTGCAGGAGGAGGCGCCTTTGTGAAGAGGAAGTTGAATTGTTGAGGACGTGGGGCGCCTCTGACCGAGATGAAGAGGACGTGGTGGCATCTCTGGCTGAATTGCTTAAGTGTTAGAGGGCATGGGGCGCCTCTGATCGATTTGTTGAAATGTTGAGGACGTGTGGCGCCCCTGACCAAAGTTTCTGAAATGTTGCGGATGCGCTGGCGTTTTTGACCGAAGTCGCTGAAAGGATGAGGACGCGATGGCGCCTTTATCCGAACTTGCTGTGAGGGTGAGGTGGCGCCTCTGTCTGAACTTGCGGTGAGGGCGAGGTTACGCCTTTGTCTGGACTTGTGGTGAGGGCGAGGTGGCTCCGCTGTCTGAACTTGTGGTGAGGGCGAGGTTATGCCTCTGTCTGAGATGATGAGGTGGCTGGCGGAGGCGCCGAGATGCCGGATTTCTCGCTTGTGGAGGATGATGATGATGAGTCGGATTAGGGCTCTTTTGCTTTCCCTCTTTCCGTTGTTGTTGTTTTTTTTTTGTAGAGCAACAGACATTTTGTATCTGTAATAAAACACTTGTATTTGCACAGCAAAGTATTTTATTTTAAGATGTAATGACGTATTTGTGATTCCAGGGATTGACCTAGGAATTGTTGCTAGCTTATTATTATTTTTGTGCATGTCGCATGAGCTTGGAATGCATTTGTGGTTAGTGGAGGCTGAGGCAGCTTTGGCAAGTTTTCTGAGCAGTTGGGGGCTGAAGCAGCTTTGACAGTTTCATGAGCGGTGGCGGGAGTGATGTCTCCTGGGACGCGTTCGCTTTGTGCTTGATAGCCACTCTTTTCGAGGTTGGCTACCTCAGGATATGTGACGGTGCTCTGTTGGATGTGGCAGGCCATTGTCGGGCGGGCGAGGATAACATTCCTTTGGTTTCGGGGGAAACCTTCTACGGTGTAGATCGTCTGGTGATGAGAACCGATTCATGCGGGGGAAGCCCCTGCTTTGCTTGCATTATGGTCGCGAGAGAGGCTTCAAACCATACCTGAGTCTCCGGCGTCTCTTAGTCCGTGGACGTTTGCTTGGCGACCTCTTGTCTTAGACATGGATCAATCTGCTTGGGAGAGATGGATGGCACACCTTGGTACGCGTCAGATCCGTTGGTGGGTTTCCCCTTTGGGGGATTGAGACTAGGAGGGCCTGCCAGGAAGGTTCCTATGTTGTCAGAGTTCCGTGTTTGCCTTGGTCCTCTTTCTATGTTTCGTTGCTTGTTTTCCGGCAGTTCGGGATGAGGCAGGAGCCTTTGCTGGGCTGGGATGGCATTGCCAATGTGGAGGTAGCTTCTTTCTGCATGACAGATCCCGATGCCTTTCTGTATTTTCTAAGGGTATGGAAGTATTCCGCTTTCCCTCCTGTGGTGCTCCTTAAAGGCCGGGAGAATGTTGTCTTGACCACTAAGTACATGGATTGGTATGAGTATCATATCGGGCAGACCCAAGTGTTTTTAGGGAGCAGGCGCAAAGCGGTTCTGGGGCAAGATTGCCATTTCAGCTGCGACCTTAGGAGTGCAGAAGCTTGGGTTAACCCTCAGGGTGTCACGGGAGACGCTTTATTTGACTACGGGACTCGAGTTGACAAACTGGCGGGGAGAGGTCCCTTTGTGCAGACTCGTAGGGAGGAGATCCGAGCCGAGGCACGGGTGAATGATGCTCTGAGAGCGACTGGTTCGTTTGACACGACTAGGAGGACTCCTGATCTCGGAATGAGGGAGACAGAACTCGCTCATGTGGAATGAAAGAAGACTCGTTGGGGACGAGGGAAGAAAGGAAAGAGTGATGAAGGGCCAAATGCGAGTAGCATGGAATGACCTTCTGAAACACTGAGTATCCATTCATCGTCATTGCAGACACATTGATTGTTAAATGTTTTAAGTTGTCTTTTAGCATGTTGTGAATCGAGAGTAGACCGTGCTTGAACTCATCAAAAAGTGTTTTAACTGTGATGATTTGTGATTTACTTTTAAAGCTTTGTCGAGACGCAAAATCTCTTGTTTTCTTCTTTTCTGAGCCTTGGTGGCGTCAATTTTTGGAATTTTGTGTATTCCTTAGACCGAACCAATGAAGGTTGCCTACGTTCCCCTCGGACTGAGAGGCTCAGGTTTGCGTAGTTCGACCCTCTTTTGTGGGAGAAATGTACACTCGCAAGGGCGTATTTATTTTTTTGAAAATGGGGGGAGGGGTCCCCTTTTGTGTGAATGCCTTATTTGATGTGGGCACAAAGAAAATGCTTTTGGGTTTGACTCTTTTGAGAGAGTATGAGCACTAAAAAGCTTGTATGGAAGCCCTTGCTGACAGAAAATCAGTGTTTAGCTCTATTGTCCTATTTTGTAGAAAAAGAAGACTTGTCGAGACATCTGAAAACTAGATTTGACACAATGATCACTTGTTTGCTTAAAACCCTTTGTTTATGTTCGGGTTATTCAACAATTAAACCTGATATGCTTTGATTAATCACGAGGAGAAAGTCAACCGGTATCAAGGATCGAGTTGATCTGGTGTGAAAGAAGGTTTGTGTATAGGAGAGGTCATTGATGAGACCGGGTTTGTGGATTTGTATGTGTTTATGACCGGACCATTTCTGGTTGCCTACGTTCCCCTTAAGACAAGGAGCTCAAGTCGACGTAGTTCGGGGTTGAATTGTGTTTGGCTTTGGGGCCAGGGCATGAAAATTCGTGTGGCCTTTGGCGAAAATGCTCGGAAAGCTGAATGATGAGGCACGGGCCTTGAGGTGATTTCTTGACAAGTCATATTTGACGGTCTTTTCAGTGACTCCCTTGCTTCTTGATCGTTGGCTCTGGGTCTTTGACCTCATTTATTTTTGTGAAGCTTCTTCTTGAGCTCTTTTTTTTGTAGCTTCTGCTTGAGCTTTTTTTTTTGTAGCTTCTGCTTGAGCTTTTTTTTTGTAGCTTCTGCTTGAGCTTCTTTTTTTTTTTTTTGAAGCATTTGAGGGCGAAGGCAAGCCCCTGCTTGAACTTTCTTGATGCGCACGAGGGCGAAGGCAAGCCCCTAGATTGTTGCTTCCATACATGGGGTCAATCTTTTGATGCTGAGTGACCTTTTGTTGTCCTTTGATGTTCCTGCCGTCGTTGACTTGGTCAAGGTGGTGGTGGGGACATGTTTTGGAAAGTGTATGGCTTGATGGAGGCCTTTGTGTGGGGTATGGTAAGGTGTATGGGGAGCTATCGAATGACTTTCTCACACCAATTAATCAAAGAATTAATCATTTGTGGAATTACTTGTTGAGCAATGCAAGTGATCACATAGAACAAAACTATTTCATTAAATGTAATGTGGGGTGCAAAATAATGTGTCAAGTCTAGCAAGAAAAGAAAGAAGACTTATGTATGGAAAATTGAAGACTTAATTACAATGTCCGAGGAGGACTTGATTGAATGAGAACAGTACTAGAACCTACGAGGTGGACTATATGATTTTTTTTGATTTGCGTCTCTTTGGGCTCTTCAGCAGTTCCCAAATTCATTTTGGTTAGAACCTTCTCGGCAGCTTGGGCCCGATTTTCCTCTCGTTTGACAACATGCTTAAAGATTTGTTTAATGCATTGTTCATTAATGTGTCTGCGTCTTTATCAAGTGAATCATTATTAACTGTTTTGATTAGTTAATTTATCATTTGTTAAAGTGGCAATGAGGGGATACTCAGAAAGGTCGAACTTTTATTCAAAGCATAAGGAAACATAGTTTTTTGCTACAAACGCGTAATCTTTAGGCGTGAGGCCGTCAGACGACTCGAGAGACTCGAACTTAAATACGACAGACTCGGGATCTTTTATTTTTGAAGATAGACTCTAGGAGACGGGGGGTTAGTCCAAGCTTCTCGTCCTGTCTCTTCTTGCTGGCTGTGGGTCCGTATTTGTGAAAGTTGCGTCGTTTTTGACGCTGCCACTTGCTCGGCCTGTCTCGAACTGCCTTATTTCTGGGGAGGGCTCGATCCATCCCTTGGTGTGCCTTGATTCCGAAAAGTATTGTTGGGGAATAACCATCCTTGGATTCCTTCTTCCGAATTCTTCATTGCGGAAGCCCCAGGTTCCATCTTCACGTCCCCATTCATCACGGGAATTTGCAGAGGACTTATCCACCATGCTTACCTCGTCATTTACAGGGAAAGGGTTTCCAATTGTGTTGGAACCGCGGGGGCATTCCCATTTTCCCTCTTCAATTAAACCTTGGACCACTTTCTTCAACACGAAGCAATGGTCGGTTGTGTGGCCGGGGAAGTTGTGAAAAGTATACCATTTGCTCATGTCCACGTTGGGCTTGGGAGACTTTGGTTGGAAATCCTCAAGGGGTTTGAGAATGTTCCTCTTTACTAGTATCTCGAGGACTTGGCTCAAGGGCATCCCGAGGTTATCGAAATGTTGGAACTGTGGTATGTGAGGGGGATTGTTGTTCCTCGGGGGTGCTTGATCGCGGTTTACTTGGGCTCCGTTTTGGATGTAGCGAACTGCTCTGGTAACCTCTTTCTTCTTGTTTGGAGGTGGATTAACTGATGGGATTGCCATTTGGGAGTCTCGGGGAGGCAGTTGGGTGTATACCAACCCGTATCCTGGATTATTGAAATTGGGAGCATGATTGCCCGGACCACTAAGGGTTGTGTTTGGGAATTGGGGAAATGTTTCATTAGCCTCAAGTGGCAGTCCAGCGGGTGGAAGGTTTGAAATGTTAGGATATCCGCTTGGGATGTCTATCCCTGATAAATATCGGGATTTCAAGTTGTGGCTGCGGGGCTCATACAAAGGCACAAGATTGAATTCCAGGGGATATTGAGAGGTGTTGGGACCTGAGGGAGCGGGCCCATAGGTGTGCTGGTGATATTGAGTTTGCAGAGCAGGGCCGGAAAACAGATTGTGCTGAGGTTGACAGATCGGAGCCGCTTGGCCGGGGCCGGGTTAAGCTACGAGCGGGAGCTATTTTGCATTGCTAGGTTTCCGTGGCTTGGCGGAGGTGGGACCTTCTGATAGCTTTGATGACCCGGGGGAGCAGGTATTTCTTCGTCTTCTATGAGAACGAAGGTCCCATCAGGTTGGGGAACCGCGACGGTTCTGCGACGGCGCATGGTATATTCGATCCAAGCCTGCTGCTCTTCTTGGCGTTTCTCGAGAGCCTTAAAAGCTTGCCAAACTTCTTCCATCGTTTGGAAATTTCCCGGGGGCGGGGTTCCGTTTCCCTCATTTGTTATCCGTTGATTCCGCCATGGGGAGTAGCGGGCTGTTCGGACCGGCCCCGAATCGGAAGAGGCTGTCGGACCTTGTGACCTCGATGCGAAAAGGCAGCTACCGGGTACTCTCAACCACTCTCGGTTCACTGGAGGGGGTGACGGGTAAGGTTTAGATATGGGAAGACCTTTATGGATGAAGGGGGGAAAGCTCATGTGACATGCAATTTCCGCTTTTCTATTTTTTTTTTTGTTTTAATTTACTTAAAACAGTGTTTTCTCAGAATCCTAGGTAGGTTGGAAAAGATTGCTCTTCTTTTTCGCAACTATGCTAGATCTGGGTCGATGGAGACCATACGTGCGGCTATAAGCCCCTCGTTTTGCACCTGTATTTCGACATCCTGGGGTGGACAGCCCCGGGCGAGGGTCCTATAGGGCAAGCGATTTCCACCAGCCTAAAAGAAAAATCGAACCTAAGGACCGAGCCTGTCATGTTCGTTTTAATGCGTTAGCCATGTGAATAGTGAGCCGAGCCGGCACCCAAGTCAAGATCAGGTCAAGAGTTTGGCATGACCTCTCTTTACCTTGCTTGCGCAAGGGATCTGTGACGTTAGGCGTTGGCTGGGTCATATCGTCATGGCTGACGTATCAAAGGCTTGATGACATGGTGTCATGTGGGCATGGATGTATATCCGGGACGGAACATCGTCTGGGTGTAGCTTCGGAAAATCAAGATCGGGTCAAGATTTTAGCATGACCTTTCATCGCTTTGATTGCGCAAGGGATCTTGAGTTCCGAGCTTCAACTCAGAAAATTGCCGGCATGGGATATGTATCCAGGCTTGTATGACACGGACTGGGTAAAAACCAACCGAGTCTGGACAGAGTGTGACTCAAGACTCAAACGTGCAGGGTTGACGCTTGGCTAGGATGGGATGTTTGGAATGATCCCGTGCGCATCCAAGAGGCCTAGGAAGACCAAACGAACTGTAACTGAGACCACTCCGGGTTAAGGGTTGTAGTGTGCAGTGTATCCGAGGCAGCAGTGCGCGTAGCGTGCGGTGTAACCGAGGCAGCAGTGCGGGTAGTGTGCGGTCTCTAAAATTCTTTTTCTGAGTAAAACAGAAGTTTTTGAAGAATTTTAAATGTATGCACAGATGTATATTGATGCATTTTTTGTATTTTTATTTTTTTTTTAAAAATAAAAAGTAAAGCACGTGCACGCACACACAACAGTTAAAGAAAGGGGTAAAATGAAAGTTTGACCCTCATCATCGTTTTAAAAATCTTTTGTTTTGTTTAAAAAGATTTTAAAACAAAAAGTCCCCAGCAGAGTCGTCAACTGATATTACCCGGATCCGACTCGCGCGCGGGCCCCGGCATCTCGCATTTGTCGCTTTTCGGGAAGTCGCCCGGATCCGAGAGGCAGCGCAATCGCGCCCCGGCGTCTGGCTTATTCCGTTTTGCGTGTTGGAGGTGTCTCGCCGTTGTTTTCGCAATTGTAGAGTCGCCACGCCGTTTTTATTAAGCCCAAAACATTGAAAAAGGGCATCAGTTTAGGAATAAACTGTTTTTGTGTGATGAGATTTTGAGTTCGGAGGTCAGATGACTCCTCGGGAAGAGAATATTAGAATCTTAGAGCTCACCCAAGTCGCCTCGTAAAAATGAGTCTTTCGGATACCCCTAATATTCTTTAACTGTTGTGTGTGTGTGTGTGTGCTTTTAAAAATGCATGCTGTATCGGATGTCTACATTGTACACTACGTATTGAAATGTTTTGAAATAGTAATGGAAGGAAGCCTTACCAATGTTGGTTCGTGTCTGTCTTCCGCTGGGGAATAGTGTTTGAGGATGGAATAGTGTTCCGGCACGGACCGGGATTGCTTCGGGAGGGGCCGGTTGTCTGCGGATAGAGTTTTGGCGTGAGTTGAGATTGTCGGCTGCGTTCGGACAGAGGTTCGGCGTGCGTTGGGATTGCAGGGATTACTCGGGCAGAGTTTCGGCGTGCGTTGGGATGGCAGGAGTCACTCGGGCAGAGTTTCGGCGTGCGTTCAAGCTACCGGTTTGACTCGGAAAGAGCCGGGACACCTTGGAAAAGACCAGGCAAGGCCTCGGAGTACCACGAGGGGCCTCAGAGTACCTCGAGAGTGCCTTGGGGCAGCGCGGGAGTGTCGCGGGAGCGCTCGGAGAGGCTTCGGAGCACCTCGAGGGGGCTCGGAAGGCCTCGGAAGGATCCGAAAGGGGCCGGGATTGCCCCGAAGGGTCTTAGAGGGGTGCCTGAAGGCTGGGGGGAGAGGAGAGAAGAGGAAATTGTGTGAAAATGAGGGAGGGGGAACCCTCAATTTATAGTGCCAGAAAACTGTAAGAAGGTCCGTATGGACCTTCTAGGTAATCTAGTTTTTTGGTTTTCCTCGATTTCAGGGAATGATGAGGATTTCTGAGATGATTATGTCCCCTCTGCAAAGAGGTCCGTACGGACCAACCATGTAGGGGGGTAATGATGTTCTCCGGGATTCGAGGGAATCTCGTGGACTTTAAGCGGATTTTGCAATTATGATGTCTAGGAGCAAAGAGGTCCGTACGGACTTCCATGCTTTTCCACATTTTGTAATTGTGATGGCAAGCTAGTTCTCGTCGAGAGCTTTCCAACCATATATGGCACGTCTCAATCGGAGTTCGTATGAAGGAGTTATGACCTCCGGAAGTTTGCCCCTGGTTTTGTCGTATGCTTGGATGGAGAGCGATCCAGATTGGGGTACTTACAACTTCGTTGCACCTTTCTCATTCTCTTTTGATCTAAGTCACAGTTCATTATTTTTTCACCAAAACAATTTGGCGCCCATCGAGGGGCCTTTGTTTTTTAATCGGTTTAGTTCTCATTCGCCCATCATGTCTACTCAACCCACGATCTCTTCCATCGGCAAAACCATCGTTACTAACAGCAGCATGAATATTTCCACTAGGGGTTTCAATCTGGCAAGTCGACGACTGGAAACTTTGAGTTGTTGCCGCCACCGCCGCCTATGGGACCTGACAAGAAGCAGTCATTCCCAACGCCTGATTCTGAGATCAAGAACATGCTCATTCAGATGAAGAACCAGGTGGACAGACAACAAAGTAACACCTCGCTGATGGCTGACACTTTAGTGAAGATGCAAAAGGAACATAAGTTACTGATTGAAAGAGTGGATGATGTCTCCCCTATTCACCCTAGAGTCCTTAATTTTGATATTAGGGGCAGCTCCCAGACTTTTATTGAATTCATTCCAATGGCTTCATCAACTCATGGAAGGATACCATCATCACCGATGATGACGACTTTTCCACTGATGACGACTTCTGAGAATATGGGATAGGGAGACGACGATGAGGGGTTTATCGGGTTCACCGGAATTTGGAAGAAAAATTGAAGAATCAGCGGCGGCGGCCATGGCGGTGTAAAACACATGTATATGAGAGGTAAAAAAAGTATTGAAAAGCTCAAATAATTGTATTCATCTCTATTGAATATATACAAGAGGTATACTTGGTGAGCAAGCTAATAGAAACCTACTAGAAATACACTACACAAAATAAGGAAGGAAATAAACATCAAATAGAAAAGAATTGCTAAGTTATTATAACTCTCAAATTTAACCATTATACATTACACTTTAGATATTAGCTACGCGCTCATTATTCAAAAAAAAAATATGATGATTAAAAAAAAAAAAGCTTGAGAAAAATATAATGATTCAAAATGTCGATTATCCCTACGCATAAATGCACCCGGCCAGATTATATTTTTCTCGGTGTCTGAACTTCACAAACCTCGAATCATCCAAAGTAGAAGTAAACCAGCACGGTTTTGATACATTGGCACCAATATCATGGTCAGAATCATCCATTTTCCATTCTATTTTCTGTTCTCGCATAAAAAAAACATGGAAAAGAGCATAGGAATGAATGAATGTATGCAAGTCAGAGAAAATGAAAGCAAGCAAAAGCCATAGATAAGTACTTACCTGTGTATTTTGTCCCAACAAGTTTTGGCAGAAAGCTTTATCAATTTCTTGAATATAGATAGTGCATGGTTACCATGCAGAAATCTTGCCAAGTAAGCAGTCCATTGCTTGTCTTACCCCACATTTCGTTGTCTGCTCGACCTTGTGCTACTCTTTTCATTTCAAAACATATATTAATAAATTATTTCTTTTTTATTTGAGATTTATTAATTTCTAAATTAATGCTTTAATAATATCCATTTTGAGATTTAAGAAATAATAATCTCAAAAAAGTTATATGTACATTATACAATCATATTGCCCAAAGATTGTATCTCAAATGAGATAAGAGTGTTACATTTTCAATGCCATAACCGTAACAGATTAAGCAAACCCCTAATCTTAAGCTTTGGGGCTATAAGGATTTCTTTAAGGGGTTGAGCACTGACGTAGCCAGAAAATATTTTACTATGTATTAGAGGCAAAAATTAGTCTATTTCATTTATTTTTCGTGCCACAAATTTCAATAAATTACACTGAAATTCTGAATTCTTAAACTATTTGAACTAGTAAAGCAATTTTTTTAAAGGTAAAAATGGAGGGGATTGCTCCCCTAGTGACCATATGTAGTTATGCCAATGGTTGAGGTTCATTTCAACTTTTAAAAAGATTGAGTTTAGGTCGGCAATTTGAACGCACAACTGTCAGTTATAATATCACGAATGTCCCATGGGTGAAAGGAGTGTGTTATTATGTGGCCGCATAGGTACGTGATTTGTTGTTCTCATAGATGTCCAAGTTCAAGGCCCAAATCCCTAAAATCTAAAATGGTCTCGCTAAGATTTAGGTCATTAATCCGAAATCAACGGCCTAGGGTTAAACACCCAAATTCACATGTTTGAAAGAATGGAACACAGTATATATGTGGTACGGCCCTAATAATAAGCCTTACAATGGCTTTTTCTGCAATTATGCACATGTCTCTGATAGATACCCACCCAACATTGTTAGCTGAAATAGGAAACTAGAGTACATTTTAAACAACCACCCCAAACAATAAAATTAAATGGTCCGGTGATTACATATTTGAGTTCTTGCTCAACTTCAAACCTACCCTAATTGTTGGCTTTATCATGAATAAAGGACACCTTTATATTTTATATATGAAGCTAATTTTAACTTGTATACATTCTATCACCATTTTGGTACTTCCTCCGTCAAATAATAAATGTTAATAAATGAATAAGTTCGTCTCAAAATAATTGATGCATTGACAAATAAGAGAATAATCTTAGTGCTATTTGTCATTGTGCAAGAAATATTAAAAAAAAAAAAAAAAGCATACTCCCTCTATCTTATAACAATATGTACACAAATTATTCTTTTAGAGTGTCTCGTTGATAAGCTACCTTATTCAAATTGAAACTTTTTGATATTACTTATTTATTTACTGAAATTCATTTATCATACTCGTAACAACTATTCACTATTATATTCATTAATACTTCTACTTTATTACTAATGTTTTTGAATATATATTTCCTCCTTTATTTTTATGCCCTCTCCCCGAGAAGCACTTCTCGGGGATCCATTGTTATGGGGCAGTGTGGTACCTCTACCTATCAATCAAGTTAGCGTATAGAAGCAATTTAGGTGTTCATTTTTGATATAATGTAATTTTGATATTTAGGTTTGTCTTGTCATCCATTCTTTTATTTGAAGATTACAAATTTGAGAGATGTTTATGCGGCTTCATAAGTAGACTGTGGAGTTAATTAACCTCAATTAAATTTACACTCTCCGTTACTAAATGAATATATATATATATATATATATATATATATATATATACACGGTTTTGTCACCTTTAAGTCCTCCTCGAATTAAACTGAATACTGATTTCACACAAAGAAAACAAGACTTCACTGAACAAAAGAGTTTTATCATTACTACTCCATACTATCTGTTCCTCGGGAAAAACAAAATTCTCGACCTCTCAAGTAAAAAGGAACATCGAATGCCGCGTGTTAGCTAGAGATTTTTGGCAACAAAAATAAAAACATAGAAAACTAGATCCTCAAATACCTGAAAACTAGGAGACTATCTAAACATGTAGAAAGACACGCTTGATCCACACACAGATAAAATTTAAAGCTCTTTAGTATTACCTTTTCTTTATCTGAATTTTTTATAAGAATTTATATTTCTTTGGCATGATGAATTAATTTTATATAAGTATTAGGGTTTGGATGATTGTTTCAAGGTCGAACAGACAACGAAAGAGAGGGTCAACTGCAAGACTGCTCACTTGACAAGAAATAGCATGGAAATCACTCACCCGATCCATTCGTAAGAAACATGATCAAAGCAAATCGAGAGGATAACCTCCTGCAATAATTAATATATACTTGATGAAATTAGTCTAATGAAGAACATAAAATCAAGAAACCCTAAATAAAGAAATGAAACAAATATTAATATTTGCTAAAAATTTCCTAACCAAGAATATAAATTATCAAAAAAAAAAAAAAAAAAAAACAATAAATAGAGAAATGAGATGAATAAAATGGCTGAGACTAACCCTTGTAAATTGGGGTGAGTTTACTCGCAAACCCATTGTGGCTGAGATGTGTTGTTAAAGAGCTGATAAGCTAGTTTATATAAATGAAAAAGGAGCCCCACCGCCACCTCCCCTCCACCAATAGTATAATTATTTATTAAAGAATGTGTTAAAAGGGTGAAAACATTTTTACACTGGCACTTAATAACACTAACACTGACATTTTTTTTATACTGGCACTTTGTTACACTAACACTGGTACTCTTTTACACTGCCACTTAATATACATGTACTGGCACTTTATTACACTAATACTGGCATTTTGTTACACTAACACCGACACTTTTTACACTGGCATTTAATATACATGCACTGACATTTTTTTACACAGGCACTTTGTTACACTAACATTGTCACTTTTTTACGCTGGCACTTTGTTACACTAACACTGACACTTGTTTACACTGGCACTTTGTTACACTAACACTGCATAACGGGGAAAATAAAACACGTTTTTCTAAGATTAAAAAATATGCGTTTGTTGTAAGATTTTGGCATTGGATTTGGTCCACCAAAAATCAAATACTACCTCCGGCCCAATCTAAATGTCTCAACTTTCCTTTTTGGGCGTCCCATTTAAAATGTCTCAATCCAAAAAAGAAAAGTTTTTTTTACTATTCCACCCACTCATTCTCTCTCCTACTTTACTTTTACACTCACAACATTCTCTCTCCTAACTATTCCTCCCACTCATTCTCTCTCCTATTTAATTTTTCATACTCACAACATTTAAATTTTTTCTCTTTCTTACATCACTTTCCTTAATTTCCGTGCCGAGCCCATTTTAAGACATTTAGATTGGGACGGAGGGAGTAATACTTTTCTTTTTGGAATGGCAATATTATTATTTTAATGTGCTTCTCAATTCCTTAAAAGAAATTCCTCCTCCCAAAATGAAGGGTTATTTTGAAATGATTGAGATTAATGAGTTGGTCTTATAAAAAATGCATTTTTTTATAAGCTTATGAAAAAATTATTTTTATGCTTGCACTTAATAATATATGAATTGACACTCTTCACACTGACACTTTTTTATATTAATACTGATATTTTTTTACCTACACTAGCACTCTTTATACTGGCACTTAATATACATGCACTGACACTCTTTACACTGGCACTTTGTTACACTAACACTGACATTTTTTACATTAACACTGTCACTTTTTTACACTGGCCCTTAATATACATGCACCGGCACTTTGTTACACTAACACTGACACTTTTTTACACTGACACTTTTTTACACTAACACTAGCACTTTGATACACTGTCACTTTGTTACACTACCACTGGCACTAGCAGGGGAACTAAAACACGTTTTTTTTAAGCTTAAGGAAAAATGCATTTTTTGTAAGATTTTGGCTATACTGTATTTTTTTAATTAATGATTCTTTATTAATGAATGAGTTGATTAATTACCAGAGTGACACTTGCAAGTGCATTAGGCGAAGAATGAATCTTTTAACTTTCGTATGAAAGAAATATCGAATGTCCCGACTGAGCAAGAGCTATTTGACTTTCATAAAATTTGAAAATTGTTTTCTTCTTTTAAGGAAAAATTATTATACACACCAATTTTAGTAGTAGTAGTAGTAGTAGTAGTAGTAGTAGTAGTAGTAGTGGTAGTAGTGGTAGTAGTGGTAGTAGTGGTAGTAGTGGTAGTAGTGGTAGTAGTGGTAGTCGTGGTAGTCGTGGTAGTCGTGGTAGTGGTGGTCGTGGTGGTAGTGGTGGTGGTAGTCGTAGTGGTAGTGGTGGTAGTGGTGGTAGTGGTGGTGGTAGTAGTGGTAGTAGTGGTAGTGGTGGTAGTGGTGGTAGTCGTGGTAGTCGTGGTAGTCGTGGTAGTCGTGGTAGTCGTGGTAGTCGTGGTAGTCGTGGTAGTCGTGGTAGTCGTGGTAGTAGTGGTAGTAGTGGTAGTAGTGGTAGTAGTGGTAGTAGTGGTAGTAGTGGTAGTGGTGGTAGTGGTAGTAGTGGTAGTAGTGGTAGTAGTGGTAGTAGTGGTAGTAGTGGTAGTAGTGGTAGTAGTGGTAATCGTAGTAGTGGTAGTAGTGGTAGTAGTGGTAGTCGTGGTAGTAGTGGTAGTCGTGGTAGTCGTGGTAGTCGTGGTAGTGGTGGTAGTGGTGGTAGTAGTGGTAGTGGTGGTAGTAGTAGTAGTGGTGGTAGTAGTAGTGGTGGTAGTAGTAGTGGTGGTAGTGGTAGTGGTAGTAGTGGTAGTGGTAGTAGTGGTAGTGGTAGTAGTGGTAGTGGTCGTAGTGGTAGTGGTGGTAGTGGTGGTAGTGGTGGTAGTGGTAGTAGTGGTGGTAGTGGTGGTAGTGGTGGTAGTGGTGGTAGTGGTAGTAGTGGTAGTGGTGAGTGGTGGTAGTGGTAGTGGTGGTAGTGGTAGTGGTGGTAGTGGTAGTGGTGGTAGTAGTAGTGGTGGTAGTGGTGGTAGTGGTGGTAGTGGTGGTCGTGGTCGTGGTCGTGTCGTCGTCGTCGTCGTCATAGTCGTCGTCGTAGTCGTAGTCGTAGTCGTAGTCATAGTAGTCGTAGTAGTCGTAGTAGTCATAGTAGTAGTCGTAGTAGTAGTCGTAGTAGTAGTAGTAGTAGTAGTAGTAGTAGTAGTATTAGTAGTGGTAGTGGTAGTGGTAGTGGTAGTGATAGTGGTAGTGGTAGTGATGGTAGTAGTGGTAGTAGTGGTAGTAGTGGTAGTGGTACTGGTATTGGTAGTGATAGTGGTGGTGGTAGTAGTGGTAGTAGTAGTGGTAGTAGTAGTGGTAGTTAGCAGTAGCAGCAGCAGTAGTAGCAGTAGTAGTGGCAGTAGTGGTGGTAGTGGTAGTAGTAGTGGTGGTAGTGGTGGTAGTGGTAGTGGTAGTGGTAGTGGTAGTGGTAGTGGTAGTGGTAGTGGTAGTGGTAGTGGTAGTGGTAGTCGTAGTGGTAGTGGTAGTAGTGGTGGTAGTGGTGGTAGTGGTGGTAATAGTAGTGGTATGGTAGTAGTGGTGGTAGTGGTGGTGGTAGTGGTAGTAGTAGTGGTAGTAGTAGTGGTGGTAGTGGTGGTAATAGTAGTGGTATGGTAGTAGTGGTGGTAGTGGTGGTGGTAGTGGTAGTAGTAGTGGTAGTAGTAGTGGTGGTAGTTGTGGTGGTAGTAGTAGTGGTAGTAGTAGTAGTAGTAGTGGTGGTAGCAGTTGTAGTAGTAGTAGTAGTGATAGTAGTAGTAGTAGTGGTAGTAGTAGTAGTGGTAGTGGTAGTGATAGTAGTGATAGTAGTGGTTGTAGTAGTGGTGGTAGTAGTGGTAGTGGTGGTAGTAGTGGTGGTAGTAGTAGCAGTAGTAGTAGCAGTAGTAGTAGCAGTAGTAGTAGCAGCAGAAGTAGTAGTAGTAGTAGCAGCTTGATAGTAGTAGCGATGGCGAGCTTGATGAGTGGCGATAGCGCAGCCGATAGCGGCGATAGCGATAGCTTGATTGTAAAGAGCTTGATAGCAGTATTTATTTTAAAAGTGAGAAAAAGTGAGATATGAAATAATAATTGAATTGTTGTTATTAGTATGACATATGAGTTTCATTAATATAAAAATAATAAAATATTTTTATTTTAAAACTGTGTAATTTGTAATGGGACGTTAAACGGGAAAATGTGTATTTGTAGTGGGACGGAGGTAGTATTTATTTATTTAGTGAGATTCAATTATGACTCACAATAATTTTTCACTTATATTTTATATTTCATTTTTTTAATTAATTACAATTTTCATACTCATAATATGTGAATTTTTTTTTTTAAAAAAAAATCACATATAAATTTAAATTTAAATTAGGACTAAGGGAATTATGAGGTAATCATAACATCCATCATATACACGTCACGTGTATGTATACAACATGTGGAATGAAAGTCATACACAAATAAAAGCTGAAGGCCTACCGGAAGACAGTCAGTCTATTTGAAATCCACTTTTAGGTGTGCGTACTGTGTAACATGAAAAGTAGTTATGCCATAAAAGGGTGAGTAGATTTAATGACGAATCCTATTTGAAAAGTTAGTTAAAAAATTCACATATAAAGAGAAACAAATTTGAATAAATTACACTAAGACTTCGTTTGTTTTAACGTAAAATATCTTTTGGAAAATAATTTCTTGTAAATATTTTTCGGAAAATGAAGATATTTTTCTGAAAAATGAAGATGTTTTTCAAAAAATGAGATAAACATGTTTTCGATTGTTTAATAAGGAAAATATTTTTCGAATGGGGAATTGTTAAAATCATTATATATATATATATATATATATATATATATATATATATATATATATATATATATATATATATATATATATATATATATATATATATATATATATATATATATATATATATATATATAAATATATATATATATATATATATATATATGAAAGCTATTCAAACGGTAACCAAATTTATATGGTAACCACTTAACTAAATCCAACCATTGGATTAAAAATACATCAACGCTCCAGATTAAAAAAAAAAAAATAGATAGGGGTGGCATTTTCGTAATTATTGTGAACTAAATCCCCTCAAATTTCAAAATAAAATATCTCAATATCTATAAATCGAAAAAAATTCGAAAACACCGATTTTTGCCTTGACGAGACGATTCAAACTAGATCCCTGAAGATATGATTTTGAAAAAATAATATTGAACAACGTCTAATTTTTAAAACAGTAGCTAATTAACTAGTGTACACTAGCTAGTTAAGTAATGTACACTAGCAACACAGCTAGTATACATTAGGTTACACTAGCAACACAAATTTAGTATACACTAAAAAAATAGCTATTATCAGTACACTAGATAACTAGCTAGTGTACACTAAGTTACAACAGTTAGTGTACACAAAGGCTTGGCCCAATGCTTTTGTCCTGCTGCCTAAGGCATTTGGCTAGTATACACTAGGTAGCTAGTGTACACTAGCCAAATGCAAAGTTATTTTATGAAGTAAAAAATAGTTGACACTCATTTGTGGCTGGAAGATACTTTTTTTTTTTACTGACACTCCTTTTTGATATCTATTGAAGACAACTTTGAAAAAACGATTCACTCAGTTTGGGACACTAGGTTACACTAGCAACACAGCTAGTGTTCACTAAGACAACACAGCTAGTGTTCACTAAGATAACACAGCTAGTGTTCACTAAGACAACTAGCTAGTGTACATAAGCAATACAGCTAGTGTTCACTAATACAACACAGCTAGTGTTCACTAAGACAACATAGCTAGTATTCACTAATACAACACAGCTAGTGTTCACTAAGATAACACAGCTAGTGTTCACTAAGCAACACAGCTAGTGTTCACCAATACAACACAGCTAGTGTTCACTAAGATAACACAGCTAGTGTTCACTAATACAACAGCTAGTGTTCACTAATATAACACAGCTAGTGTTCACTAAGATAACACATCTAGTGTTCACTAAGACAACTAGCTAGTGTACATAAGCAACACAGCTAGTGTTCACTAATACAACACAGCTATTGTTCACTAAGACAACACAGCTAGTCTTCACTAATACAACACAGCTAGTGTTCACTAAGATAACACAGCTAGTGTTCACTAAGCAACACAGCCAGTGTTCACCATTACAACACAGCTAGTGTTCACTAAGATAACACAGCTAGTGTTCACTAATATAACACAGCTAGTGTTCACTAAGATAACACAGCTAGTGTTCACTAAGACAGCTAGGTAGTGTACATAAGCAACACAGCTAGTGTTCACTAATACAACACAGCTAGTGTTCACTAAGATAACACAGCTAGTGTTCACTAAGACAACTAGCTATTGTACATAAGCAACACAGCTAGTGTTCACTAATACAGCACAGCTAGTGTTCACTAAGATAACACAGCTAGTGTTCACTATGACAACTTATCTAGAGTACACTAAGTTAAACTAGCTAGTTTACATTAGCCAATGCTGATACACATAGCTAGTGTACACTAGGTTACACTAGCAACACAGCTAGTGTTCACTAAGACAACACAGCTAGTGTTCACTAAGATAACACAGCTAGTGTTCACTAAGACAACTAGCTAGTGTTCACTAAGACAACACAGCTAGTGTTCACTAAGATAACTAGCTAGTGTTCACTAAGACAACACAGCTAGTGTTCACTAAGACAACACAGCTAGTTAAGTAATGTACACTAGTTAAATAATGTACACTAGTTAAGTAATTAACTCGTGGACACTAGTTAAGTAATGTACACTAGTTAAATAATGTACACTAGTTAAGTAATTTATAAGTCAATATTATTTTTTCAAAATCCTATCTTCAGGGATCTAGTTTGAATCGTCTCGTCAAGACAAAAAAATCAGTGTTTTCGAATTTTTTTTTCGACTTATAGATATTGAGATATTTTATTTTGAAATTTGAGAAGGATTTTAAATGAAATAATTACGAAAATGCCACTCCCTCTATTTTTTTTTAATCTGGAGCATTGATGTGTTTTTTAATCCGATGGTACATTAGTGGTTCTTATGGTTCTCATATAAATTTGATTTTCATTATAATAGGACCCTATATATATATATATATATATATATATATATATATATATATATATATATAATTATTATTATTATTATTATTATTATTATTATTATTATTATTATTATGAGCCTTGCGAGCTACCAAACTGCTCTACTCCGCGCTTAAGAGAAGAACGAAAAACTAATAGATAAAAAAAAGAGGGATTGACTGCGCCGCTTTACCGTATCTATACAAATAGAATAGCCTATTTATACAGAATGGTAAAGAGGCGTTCAAGGATCATCGATCAGAGAAATCAACGAAAGAGATATTTTCCTCCCCTGGCAACAAACATGCATGAACCATTTGACAAATATGTATCCGGATAGTCCAAAGTCTCGATAGGTAGCTCGCGACCTTCCAGTCGAAGAACAACGTCGACGAAGGCGTGTAGGTGCACTATTTCGCGGTGGGGATTGTAACTTTTCATAAACTTCTCATTTGTCTGGAACTTTCCTTAGTTCATTTTTTGAGGATCGACGAATCAAATGATATTTCTGTGTCAATTTTTGCCTCTTCTTTTCCCTCTGAATCAAACCTTTCCTTGCCATAATTATTCAGTTATTATTATTATTATTATTATTATTATTATTATTATTATTATTATTATTATTATTATTATTATTATTATTATTATTATTATTATTATTATTATTATTATGATTCTGATTATTATGATTATTATTATTATTATTATTATTATTATTATTATATTATGAATATATATATATATATATATATATATATATATATATATATATATATATATATATATATAATGTGTTAATCATTTCATGAATAAATCAAAAATGGAAGAGAATTGAATGAGGAAGTAGAATGTTGTACCTTGTGAAATATAAGTTGTACATGAAGGGCACCATTTTCCGAAAAATGTTTTATTTAGAATAAATTTGTAAGTCAATTTACTTAGAAAGGGCGTAAAATGTTTTTCAAAAAACGTTTTTTCTATTTTTCGGAAAACAACCAAACACCGAAAAATGGGGAAAACATTTTCCGAAAAACAAGTTATTTTACGGAAATTATTTTCCGAAAAACGTTTTACGTCAAAACAAACGGAGCCTAATACTTATAAGAGGCATTTACCAAAAACTAATTTTAAAAGATTGATATTTTTTTAAAAAAAAAATCCACACAAGTTGGATATTACAAAAAACTCTTTAAAAAATTACAAAAATTACTTTTTTTTTCTTTTTGCGTTTATCTGTCAAATAACTGATAAATGCATTTGTCAGTTGTTTTTTAACCAAACGACAAAGTACAAAATACTTTTAAAAAAAAACTGATAAATCAATTTATTTGTTATAAACAACTGATAATGCATCTATCAGTTATTTTAACGGAAACGAAAAATAAATAAATAGAGGTAATTTTTTATAATATCACGATTTACATATTATTTTTTGTAAATAACATTTTTTTAATACTTCTAAACATTTATCATATTACAGTAGTAAAAAACAAAACTTAAAGGAGAACATTTGCTCCTCCCCCTTTAGCTTTGGGGTCCACCACTGAACAAATTGAACCATTTTAGGTTCGAATGAGTTTCATTTGAAATTTGTTAGTCAATTTAATGTAAGAACATGTATTGCAAAATGTGTATACTTAATAAATATAAGTGACATATAGACGTACATGTATAAATCATTAAAATAATGTTATTGTAAAGTATAGAATATTAATTAAATGTATAGAAATCCCGAGGTGAAAATTACCTATTTATGATGGGCAGAATGGTAATTTCACACCCTCCCTTAATGAGGTGCCATTGTTTCCTATATATAGAGGCTTACCATCAGCCTAGAAACAACTACATCATTCTTATATACTCTCTTCATAATCTAAGGCTCCGTTTGTTTCACCGTAAAACATTTTCCGGAAAATGTTTTTCGGAAAATAACCTGTTTTACGGTGTTTGGTTAGCCCCCGGAAAATGTTTTCCGGAAAATAACTCGTTTTTCGCTGTTTGGTTGCCTAAGTAAAACGTTTTCCGGAAAACATTTTACGCCCTTCCTAAGTAAAACGACCTACTGACCTTGTCCTAAGTAAAACATTTTCCGGAAAATGGAGGCCTTAATGTACAACTCATATTACGCCCGGTACAACCACCCTTTGCCTATCCACCCCCACCCCCAAAAATTTTTTTTTTTTTAATTTTTATGTCGCCCCCCACTGACCTACCCCACCCCCACCCCACCCCACCCCCCAAAAAAATTTTTTTTGGGGGCGATCTAAAAAAAAAAAAAAAAAAAATTTTTTGGGTGGGGGGTGAAAGTGGGATAAGCGATGGGGTGGGGGGTGGGGAGTGGGGGGTAGGCGGGGGTAGGCGGGGGTAGGGGGCGATTACAAAAAAAAAAAAAAAAAAAATTTTTTTGGGGGGGTGGGGGGGTAGGCGGGGGGTAGGGGGCGATTACAAAAAAAAAAAAAAAAATTTTTTTTTTGGGGGGGTGGGGGGTGGGGTAGGGCTGGGGGTGGGGGCGATTACAAAAAAAAAAAAAAAAATTTTTTTGGGGGGGGTGGGGGGTAGGGGGCGATTACAAAAAAAAAAAAAAAAAAAAAAAAAATTTTGGGGGGTGGGTGGGTGGGGGTGGGGGGTGGGGGGTAGGCGGGGGGGTAGGGGGGCAATTACAAAAAAAAAAAAAATTTTTTTGGGGGGTGGGTGGGGGGTGGGGGTAGGCAGGGTAGGGGGCGATTACAAAAAAAAAAAAAAAAATTTTTTGGGGGGGGGTGGGGGGGTGGGGTAGGTCACCTTGTGAAATATGAGTCGTTTTACCAAACACCCGAAAACATTTTACACCCTTCCTTCGTAAAATATTTTCCTCCGTAAAATATTTTACGCTCTACCTCCGTAAAACATTTTACAGGAAAACATTTTACAGGAAAACATTTTCCAGAAAACGTTTTCCGGAAAACATTTTACGTCGAAACAAACGGAGCCTAAGTTTTAAGGAAGGCATTTATCATCAAGAAGATCTACATCTCCCTCCTTCATTTTCTTCTTCTTCTCTTCCTTCCTTGAAGAACGTCATCAAGTATCAAGATGGACTCAACAGGTATCACGCTTCCGCCTTCATCTTCTTCTCTTACTTAATCTAGACTTGAGTGCTTTCGGGTTATTGGAATAGGAATGTTCCAACAATTGGTATCAGAGCCTCTCAAGTTTTGGATTAAGTTTGAATTCATATAGCATATATTTTGCTTTAATTTGATTCTTAATCCTGTTGATATCATTATGTTATGATGTTATTTAGAATACTCTAATTCGTTGCTAGGGTGTTAGTATTCATTACTTGATTAAATTCTGAATATGGATTGAAGTTCTACTCAAAAGGACATGATGGTTCATGCAAGATTATCCCATTGACACAACAGAGCGTTTTATGTCACACAACCATGTTGGATTTACTTGTGTATTCATGTCTTGGTTAAGCGTTAATTTTGCTTACCATTCATCTTTTGTGTGAAGAAAAATTTTCTGTGAAAAGGGTCTTGCTCGGCCAATTATGAACAGGTGCCTTTTGGAAAAAGCTGTGAATAGTAACTGCACGGCCGTGCAAGTTATAACGCACGGCCGTGCAAACACTGTTCACATATTTTCAAGAAAATTTCAATTTGGTTCGGCCGTGCACTAATAAACTGGTGCAGCTCTAATTCATTTATAGAGTATTGTGTTAAATTATAATTATAAATTTTTTGTTTTACTCAAAAGGCTTTCAATTCTTAATGTGAGATTATCCCATTTTGAACATAGCCACCATCATTGGATGCGTTGTGAGTTTGTTCAAATGCATAGCCACACATTTAAAAATGTGTTGTGAGTATGCGGATCTACTTGCTTTGGTTGAATAATGATTCACCATTAAGTTAAGAATTGATAGTCAAAATCTGGAAAATTTGACATTCAGTGTCTGCTCGGCCAAGCACACCCCTTGACTCGGCCGAGCACCCCATTTGTATCAGCACAACGTTTGAATTTTTTTGAAAAGGCGCCATCCAACGGTCATGATGCTCGGCCGAGCACCCCTAAGACTCGGCCGAGCATAAGGGAGCCAAAAGGGATGTTCTCTGGAGTCTTTTGCTCGGCCGAGCACTTTCCTTGACTCGGTCGAGCATGACTTAATTTTGGCCAAATTTTCAAAATTTTCAATATTTTGCTATTTTGGTCAATTTTCATTCATTATTTGAGTAAAGTATACATTAATTTGTGCACTTAAGTGTGATTAATTATATGCTTAACAATTTCATTCATTTCTAAACAATATTGTCGCCAAAGTGATTACGTTGTTTAGATACGAAATTGTAAAGTGATGAATGTTTATATTAATATGTGGTAACATGAATTTCCCAAAGGAAATCTTGTTATTGACTAAATATTTGCATTCATGGGGTAATAATTGAATAAAACGTTTGGTCATTTTGAATACTTTGAACCATCCCAAAGGAAGGCGGGTATTTAAAAATGAGTTGTTTATATTCTTTATTGTCGGATAACAAATACTTTAAATGTTAGGACATTTTTAAATACTTGAACCGGCCCAAAGGAAGGCAAGTATTTGAAATGTATTGTTTAAAGTCATTTATTACCCTAAGATAAATTAAATTATGAGTCAATTCGCAATCCAAATATTAGTTTTGATGTCATGTTAATTATCTTTTTGATGGGATTCATTGATATAATTAATCACTTTATTCATTATGTAGTTTCTTATACATGTTTTGTATTCATTCTTCGTTCTTATTCCCAACAAATTTGATAAACGCTTCATCTATTACTACTGCTATGAACAATGTTCCAATGCTTAATGAAATTAACTTTAAAACTTGGAAAAATAATATAACGATGATCTTAGGCTGCATGGACATCGATCACGCATTAGGGGAACCAAGTCCCGCTGCTCTCACTAAAGGAAATACCGTTATAGAACAGAAAAATGTTGAGCAATGGGAACGGTCCAACCGCGTGAGTCTAATGATCATGGAAAATGTAGTTTCAAAGACATTTTTGGACAATGTCTCTGAGATCGAAAATGCTGAGTTTTTTCTTGAATTCTTGTGGAAACTTTTTTCCATTCGGTACAAGGGTGACGAAAATCCTTGGGAGTACATTATTGAATTATTCCATCTTTCGATCAAACTAAAGGCACTTAAGTTAGAGATTTCGAAAGATCTGCTCGTGCACTTAGTTTTGATCTATCTTCCTCCTCAATTTGATCCTTTTGAGGTGACCTATAAATGTCAAAAGTACAAGTGGAATATTAATGGATTACTTTCACATATGACATTAGATGAAGATAGGATGAAATATCTTAAATTAGAAAGTACTCACTTAGCATTTGCTTCTTCTCGTGGGATTAAGAGAAGTGGGAAGGAAATTGCGGTTGCAAGTAAGAAACATAAGGGATCATTTAATGATCATAAAGTCAAGAAATGCTTCTTTTGCAAGGACCTTACTCGCATGAAGAATGACTACCATAATTATCGCGAATGGCGAATTCAGAATGGTATGTCATTTGGTCTTGTTTGTACTAAGACAAATTTGGTTTCAATTCCTTAATATACATTGTGGTTGTATTTGGTGCAACAACTCACATTAGTTCATGTATGCAGGGTTGCCTGAATTACCGAATCCCCGGTGAAGATGAGAAATACATCTATATGGGAGCTAGAAATCCGGTTAAAGTTATAGGCATAGGGACTTTTAGATTAATGATAAGTACTGGCTATTATTTTGTACTAAATAATACATTCATTGTACCGTCCTTTAGAAGGAATTTAATATCTATCACAATTTTGGACAAGGAATGTTATTCTTGTTCGTTCGGTAATAATAAATGTGATATTTATTTTAAATTCCTAACTTGTCGGTACTAGTACTTTGCCATATATCGATAATCTTGACACAGACAAGAAAATGAATGAGTCCCATAATAATGAAACCAAAACTAAAGGCACTAAGCAAAAGTTATCAAGTGAAAATTCTTGTATTCTATGGCATAGGCGTTTGGGTCATATCTCCAAAGGGAGAATTGATAAAGCTTATGTCGGAGGGAATCCTAAAACAACTTGATACTCCGGATAAAAACTTTTGCATTAAGTGTTTTAAAGAAAAAATTTACAAACATTAAAGGAAATAGGATCTTTGAGAGTATCAAACGTCTTGAAACTAATTCATATGGACATTTGTGGACCATTCACTAACCCTTCATGGAATGGTCAAAAATAATTCATTACGTTCATGGATGATTACTCTCATTATGGATACATTATTTTCTTCATGTAAAGTCTCAATCATTGGACGTATTGGGTGAATAACGTCCGGGTCCTTTATACTCGCTATCTTGAAGAGCGTGGGATTGTCCCTCACTACACCATGTCGGGAAAATCTAGCATAGTGTAGTGGAGAGACATAATAGAATCCTTAAGGATATGGTAAGAAGTATGTTTTCTTGTACTTCTTTGCCTCACTCATTATAGGCGATGCATTAAAAATCGCAGCTTATATTCTCAATAGAGCACCTTCCATTAGGTTTAGCCCTATTTTAGGGTTTGCTAAGAGATCTAGGGGATATAAATTTTATGACCCGAAAACTAGAACATTTTTTCAGATTGGCAATGCTAGGTTCTTTGAGGATGTTGAATTTAGTGGGAGAAAAGGTAATGATTTTGAATTTGAAGAGTTAGAGGAACCACTCTATATTCCTTCAACTTTAGTTCCTGTTGGAAATCCAGTAATTGTACTTGAAATTCAACAAAGAACATACAATTCAAAATAATATAGAGACTCCCGTGAATAACGGACAACATGAAAATGTTGGACATGAGGAAATTCAACAACCTCAAAAAGAGGATGAACCGGTGCTCTTAAGGAGATCTACTAGAGAAAGAAGAAGTGCTATTCCAGATATTTATGATGTGTAACTTGCGGAGAATGAGGATACCTTAGGTTTAGTGGGAGATGAACCAATCATCTTCCATGAAGCCATTAATAGTCCTAATTCTCATAAGTGGATCAATGCCATTAATGAGGAGTTAAAATCAATGAAAGACAATGACGTTTGGGATCTTGTCCCATTACCTGAACGTGTAAAACCTATTGGTTGTAAATGAATATTTAAAACCAAAAGGGATTCGCAAGGTATTGGGTATGCATATTTTAACCCTCCATTTCGTATTAGATTTGATTGATACCATAACCTCCTGTCTATTTTTAGGACTTTAGGACCCTATGTAATGAAGCTTAGACTTCAATTTTTTAGCTAAGTCCATTTTATAGAATAAGTTAAATTTAGGCTTGAAGACTGGCACAAGACTCATTGGATCTGAGGATTGCAGTTCAGAGTTCCAGACCACCTTGACAAACCGCCTAGCAAACCGCTCCTATGGAACCGCTTGGTGGAAACCTATGTCTGAAACCGCTTCCCTGAACTCCTAAGTGCAAACCCCTTTGGAATCGCTTCATGCAACCGCACTTATAGAATCCTCAACTGGTGTGACCGCTCCTCACTCAAACCGCTTGCACACCAGAACTGCCCTATTGATTGGAAACTTGAAGTGAACCTCTTTGACCGTTGGAATCCACGTCAGCAATATCAAATGTCAACCACCATATCTTGTCACGTGACTACTTTTCAGACAAGATCTGCAAGGATCTTGAAAAGGTGACAGGTGTCCAAACCACCTTGATTGCAGCTGAGGTCTGATCAGCCTTACCTGCAACAACAGTTCCAAAGGACAAAAGTGATTGCTGTGGACCAATGGGAAAGCATCAAGGATTGTCCTTACAACAGCTGTGTCCAACGGCTATATTTGATATGCTTGGGTATAAATACCCCTAATCTTCACCATTTGAAGATTGCTTGAGAAATTGATTTGCTGTGAGTTCATAAGAAGCTGAAGCTCTGCCCAAAAATTCATAAGTCCTTTGAATCTTCATCTTCATACTTCAAGAAATAATCCCCAGCCCAGAAATCAAGCCTTAACACAATCAAGAATCATTGTGCTCTACATCTCACAGATTTAAAGAGCCTTGATCTTGAACTCACACACACACCTCACTTGTTTAATCACATAGATTAATCACTTGAGATACACTGGTTATAGTCTTAGGATTTTTTCTTCATAGAAAAGATTTTAGATCTGAGTATTACTCATTATACTTTGTAATCTCTCATACTAAATATAAAATCTCTCTTAGAAATCCAAGACTAACCATCTTGGTAGTGGACGTAGATCATTTATCGATTGAACCACTCCAAATATTGTGTTCTTACTTTCTGCATTTATATTTCTTGTGCTTACTGATTATCTATCTTTCTCTGTTTGATCTTTATATAGATATCCATTATTGTGAAATTGTGTTTGGAGTTAACATTGTCAAACCTCACTTTAGTTTTACAACTGCTCAGAAAATTGCACTCAAACCGCTTATCAAAACCGCCTCTCAAAACCGCTTGTATCTTCAATATATTCCGCTGTGCATTTTACAACTCTACTTGCAATTTTTTACACACTGCAAGAGGTTTTGTAAGCGTAGAGGTTTAGTTTTAAATCAAGGGCGAAAAATTTGAAACAGCTATTCACCCCCCCTCTAGCTGTATTTTTACCCTTGTTGCCACCTTTGGGACCAACAAGTGGTATCAGAGCTAACACATTTTAAAACAACTGTTTTTCAAGCTTAACAGCTTGTGTGCCGATTCAATATGGCAACACACAAAGACAATGACTACTGTTAACTATTCACACATTCCAATCTTGGACGAAGACCACTTCGACATCTGGAAGTGCAGAATGCTCATTCATTTGGAAACAATTGATGAGATGCTGGTGGAGTGCGTAATCAATGGCCCGTTTGTTCCCATGAAGGCCAACACTGATGCAACCACCAATACAGAAACTCCAGAGGTCAAAAAGCCTAAATATGAGTGGTCGGATGAAGAAAAGAGATTAGCTGCCTTGGACAGCAAGGCAAGGCACATCATTTCAGGAACCCTTCCAGTTTCAACTCTTCAAAAAGTGATGTACCTCAAAACCGCAAAGCAGATGTGGGATGCTATAGAGAGCTACCTTGAAGGTGATGACGAATGCAAGGAAAGTAAATTATATGCTGTTGAAAGATCCTACAACAACTTCAACAGAAAATCCAACGAAACCTTGCGTCAAACCTACGACCGCTATGTTGAGGTAGTTAATGCTTGTAGATCTCTTGGCAAAACTTTAACCGATAAGGAAATCAATATGACTTTCCTATCTGCTTTAGGTTCTAGATGGGTTAATAAGGCTACCTCTCTAGAAGACTCCAAAGTTTTGGGTACTTGGTCGTTAAGTAACTTGTACGCCAATCTTAGAGTCTATGAACTTAAATTAAATCATATTGAAGAGATTGAAGGGAAAACCAAATCCCTTTCCATGTCCGTCGTTGAACATGAGGAGAAACCATCTACATACAATCAAACCGCAGATCCTTCCATATCAACCTCATCACTCATCGAGATGGATGATGATGATTTTGCCATGTTTGTGAAAAGATTTCAAAAATTTAGAAAATCCTCAAAACCTTTCAAAAAATCATTTTCAAAAGGCAAACCTCCTGCAACATTTTCTAAGGCTGGAGATACAAAGAAAAAGAGTGATCTAGTTTGTTATAACTGTAGAAAACCTGGTCACTTTGCATCTGAGTGTCCACAGCCTAAATATGAATACATGAAAAAGAAAACCTCTCCTGCGAAATTTTCTCGTCACAAGGGAATGGTTGCTGAGGAGGAAGAGAATTCAAAGGAATTAGCAACTTGGATTGAAACTGATTCTGATGATGGAAGTGATGAAGTAACCGAAGAGGTTAATCTCTTCTTAATTGCAGATGCTTTCGATGAGTCAGATTCTAAGTCAATTGAGTTGCAAGATATGGAAGAAGAAGAGGTTTCTGCAAAACTTCCAAATTTTAAGTTGGATGAAAATATCAAACTTACTCCTAGCATTAAGATAGGAAATTGCTCGTATTCACGTCCCATTTTTCCTCCTGTAAATGCTCCACCTTCAAAAGTAATTCCAAAGAAGAAAATTTTGAAAAAGGTGGTGGAAGAAGTTTCTTCCTCGGAACACGAACGGATGTTTAAGGAAGCTGAAGTGATGATCCACAAATTCTCTAATCTTAAGAAAGCCTTAAGCTTAGCTAATGATGAGATTTCTCAGTACAAGACGGAGAAAACTGTGATGAGGTCTGAAATTTCAAATCTTAAGGACCAAATCAAAAGAATGACACCTCTTGTTGATCAAAACCGCATCCTCGAAACTAAGGTTGCTGCACTTCAACTCCGTAATGATGACCTAGTTGCCCAGAAACTCGATCTCCAAAAGATCATTGATGGGTGGACAAAGTCAAAAGTCACCATGGATCAAATCATAGACACCCAAATTCCCAGTGGAATTAAGGATGGTCTGGGATTTGGATCTAGTGAAGAGGAGAAGTGTGCATCCTGTTGTGAAAAGGATGAGGAAATTTTAAAACTAACTAAAGAAATTCCTAAGGGGAAGCATGCAAACTCTAAGGGTGAAGGACAAAAAATTAATTATGTCTACCCAGAGGGGAAGCAATATGGGAAGAACTCTCAGATGAAGCCAAAGGATTCTGAGAGTGTAGCTTCAGAGGAAATGGTATATGGAGTTGGCCGCATCCCTAAAACCGCTTCTGGTGGAACTGGAGATGCTGGCAACTACAAGTCTGACCGCGCCTCTTCTTCAACCGCTCCTCCTGCCTTCAAAAGCAGGAATAGCGTTCCCAGAAAATACGTGGTCAAACTAAAGCCAGTTCCCTTTGTTAAGCCTGAAACCGTGCCTCCCAAACCGCATGCAACTCCCTAAGAAGAGTAAGGAGTTAGTAAAACCTCATGATGCTTGTAGCTTTTATAAATGCTCTATGTGTGATGGATTAGGTCACAAGGCTGTAGAATGCCTTTTGCGGTTCACATCCAATGCCAGGAAGAGTAAACCTCCTTCTGTCAAATAGGTGTGGGTCGTGAAGGGTTGCTAACTTCAGGACCCAAGGAATAAAGGGGGACCTCGTTCTTAATGTTTACATTTCAGGTCCTCTGCTTAATGACTGGTCACTCCAAGGAAAATGAATGGTATCTTGACAGTGGCTGCTCAAGACATATGACTGGAGATAGATCATTACTTGAAGATGTCATTGAAGCAAGTGGTCTGTTTGTAACCTTTGGTGACAACAACAAAGGCAAGACCATTAGATATGGTGTTATAAGGAGAGGAAACCTAACCATTGAGAAGGTTTCTCTTGTTGAAGGACTCAAGCACAACCTCCTTTCTATTTCTCAATTCTACGACAAAGGAATGCTTTGCTACTTCACATCATCAAATTGCTTTATCAAAGATAGCATTTCCGGAGTCACCCTACTCATAGGGATTCGTAAGAGTAATATTTACATTATCGATCTAGATTCTGCATGTAGTATTACTAATCTCTGTTTTGTAGCTAAAAATGTGAGCTAAAATAGTTGGCTATGGCACAAGAGGTTGAGCCAATTGAACTTCAAGTATCTTGCAATGATTGGTAGGGAAAACCTCGTTCGTGGTTTACCCAAAGTAGCTGACCACCATCCTGAGAAATGCAGTGCATGCCAGCTTGGTAAGCAATCCGCGTTGTCTTTCACCAGCAAGACCGCTCCGTCAACTTCAAGTTGCTTACAACTGCTTCACATAGATTTGTTTGGACCCGTAACCACTGCCAGCATTGGAGGAAGTAGATATACCTTAGTGGTGGTGGATGATTATTCAAGATATACGTGGGTTGAGATGATGATTTCCAAAGATGATTGCTATGAGATCCTCACCGCACTTTTTAGACGGCTCCAAACTCAAAAACAAGACGACATCGTCAGTGTTCGATCAGATAATGGAACAAAATTTAAGAACAACGGTGTTGCTCAGTATTGTGATGACCATGGAATTGATCACAATTTCTCAACTGCTGGTGTTCCACAACCAAATGGGGTTGTGGAAAGGAAGAACAGGACGTTGATTGAGGCTGGAAAGACAATGATTTCTGAAGCAAAGCTGCCTCAATATTTCTGGGCTGAAGCAATCAACACAGCATGCTTCACTCAGAATTGCTCCCTCATCAACAAAACATATAACAAGACTCCCTATGAGCTTTGGCGAGGAAGAACCCCCAATATTGCATTCTTCAAGATCTTCAGCTGCAAATGCTTTATCCTCTACAACGGAAGAGAAAATAGAGGTAAATTCAGAGCCAAGGCCGACGAAGGTATTTTTGTTGGGTATGCTAAACATTCAAAAGCTTTTCGTGTTTTCAATAAAACTAGTTTAAAAATAGTTGAGTCTGTCCATGTTACTTTCGATGAGCATTCTCTCCTTGAGCCACATTTGGCTCCAAATGTTGCTGATGATTTTGCTGAGCATAATGAAACAGGTGAACCATCTCAAACCGCACCTGAACCTCAACCGCAAAATCCAGCACCCTCAACTGACATTCCCTCAAACTGCACTTTTGAAAATGTACCTGAAGTTCCTACTCCAGATGCAACTCCAAGGGAAGAAGAAGTTGAGAATTCCCCTATCCAGCTTATAGAACCTCTTCGTCAACTTACCTTCCATGACTTCGCTGAAGGATCTAACGACGTTCCAATTGAAGATCTTCAGCAAACCTCTGTCCAACCAGACTTACCCCCAGAGGTTCGTGAAGTCAGCAGTCACCCTCTCTCTAATGTGATAGGTGATTTGTTTTCTAGTGTTAAAACATGGAGATCGAACTATGATGAGCATACTTCCTTATTATCTCAAGTTGAACCCAAGAAGATTGATGAAGCACTCCAAGATTCCAGTTGGATCGTTGCTATGCATGAGGAACTCAACCAGTTTGAAAGATGCAAGGTCTGGACATTGGTGCCTATACCTCAGGATCAAGGAGTGATAGGAACTAAGTAGGTGTTTACGAATAAGATGGACAAGAATGGAAGCATCGCTAGGAATAAAGCAAGGTTGGTTGCACAAGGATATAGGCAAGAAGAAGGAATTGATTATGATGAAACTTTTGCTCCAGTTGCAAGATTGGAGGCTATCAGAATCTTCTTAGCCTACGCCTCTTTCAAGAATTTCAAGTTATATCAAATGGATGTGAAGAGTGCTTTCCTCAATGGTGAACTGCAAGAGACCGTGTATGTTGCCCAACCGCCTGGATTTGAAGACTCTAAATTTCCCAATCATGTCTACAAACTCCAGAAAGCTTTGTATGGACTTAAGCAAGCTCCAAGGGCATGGTATGAGACTCTTTCTAAATTTTTACTAGAAAAAGGATTTAAACGCGGTAAAATTGATATAACTCTTTTTATTGCCAAATATAATGAGCATACTTTACTTGTTCAAATATATGTCGATGATATTATTTTTGGTTCTACTAATGAGTTACTTTGTAAGCGTTTCGAAAAGCTAATGAAAAGCAAGTTTGAGATGAGCATGATGGAAGAATTAACATTCTTCCTCGGGCTTCAAATCAAGCAATGCGAAGAAGGTATTTTCCTCAGCCAAGCCAAATACACTAAGGAGTTGATAAAGAAGTTTGGATTAGAAAATGCTAAAGCATATGATACTCCTATGGCCACTGGCAATAAGCTAGATAAGGATCTAAAAGGTAAGAAGGTTGATCAAACCCTATATCGAGGTATGATCGGCTCATTACTTTATTTAACTGCTAGTAGGCCCGATATCATGTTTAGTGTCTGTGTATGTGCTCGCTACCAAGCAGATCCTAGAGAAGCACATCTAATTGCAGTCAAGCATATAATTCGCTATTTATCTGGAACCACTAACCTTGGACTTTGGTATTCCAAAGATTCGAACTTCGATCTTGTAGGTTATTCAGATGCAGATTATGCTGCTTGTACTATTGAAAGGAAAAGCACTAGTGGTACTTGTCATTTCCTCGGGAATAGACTAGTTGCTTGGGCCAGCAAGAAGCAAGCTTCAGTTTCAGTGTCAACCACAGAGGCTGAGTATATTGCTGCTCGAAGTTGTTGCTGTCAAATCCTTTGGATGAAACAGCAGTTGGTGGACTATGGAATCCATGAAGGAAATTGCCCTATCATGTGTGACAACACTTCAACTATTTCAGTCTCCAACAACCCTGTCATGCATTCCAAGACCAAGCATATTGATATCAAGTATCATTTCCTCAAAGACCATATGGAGAAGAGGAATATCCATTTAGAGTATGTGGGGATAGACAACCAGATTGCTGATATCCTCACCAAGGCTCTTGACTCCAAGAGATTTTCTTTTCTCAGAGAAGAAATGGGTATGCTTGAACTTAAATAAATTCCATACTTTTTATTGGCTAACTTGTTTGTTGAGTTTAGGTTGAAACTCTTATTGAGGATTCAGACCGCCTCTGTTGAAACCGCCTGTACCAAAACCGCAAGCTGTCAAATCGCCTGCATCCAACCGCCTGCTCCAAACTGCTTGATGCAGTCAGACCGCTTGGATCAAAACCTCGTTTCAACAAGAGTAAACTCTGTCTATTTAATGTCTTATCCTTATTAAAAAAAAAAACTGTTCAAATTCCTTGTATTTATTTTTTAGTCCTTATTTTGACATAAGGGTATTTTTGCAAATGTTTTCCCACGTTTATTTCAAAATTTAACAGCATTTAATGCTAAGGGGATATGAGCATTAAAAACCCTCATGTCAGCCGTCTTTGAGAGATGTGCAGGAGATGAAAGGGTGCAAACAGTTGGTATTTTCAATCATACCAAACCAACTGCCTGCCCCCCTTCACCCTATATATACCTTGTTTGGTGAAATTCTTTCTTTCTTCTGCCAACTCTCTGCAAACCGTACTTTCTATCAAACTTTTTCTCCTCTTCAAACACTCTAAAACCTCCATTTTCAAACTTAATCAACAATGGCTACAACTTCAAAAAGGCAAAGAGCCTCAAATGTAGCAAGAGCACCCAAGAAGCCTGTCTTGGAAATGGTAACACATTCTTAACCCTTAATCTTTCAATTTCTTCAAATCTGCCATGGATGAGCAAAAACCCTTTGTATACCCTGTTCATCATTTTGGATGATTTTGATCTTGTTTGTTGCTCATTTTGATTGATTTTTGTTGGGTTATGCTTGAATTTATGCATGGATTCCATATATGTTACTTATTTCATGATCAATCCATGCTTTGAACACTAATTTTGTGATTTTCAGTTCATGAACTTCGAAAACCCATTTATATGTTCTTGGTGATTGTGAATGATTCTGGGTAAAGGTTGAAATTTTAATGATATATTGTTGTTCCCCTTCCCAATATGATCATTTTGACATGCTATTTGTCCATTTTGGTTAAGTTTTGGAAATCTCTGTTCTTGGTGTTCATGACTGTTCATATGTGTTCTTCATGAAACTCATGTGTTTTTCTTGAAAAATCGTATGTTTTGGATGCCTTGAATCTGAATAGTATTTTTCAACACTTAGAAAAATTTTGGATTTTTTCAAATATTTTTGGAATTCATTTGGTCTTGAAACCGCTTGTATGCAAACCGCTCAAGCTTATCTGTTTCAAACCGCTTCTCTTTTTTAAAGCTAAACCGCATGCTGAAACTGCTTGTTCAAATTATTTGAAACCGCATGCTGTTTTAAATTCCTTCCTTCATTCTTTTTGAGATTTTACTAAGTATATAGGCTGGAAACCAAGAACTTCCTCTCTAAGCACCGCTTGCAGTGTGGGATAAATTTGGATTACAATACCACGTACTTAAGTAATCTTATTCTCAAATCCTCATTATCTTTGTGTATTCATAGTTCACTTGGGGTTTGAAAATTTTCAAACCGCACCATTGCTAAACCGCTTGGTGCTCAAACCGCTTGTGATCTATGAATACAAAAATGGATCTAACTCTTAAAGTTTTATTTTGTAGGATCCATCTACCTTCATTCCTGGATATGAAGTTAATGAAGTTGAGCTCAAGTCTGATGCTCTAGGAAGAGAATTGCTGAGAAGATTGAGATTATCTGGCATTCTGCCCCTCTTCACCAAGAAGCAGAACTACATTGTGCCTTCTTTTGTTGACCAATTCTATGCAACCGCCAAGAGAGGATCAAGAGTGTTAATTAGATGAAGGACAGACTATCTCTTGCCTGACTGGTGTAGTTGAAGGCCTTGAGCTCTCCATTGACTATATTGACACCAGGAGGATCTTCAAATTCAAGGTTGGTGGATCTCCTATTGAAGTGGATCAAGTGATCCAAGATGGTGCTGCTTTCCAAACAACCAAGGAAAGAACCATAATGGGAAAGCTCAAGAAGATCCCAAGGAAAGGCTTCAGTGAGCTAATGAGTCACATAGGTTTCCTGGTTGGAAAATCAGTCTGTGGCAAGACTGGGAACCACAACAACTTTACATCCCAACAATGGATGTATAGTTCAGCAATTCTTATGGAAGTTATGCTGCATTGGCCAAAAATTCTCTACAAGGAAATAAGGGATAGTATTGAAACTTATCAGTCCAAGAGGAAAGGAGAGGAGCAGAGATGGAGACCATTCTGCAGGATCTTAACTGCTATCTTGATGGATTTTGAGCATTTGGAGGAAACTGTCACAAAGAATCCTGAACTGATGGTGGACTGTTCTGATGAATCCATTGGCTTGCTCACCTGCCACTCATTCAGATATGCCAATGGGGATGCATTATACAAATCCTTGTATGATGCAGATACTTACCCAAAGAAGGAACCTTATGAGCTGAGGGATCCCACAACCGCTCCTAAAGCTAAAGGTGCTAAGCGGTCCAGGAAGCCAAGTGATAGGGCTGAACAGCTTGCAAAGAAGACCAAGACCGCTCCTTCCCCCAAACCGTGTACAGCTGATGATGGAGCAGGTCCTAGTAAGAAGCAGAAGAAGAAGAAAGGAAAATCCATGAATTTGGTGGATGAAGATGAAGAAGAGGAAGAGGATCCAAGTATTCCCAACTTGGTTTCCAAAGCAAAGAGAGCCAAGGACAATATGGCTGGAATGACTGTTGAGGAACAGATGAAATTCCTCCAAGATGAGATTGACAGATTGGCCAAGGAACAAGCTGAGAAATATCAGACCAAAGGCAAATCAACAGCAGATGGAACCGCCTCTCATCAAGAACCGCCTCCTGAGAACCAACCGCCCCCAACATCTCATACATCTCCTGTCCAATCACCAACCCAATCCCCAGTCCAATCCCCCAACAAATCACCTTCCAAATCCCCTTCCAAATCCAAAACTCCTTCCCCTATCAAAACCGCACCAACTCAGGGGGAGAAACCTCAGAAGAGAAGGAAGATGATGGCCAAAAAGAAAACCTTCAGAAAAAGCAAACCTGTCCAACCCTCACCCTCTCCTTCACCTCCTAGAAATTCCCTCCCTCCAACTCCTCAAAATTCTCCTCCACCATCACCTCAAAACTCACCTTCACCTTCCCCCAGAAAATCCCTCTCACCCTTATCTTCTCAATCTCCATATAACTCACCCCAACATTCCCATTCCATAAACTCACAACACTCCAACCAAACCCCTACACAATCACATGCCTATCAACCATGGCAATCCAAGCCCTCTGCTGGACATGCCACATCCAAATCCATTAGAGAAGATCCAACCCCTACAAATTCCCCTAACCAAAACCGCTCCAATTTCCCTATACCTAACCGCTCCAAATCAAACTCTCCAGCCAAATCCTTAACCCCTCAAAACTCACCCCTAAGACAGCAATCCCCTCCTCTAAACATCCCTCCCCAAACCCAAACCACCCCTGAACATACCCACTTCCAACCGCCTCCTACTTTTCAAACCGCTTCCACCTCAATCGCCCCTCCCTCTGAATACTCCCAAATACTCCAAACCCTTCACCTCATCCAAGGCCAATTAGTAATCAACCAAGGCCATGTCATTTCCTTAACCGCTTCCAATGCCTCTCTCATTGAATCCAACCGCTCTCTCCAAGCCAAGGTAGAATCTCACTCCCTTGAGATGGCAGCTATTAAATCCTCTTTGCTTGATGCCATTAAGGGGGAGAGATCTACAGCAAACCCAACCGCTCCATCCTCCTCAACCGCTCCAGATGATCAAACCGCCTCTTTTATCAGATCTGCTGTTGAAGAAGGAATGTCCAAAGCCCTGGGAGATAAGGCATCTGTGGCTGAGCTGGATAAAACCCAGGATAAACTTGGAGATAAAATCTACAATTCCTTAGAGAAGGATATTGGGGAGCTAGGTAAGAAATTTCTCAGTTTCCTTGACTCCAGGCAGGCTCAAATTGTCCAAACCGCTTTGGATTCTCTGCGTGAAGAAGTCTTGGAACAAATTGATGTATTCAAGGTGGACTCCAAGATAAATTTGGATTGTGTTGGAGATGCCTCTATGGCCAAGCTGAAGGAAATCCAAGATGAATTCAATGACAGCTTGGACAACCTCAGGGAAGGATTCAACTCCAGACTTGGCTCAACTGTCAACGAACTCAAATCCTCCTTGAAGGTCTCTGTGGACTTTGAACCTATGAAGCAGGCCATACAAGCTCAAACCGCTGTTGTACAAGAAGAGGTTCACACAATTTTCAACTCTCTCTATTCCTCTCTTCATGTACAGCTGGATGAAATTAAAGAAAATATGATTGCAAACACCAAAGCGGTTGGAGCTACAAACTCCACTTCTGCCCATTCAGTGAATGCCTTAAAGAAGCTTGAAGCTACTCTAACCAGAACTGCAGAAGAAGTAAGAAGATTAAGGAAAGCGTTTGCACCTGACCAATCTAGAGCTGGGACCAGTGGAGCAGAACATGAAGTCAACAAGCCGCCCCAGCAGTAAACCGCTCCTTCCTTATTGTTTTTTGAACCGCTTTTGTAAGTTAGACCGCACTCTCCTTGTATTTTTCTTTATCCAACTTATTCTGTTTTTGCTTTTTGTAACCTTGTAATTTTCTTTCATTCCTGTTTTGTAATCACTTGAGGAATTAATGGAAATTGCATCATGGTTCCAAAACCTTGTTTATATCAAACTGCTTGTTTGTAGAACAATGAAACCGCTTATGGTCTTAAACCTCATTCAAATATTTTTCAACTTAAAAATCACTCTTTTGAATTGATGTTTAAACATTCAGTTTAAACTACACCTTAAACTTAAACTCACATTTTTTAGTGCCCTGAATGCATTTCTATACTCTTCAAATTATAAGTTCTCATCTTTCAGATAGTATAGAAATCTATAGCTTAAGCTAAGTGTGTGCATTGACTTGGTACATGACTTACCATGTTTATTCCTATGGACATGTTTTTACCAAGTACAATGTTTGCTTTTGCTGTAGTAGGTAATGGCATCAATCAAATAGGGGGAGATTATTGGGTATGCATATTTTAACCCTCCTATTTCGTATTAGATTTGATTGATACCATAACCTCCTGTCTATTTTTAGGACCCCTATGTAATGAAGCTTAGACTTCAATTTTTTAGCTAAGTCCATTTTATAGAATAGGTTAAATTTAGGCTTGAAGACTGGCACAAGACTCATTGGATCTGAGGATTGCAGTTCAGAGTTCCAGACCACCTTGACAAACCGCCTAGCAAACCGCTCCTATGGAACCGCTTGGTGGAAACCTATGTCTGAAACCGCTTCCCTGAACTCCTAAGTGCAAACCCCTTTGGAACCGCTCCATGCAACCGCACTTATAGAATCCTCAACTGGTGTGACCGCTCCTCACTCAAACCGCTTGCACACCAGAACCGCCCCAATGATTGGAAACTTGAAGTGAACCTCTTTGACCATTGAAATCCACGTCAGCAATATCAAATGTCAACCACCATATCTTGTCACGTGACTACTTTTCAGATAAGATCTGCAAGGATCTTGAAAAGGTGACAGGTGTCCAAACCACCTTGATTGCAGCTGAGGTCTGATCAGCCTTACCTGCAACAACAGTTCCAAAGGACAAAAGTGGTTGCTGTGGACCAATGGGAAAGCATCAAGGATTGTCCTTACAACAGATGTGTCCAACGGCTATATTTGAGATGCTTGGGTATAAATACCCCTAATCTTCACCATTTGAAGATTGCTTGAGAAATTGATTTGCTGTGAGTTCATAAGAAGCTGAAGCTCTGCCCAGAAATTCATAAGTCCTTTGAATCTTCATCTTCATACTTCAAGAAATAATCCCCAGCCCAGAAATCAAGCCTTAACACAATCAAGAATCATTGTGCTCTACATCTCACAGATTTAAAGAGCCTTGATCTTGAACTCACACACACACCTCACTTGTTTAATCACATAGATTAATCACTTGAGATACACTGGTTATAGTCTTAGGATTTGTTCTTCATAGAAAAGATTTTAGATCTGAGTATTACTCCACTACTAGAATCAGGCCTCTTACCGACGGACATATCCGTCGGTAATTCTCCATATCCGTCGGTAAATGGGCATTACCGACGGAAATAGTCCGTCGGATTCCGTCGGAAATAATTCTTTGGTAATACCGATGGACCATTTCCGTCGGTGATACCGTCGGATAGTCCGTCGAAAAACAGAAAATTCCGCCGGAAATTGTCCGTCGAAAAGCAGGTACGCCGGCCGGTTTGCCGGAGGCATTGCCGGAGGCATTGCCGGAGGTTACCGACGGATATTTCCGTCGGTAAATATTAAAATAATAAAATATTAAAAACACTTACCGACGGTTAAATCCGTCGGAAAAATTAATATTTACCGGCGGATATGTCCGACGGCAATTTGAAACATTTCCGGCGGATATGTCCGTCGGTAAGCTGGAACTTTTTCGGCGGAAATTTCCGTCGGTAATCAATTTTATTTTTTGTGTTTTTAATTATTTACCGACGGAAATATCCGTCGGTAATTTGACCAGATTTTAAAAAAAAATCTATTTTATTATTAAATCACCTGTAAACCTGTCGAACCTGTTTTAAACAAATCCCAACATAAAAGAAACACAAACAACCTACAAACAAAGGGAAAATGGGTAATGGAAAAGGGATAAGGGGTAATGGGAAAGGGAAAAGGGGAAGAGAAAATGTTTTGTTTGAACATCAAATAAAGTGAAACTGTATCAAACAACCTAAAGGGGAAAAGGGGAAAGGGGAAAGGGAAAGGGGAAAAGGGGAAAATGAAATTGTTTCGCTTGAGGAAAAGGGAAGGGAAAGGGAAAGGGAAACAAAATATATTTGTTTACATTACATGCCAGCCAAATAAAATGAATGTCAATCAACCACGACCCCGACCACGAGCGCGGCCGCTACCGCTACCGCTACCACCGCCACTACCACCGCCACTTCGCCTAAGGTATTGACCGACTGACTCATCAGAAGCGTTACCGCTATTACGTGGCTGTGGCTGTGATTGCAAATTCATGGTAGCCAAGTATTGTTCCATGCGCTGCTCAAGCTGTTGCTCCAATATACTCTGCACCTGGGCCTCCACCTGGGTGTGCATATGGGTCTGCAATTGGGTCTGCACCTGGGCCTCCACCTGGGCCTGCACCTGGCTCTGGATCAGCTCCACTCGCCTCTCAACCTCTCTGTTGACCCGATCATCAAACGCTTCTTGATCTACATGATGACTGCCGCCGGAGGAAGAAGATGAAAAGTATTGCGTAGTAGGGCTGGGGAATGGCATGTTAAAATACTTCGCACCATGTCCTCCGAATCCAGGCAAGCGGTCTCCCTTTGGTTGCTTGTCTCGGAGGACAATGGCCGCCCAAAGATTTTCACGAAAGGCGGGCTGCTCGGTGCTCTCAGGAGCCAAACTTCCTTCTTCAATAGCCTCCTCACGAGCCCGCCTATCATACTCTTCCTGAAAAAAAAATACATTATACACTATGGTAGAAAATAATATTTCTTTAACTAAATAATTTATAATTTACTAATAGAAAATACTATTAACACTTACATAAAGGGTCTGGTAATAAGGGTTGACCCATTGTGGCCCTGAGCCATCAGCAGCCTCCGCAGTATGTGTAGCCAGAAACACAGCAGCAGCATCAGCCTCATCATCTCCATGTTTCTTACGCTTAACATATAAAAAAATTAAAACTTTAAAAAGCCTATCAAATAATAACAATATATGAATCAAATAGAGTATTGCTTAATTTACAAACGGATAATAAATGAAGTAAGTTTACCATTCTGGACCAAGTCTCGCTGAAGTTAATTGATCCTCCAGTGTGCACACTCTCCTGCCCCTCTTGTGAGTTCCTATTCTTCTTTGCAATTTCTGAATTTTTTTGAAATTTCTCACTGTTCCAATAGGCTTCCCACTGCTCCCACGCACTAGTGGAGAAATTAGCTGGAGGCAAACCATTATTTAGCCACTTTCTTTTCATGTCGTACACTTTCCCAGCGTACCGCTTAGCAACCAATTTCTTGAAAGCCGCCTCGATTTGAACGTTGGTAAACCCAGGGCATGAATATAGGTGCTACAAAAATAGTAAAAGTAGTTAAATAAACAAGGGAATAGTCTACAAACTTTACAAAGGAAAGAGAATTAAGTAATTTTACCCGAAACTGGCAATACCAAATAGCGTACACCTCTTTTGATATTGACTTTGGGGTGGGATAAAATTCCTCAAAATTATACCCGCTGAATAAAACCCCAAACCATCTAGCAGGATCTTGACAACCACCATGTATAAACCTATAAGATATTAATTGAAAAACAATATATCAATATATATACAAATAAAAAGACAATAATAAAATGTAAACATTATATATATGACATTTACAATTAAATAATACTTACTGGCCACTGGGAGAGATAGATATTTCCATTTTTCCTTCCTCATTAATAATTGCGTCCAAATTAACCCGTCCGGATGGTTCACTAACTGGAACACTAGAGCTTACATTACCTTGACTGCTCAAATCATCATCACTACGTCCTGAACCAGACGTAGAGCCCCTCCCTCCAGTCCTTGGTGAAACAAGACGATGGACAAAACCCGCAACCTTCCCTCTCTTTGAACGATTGCCACCTCGACCCGACATATCTAAACTAGTATATTATATATACAAATAAAAACAATATATCAATATATATACAAATAAAAAGACACTTCATTTTGGTTTATTGATATCAAACCCTAACCCTAATTCACACCGGCTTCTGGAACATCAGAATTTTCAGAATTTTCAACACAAATTGGTCTCGATAGTCGGTTTAGGTGGATGTGAATAATTTTAAATATTAATATTTAATTCTTTGTTGTTAAGTATATCATTCTCTAGGGTGAAAGGACAATTCATGTCCATTAGGTTTAGAATTGGTTGCTAAGCGAAAATCAAGCAATTTTAATAGACAATAATGATATTTACAAATCATATAATCATGCATAATTTTTATTTTTATTCATTACCATAACATGCATAATTTTGATCAATAAACAAGATGAGAGTCGTTATCATCCACAACTATCAAAACCCTATCTCAGCTTAGACCAAGAAAGACAGAGCAAACAAGTTCTCGACTGTTTGTTTGAGCAAAGGATTTTCTGTTTAATATAGGTTTTTTCAGTTTCACTGTCCTTCTCTCTAAGGATCTCAAACATCACAGCCATGTTCTTGACAGTGCCTGTTTTACACTTCACTGGCGGTATACGGTCACAAGTAAAAACAAGGTAACAGTATAACACCAGTGAAGAGAAAACAGAGCTTTCCTCCAATTTTTTCAATCTCCATCTTCCATTTACCCAAGATCCTGATTGCAGAATCTTCCTCATGAGCTTGAAAGCGGGCGATGTTGCCCTCAATCTCACGGTTGCTTTGCATGTTTTGCGAAGCAACCATGAGATTGAGAGCAACACCGCCAGCTTTCATGCTCATGAGGAAGATTCTGCAATCAGGATCTTGGGTAAATGGAAGGTGGAGATTGAAAAAATTGGAGGAAAATTTTGTTTTCTCTTCACTGGTGTTATACTGTTACCTTGTTTTTACTTGTGACCGTATACCATCAGTAAGAGAAAACAGACACTGACAAGAACATGGCTGTAATGTTTAAGATCCTTAGAGAGAAGAGGACAGTGAAACTGGAAAAACTCTTAATAAACAGAAAATCCTTTGCTCAAACAGTGGAGAACTTATTTGCTCTATCTTTTTTGATCAAGATGGACGGATTTTGATAGCTGTGGGTGAGAAAGGCTCTCATCTTATTTATATATATACATGTATGTATATTTTTATTTTTATTTTTTATTTTTTATTTTATTTTTTAATATTATATTTATTATTATTATTATTATTATTATTATTTATTCTTATTATTATTCTTATTATTATTTATTTATTCATTTATTTATTTAGTTTTTTTATTTTTATTTTATTTTTATTTTTTATTTTTTATTATTATATTTTATTATTATTATTATTATTATTATTATTATTATTATTATTATTATTTATTATTATTATTATTATAATTATTATTATTATTATTATTATTATTATTATTATTTATTTATTATTATTATTATTTTTATTTTATTATTTTTTATTTTATTTATTTATTTTGTTTATTTATTTTTATTTTTTATTTATTTTATTTATTTTTTATTTCATTTTTTTTACTTATTTTTATTATTATTATTATTTATTTATTTTTTTTATTTATTAATTTTAGACATTCACCCCCCTCACTCCCCCTTTGACTTTACACAAGCCATCTAATAAAAATTAAGAACAAAGATGGACATGAAGCATATAAAAATTTATAAAAACAATCACAAATCCTTGTCCGAATAAACAATGGTTACAGTTTGCACAGAGGAGACAAACAGACCAAATAGCTCATAACAATAAGCACATATTCTATTATATATATATATATATATATATATATATATATATATATATACAAATCGAATATCAAATCGAATCGAATAATTCGAATATCAATTTCCAATGGAATACGAATCAATTTTTATATTCGAATACAAACGAATACGAATATTCGAATATTTTCACGAATACGAATCGAATACGATGATATTCGATTCGATTCGTTTAGACTCCTATTTCCAACACCACCATCGCCACTCACCACTACCAACACTACCACCAACATAACCACTTTACCTCCACCACCACCAACCTTGCCACTAACCACCACATCTATCATCACCATTACCACCTATCAAAGCCACTCGCCACTACAACCATTAAGAACGCCATTTCACAACTATTTTTAGTATTTTTTATATTCGTGGTGGTGTTTATGTTGGTGGCAGTAGTGTTGATGGTGGTGGACGAATGGTGGATAATTGGTGATGATGGTATGTGTTAGTGGTAGTGACGGTGTTTATATTGGTGGTGGTGGTTAATGTTGAGGGTTGTAGTGGTGATAAGCGACATCGATGGCCGTGAAGTGATGGTAGTGGTGGTTGGTGACCGTAGTGATTGGCATTGGTGGCGATAGTGACAACTTATAGAAGCAGTAGAGGGGGTTGGAAGAGCCGCCCATGCCGCGCCTTTTGCCACCTGGAGACCTGGCTGCTTGACACCAGAATCTATAAATAGAACAGTTTTCTACCCATTTAGGGAATCATTTTTAGACACCTTGGAAAAACTCCATCGAAATTCAAACGCGCATTCTTTCTTATACAATCCTACACACAATCTCAATCTCTCTTTTACCCAAATCAAATCTCATGTATGCATTTAGATGAAAACCTAGCTCAAGCTACAAACTAAAGAAGATAAAAGTGAACCTTCATTGGCTAAATCGTTGGTAAACTGATGGAGAAAATCCTCTTGTAATAAAAACCTTGCAAGTGTACAAGTCACCGAAGTAGCAATGTACAATAGTAAGGGTCGTTCCATAGAGACTTGCGTGAATACAAGTGAATCTAATCAGCGTAAAGTAACCAAGTGGGTTTTTGATTTTGATTGATTAAACTAAAGTGAAATTACAAAGAAATTAAACTAATAAAAATAAAGCAAAGATTTAATTCAAGATTTGACAACGAGATTCACGGATTGAGTTTCACAATACATTCACTTTATGCTATTTTATTAATGAAGTCATCAATTTCATTATAGGGTTCATTCACAAAATCATGAGTTGGGACGGTTTGGTGTGCGATTTGCAACTCAAATATTTTTCTTTTATTATACTTCCAGTTACGTATATGTAATAATTAAAAAAAATCTTAAGATCAAAAGAATTTATGAACCTAAACCCAATTAAATTCAGTTATGTTCTCAATTAGGTCTAAGTAGTAAAATAGTGGTCAATGTATCTATGTTCGAGTTACCGTAACAATGGATACCCACAAATTCTAGGGCGAAACCCTAGAACAAATTAAGAATATTTTACTACACTAGAATGAGATTGAATTAAGAATTAAAAACTAGAGCATAAAGATCATGTATTGTTACTACCAATTCGCAAATCAAATAACTTAGCTAATCATACTCATAATGATTATCACAGAAATTGAATAAAGAAACATAAAACCTGAAATTTTGATAAAAAGCTTCCATTCTTGCTAGGGCTTGAAGCCTAAAAAAAAAAGTAAAATTAGAACCCTAAATATTGTTCTAAAATGAAGTACTCCGTATTTATACTCCACCTAAAAACCTAAAACTTAAAGGAAAAGAAAAGAAAAAATAAAATAAAAAAAGGTTTGCAAACGTAAACAAACTGCACGGGCGGTCGAAGTCAACCTTGAATTCGATTCGTGGTCACGAGTCGTGACGTTTTTTTCACTCGTGCTGAATAGAAGCACGAGTCGTGCACATGGGTACTAGTCGTGCCTTGTTTGACTCATTGTCTTGGATTCGGTTTGCAATTACACTTTAGTCATTGTACTTTTATCTTTTGCACTTTGGCCACTGTACTTTCCGAATTTGCAGTTTGGCCCTTGAACTTTAAAACACACTTTTTCTCCACTTTTCCGCTTAATTTCACTTCAGTCCCTGTACTAATAAAATACTAAAAAAACGTATTAAATTTCAAAGATTTCGAACAGAAAATAAGTTAGGAACATATCTTTTGGATGGGTAAAACCACATCCATTATAAACTCTTTTCTCCCTAAAAATACGCTCTCATAACTTTAATTTGTCGTCTTGATTTACTTCATATTGAAATTCTTTAGTTTAAATTTGTTTGTTGTCATTTATTATTAACCTCTTATTATAAAATCACACATGATACTAATTGAGTTTGCTCCTTATGAAATTATGCAACCATTGATTTAGTAATCTAAGTATGCTTTAGGGATGAAACATGGTTGATTTCTTATCTTAATTTCTTTGTATTAAATCTCTTAGTATGAATCTCTTATAGTTGTTAGTTGTCTTATTTTCCTACCTTGGATCTACACATAATATCAATTGGGTATTTTTCTCCATGAGAGCATACAACCATTCATTTGGTAAAATAGGTATGTTTAAGGGAAAATGTCATGAATTGATGTGATTCGTTTACGGTTTTTGTGATAATTTGAATCTGTTTATTTCCTGTTACTTGTACTGATTTTGACACATTCTAACTGAGAGGCGAAAAGGACCGCATGGCGCATTTGGGTCCATACGGAAACATTTGTTAATCTGTGCGACTGATCTGCCCAGAGACATCATATGACCAGTTCCATGCATTTCTTTCATTTTTATATGTTAAATCCCTTCTCCTATTGTCATTTCCTGTTAAAACTGATTTCTAAACAGGCACACCATTTCAAAACTTTTTTATTTGCTTATTTTGAATTAAAACACACACACACACACACACACATTTATGATTAGGAATACTCGTTGATACGAGGCATTTTGGGTGATCTCTTGATACTCTTTACAAAGTGTAAGATGATCTCCGGACTTTAAATCTCATTTAATAACTTTTTTCAAAGTTTTGGATAACAAAAACCGCGTGACGACTTTCTTTTACATTATTTTGCTTCGTCCCAATTCATTAAAAATATTTTCAAACCACCCATATACAATGGACTTGTGCATTGAATTGGGGCACTTTTCAGAGTGTGAGTGTCTGTGTGTTGTAGAAATCTTGATTAATTACGTACAATAGCAATGCACACTACAAGAAAAACCCTACAGTGAGGCATTTAATAGCACCATCGATTGTCTTTCAGTGGCATTTTCCACTCAGTGGCACTACTTGCCTAATGACACCTATTGATGCCTTTGAGGCTATGGAAATATGACCGAAACAAGAACAACACAAGATTCAAAAGAAAGCTGCTAGCTTTTCTTATAAATTCTTTAATAATCAAAAACTGCTTAACAAAGGTTTAAAATGAGTTTAAATACTTCTCCAACCCTAGAATGAAAAGCCTAACAAAGTACTAAAATAACCTTAACATAATTAAATCAAAACACCAGCAAAGGAAATTGAACGGAATAAGGAAACCATGATTTGCGACATTGAGGCGGGCGCCTGATTGTGATTCATGCGGCCGCCTGAGAGGCAGTGACTTGCTGCGTTAATGTCCACCGGTGAGGCGCACGCCTGGCTTTGATGAAGCGGCCGCCTGGAAGGCCGAGACTTGGTGCTGCGATGGAGCTACACGAGGCGCACGCCTGGAGTAAGTTGAGGCGGCCGCCTGGCTCTCTTGTGCTGCAAACCCATGTTGATCTGCATCATCCTCCCCTTCTTGAGAAAGACTCGACCACTAGTCGTCATCATCCTCGCCTTCGCCATGATATGCGGACAGATCCGAAACGTTGAACGTAGCTGAAACATTGTAATCACCAGGCAAGTCTATCTTGTAAGCATTGTCATTAATCCGCTCCACCACTCGAAATGGTCCATCCGCCCTTGGCTGCAGTTTGCCAAAGCGACCAGCTGGGAATCGTTCTTTACGTAAGTGAATCCAAACCAAGTCACCCACCTGGAACACAACCTTCTTGCGATGCTTGTCAACTCGCTGCTTGTACTTGCTGTTTTGCTCAACGATACGGAGACGAACCTGTTCATGAAGTTCCTTAATTTGTTTGGCACGTTCATCCGCATCCGCACTTTATTGATTTGACATGGGGATGGGTATCAGGTCAAGGGGGCTGATCGGGTTACGGCCATAGACAATCTGAAATGGACTTTTACCCGTTGTGCGATTCTGTGAATGATTGTAAGCGAATTCAGCTTGTGCTAACATTAAATCCCATTGGCGTGGGCTGTCTCCAACTAAGCTTCGCAACAGATTTCCCAAATTTCGGTTAACAATTTCAGTTTGTCCGTCTGTCTGTGGGTGATACGAACTACTGAATTGTAAACGAGAACCCAACTTCCGCCACAACGTACGCCAAAAATGACTGATGAACTTGACATCCCGATCAGACGTAAGCGACTTAGGAACACCATGCAATTTGACAATCTCTTTAAAGTATAAATCCGCAACCTGTGTAACAGCAAAAGTCTTGCTGCATGAAACGAAATGGGTCATCTTAGAGAAGCGATCGACAACCACCATAATGGAATCCTTATGGCGCTGAGTTCTTGGCAAGCCCAATACAAAATCTAGGCTGACATCTTCCCATGGCGCTGAAGGAACTGGCAATGGAGTGTAAAGACCCGCATTATTTTTGCGAGTTTTGGCCACATGACAAACGCGGCATCTCTCCACGAATCTAGCAACATCATGTCCCAACTTTGGCCAAAAAAATTGCTCTGCCACTAGTGCTACTGTTTTATCCCTTCCAAAGTGTCCAGATAGACCTCCCTCATGGCTCTCTGAGATAATGAAGTCACGCAGCGAACACAAAGGAATGCATAGTTTGTTCCCCTTAAACAAATATCCCTCATGGACAACAAACTGAAGGAAGCTACCCACAACGGAACATTTTTCCCACACCTTCTAAAAATACGGATCATCTCGGTACAAATCACGAAAAGTGTCAAACCCAACCACCTCACAACGCATGGTCGTAAGCAGTAGGTGGCGACGGCTAAGGGCATCAGCAACCCGATTCTGAACTCCTGCCTTGTGCTTGATAACAAATGTGAAAATCTGAATAAACTCGACCCATTTTGCATGACGGAGGTTGAGTTTATGCTGTCCTTGAATGTACTTAAGTGCCTCGTGATCAGAAAACAATACAAATTCCTTCGACAGGAGATAATGTTGCCAATGTTCCAAGGTGCGAACAATAGCGTAAAACTCCTTATCATAAGTTGAGTACTTCCTCCGTGTATCATTCAATTTTTCACTAAAGAAGGCAATGGGTTTCTGATTTTGGCTGAGAACACCCCCAACACCAACATTAGATGCATCGCAGTGTACTTCAAAAACACCATCAAAATCAGGTAGTGTCAAAACAGGAGCAGATGTGACCATGGACTTCAAAAGCTGGAAAAGCACTCTCGGCCTCTTTTGTCCACACAAATCCACTACCCTTCAAACATTCAATAATCGGAGAAATAATGGTGCTAAAATTTCGAATGAAGCGACGATAGAAAGAGGCCAAACCATGAAAGCGCCGAATATCATGAACATTCGTTGGTGTTGGCCAACTAGTAATTGCCTCCACCTTCGAATTATCCATCTGTATACCCTCCTTCGTAACAACATAACCCAAGAACGTTACTTGTTCAGTTAGAAAATGACACTTCTTACGATTAGCATACAATTTCTGCGTTCGCAACACATCAAAAATTTGCTTTAAATGATCTAAGTTTTGTTCCACTGACCGACTATAAACCAGAATATCATCAAAGTAAACGACAAAAAACGTACCGATGAAAGGGCGAAAAATCTGGTTCATAAGCCTCATGAAAGTGCTCGGAGCATTGGATAACCCAAACGGCATCACCATCCACTCATACAACCCATCTCGAGTTTTAAAGGCCGTCTTCCATTCATCACCTGGTCGGACGTGTATCTGATGATAACCACTCCGCAAGTCGATCTTAGAAAACACCACAGCGCCATGTAATTGGTCAAGTAAGTCATCAATTCTTGGAATGGGAAAACGATACTTGATGGTGATTTTATTGATTGCACGGCTATCCATGCACATACGCAACGTTCCTCCTGCCTTTGGTACCATCAATGCCGGAAAAGCACAAGGACTCATACTCTCCCGAATAACGCCCTTCTCTAGCAACTCCCGAACTTTCCTTTCCAACTCCTCATGCTCCTTAGGCCGCAAACGGTAGGCTGCCTTGTTTGGAATTGAAGCTCCTGGGAGTAGGTCGATGCAATGCTGAATATCCCTCATTGGTGGCAACCCCGGAGGAATTTCATCTGGTGTCACATCACTATATAGATCTAACAGTGCTTGGACACCCGCCGGCGGTATCATATCTGACTCATTACCCTCGAGTACCACTAATACAGAGAAACCATTGTCTTGGGATGCTTCGTCTTCAAACGCTGACCGGTTAAGAAGTTGGTGACCAACTGTATCTGAGACTTTACTTGATGTGACTGCGTCCTTCCGAGGGTCTTTTGGGCACAATGTAATAGACATACCATCCACCCGAAATGTGTAAGTATTCCGAAACCCATCATGCTTAACCCTTCTGTCAAACAACCATGGACGTCCAAGCAAAAGATGGCACGCATCCATCGGTACTACATCACACAAAACTTCATCCTTGTACCGTTTGCCAATTGAGAATTCAACTATGCATCTTTTGTTCACCTTCAATTCACTACCTCTGACCAACCATGACAACTTATACGGTTGTGGGTGCTCCACCGTTTTCAACTGCAGCTTCTCCACCATTGTTGTTGAAACTACATTCTCGCAGCTTCCCCCATCAATAATGACCTTACACACCTTTCCTCTAGCAGTATACTTGGTCTGAAATATGTTGTGACGAAGCCACTGCTCATCCTCCATTGCAGCCACGTTCAACACTCTTCGAACCACCAAAGCTGGACCTTGATATGCAAATACCTCTTCAGTCTCACCCTCGAACTCATCTTCTTCATCATAAACAGGTAAGTCCTCCTCAACCAAAGCAACAACATGTCTGTTGGGACATTCGGCTTTGAGGTGACCGATCCCATGACATTTGAAGCACTTGGCAGGCTGTCTACCCCTCGGGGTGTCCGGAACAAACGTAGGCTTGGCTGCAACAGGTGCTTTAGTAGCCGAAGGAGCTTCCCCTGTTTGCACATTGGAACTACTACCCCCACGAGCATTAGTCAAGTCTCTACTTTGCCAACGATTCACAGCCTTCTTCTTCTGCAATTGTTTCTCAACCTTCGAAGCAAGGCGGCAAACATCGTCATACGTCCAATATTGTTGCAACAGAACCACATCTGAGATATCAACCCGAAGACCTCCCAAAAAACGAGCAATAGTTTGTTCATCCTCCTCAGCCACGTCACATCGCATACGCAATCGATCAAATTCATTAATGAACTCCGCCACCGATGAATCTCCTTGCTTCAGAGTATGATAATCAATGAAGGCTTCCTGCCTATAATGCTCCGGAAGGAACTTACGTCGCAGTAGTTTCTTCATCTTATCCCAAGAATTAATCTTGGATTTCCCCTCACGAGCCCTTTGTTTTTTCACGTGTTCCCACCAAATTGAAGCATGTCTCTTCAATTTGATTGCAACAACTTTCACCTTAGCACTATCCGACATAGGTTTTAAATCAAAAACCCTATCAACGGTATTAAGCTAGTCAATGAACTCATCGGGATGGGCTTTACCTTCAAATTCCGGGATTTCAATCTTGACACCGATATCCCTTGAAGAGTCCCCCTCATACCTTTGTTGACGTCCATTATTTCTGGCGAAGGGATTGATTCCCTCTTGATACTCCTCCTCGGTGGAAGAACCGGCCGAATCAGACCCCACATTCGTTGGAGTTCCCATTCGATTCCTGCGATTCTGAGCCTGGAGTTGAAGTATCTGAATCTGCCTTCTTAGATCGTCTATCTCAACATCACGCAGATCACGTTCGCGAGGCTGTTCGTTCACTTGGGGATCCACTCCACGGCCCCTACCACGAACACCACGTCCAACGCGAGCACGCCCTCGTTCGGCCATCAATTCGTCCAGACAACTGATACCAAATGATGCCTTTGAGGCTATGGAAATATGACCGAAACAAGAACAACACAAGATTCAAAAGAAAGCTGCTAGCTTTTCTTATAAATTCTTTAATAATCAAAAACTGCTTAACAAAGGTTTAAAATGAGTTTAAATACTTCTCCAACCCTAGAATGAAAAGCCCAACAAAGTACTAAAATAACCTTAACAAAATTAAATCAAAACACCAGCAAAGGAAATTGAACGGAATAAGGAAACCATGATTTACGACATTGAGGCGGGCGCCTGATTGTAAACCATGCGGCCGCCTGAGAGGCAGTGACTCGCTGCGCTAATGTCCACCGGTGAGGCGCACGCCTGGCTTTGATGAAGCGGCCGCCTAGAAGGCCGAGACTTGGTGCTGCGATGGAGCTACACGAGGCGCACGCCTGGAGTAAGTTGAGGCGGCCGCCTGGCTCTCTTGTGCTGCAAACCCATGTTGATCTGCATCACCTATAGTGATGCCACTAAGCATTTTATTAGTGTCACTTTTTTTTTCCACAACTCATACATACACACACATGCACGCATAGAAGCGCCTAGGAAATAAATTCTAGGGAGAGAAAGCGTCCCCTCTAACTTCTGGGGGGATCGAACCCATGACCTCCATGTTAGAAGCCATGAGCTCTAGCCAGCAGACCAAATTCCCATGTGCCTATTAGTGTCACTTTGTCTTGCCATTGTATGCATATATAGTGTCATCTTGCAGTGCCATTGTATAATATATACAGTGCCACTAAAGAGCTATTTGTTTACCGACAATACACAATAAAGATTTATAGTGGCACTTAACGTGACACCGAAGAAGTATTCAATGGCATTTACTAATGTCATTCATCAAATTTTGTGGCATCGTGAGAGATTTTCAAATGCCACTCTATCAAAACTTTGTGCACAAAGAATGTCACTTCATATCTCATTTTGCTTTTCATTTTTACCAATTATAGAATGAGAAATTCTCATAATATTATAAATCTTTTAACAATTCCAATAAATTATTGCCACGTTGTAATAATTATTGGTAAGACCACCAAAATTCAAGTGTAAAATAGATAAAAACAACCAATATATCGTTAAATACCATCAGGAAATCAATATTTTTTGTTGCTACTATAGCCTACCACTTGATTACATAGAGTATAAGAAATATTCAAATCTATACATTTTATTATTTTAAAAACAAAAATTCATCCTCCAACTATTTTGATTGGAATCAAATGTCATCGATCGCTAGATCTTCTTCTTCTTCTTTTTTCCAAAATCTACACACAGAGAGCAACGGAAAAAATTAAAACTTTTAGGGGTAATAGAGATAAATCTACAACATAAAAAACAAAGTAACTGTCATAATTTTGCCCAACAATTGATAAGAAAAATGTTAACAACGCTTTGTCCCGGGAAAAGGGTCGATCGAGGCTATTAGCTAGTGTAGTAACGATATAGGCCGTGATCGCATCCACACTAGGAAACAATTGTTGCTCCAAGAACAAGCTACACACGCACAACACAATTAACTACTACGTACCCTACCTTTCAATTTGTGTCGACAGCCGAAGAAAACAATATTTAGCGTCAATTATTTACATAGTACCACTAACTTGATTTTTTTTCTTGCAGTGGCACTGAGGTCCTTCTTTCCAGAAGCTACTTTGAGTCCTTTCAAATCAAATGCACGCAGAGAAATAATTTTCAGCTGACAAACCCCAGCAAGAATAGTACTCTATTGTAAATGGTCGATGCGTCAATAGTACTCGATCTCTCCGATACATAATAAATATAATGTCTTACTTTTTTGACAGTTCCAAAATAAAAGTCCTATTAAAACGGAAATAGATTCGATGCAATTTAATAACAATTGTACAAGCAATGTACAAATAAGTAAAATATATTCTTTTTACAAGCGTTGAAATGATAAGTGAAATGCGGTATTTATTTACCGTCGTTGAAATGACAAGTGAAATGCAGTATTTATTAGGGAACGGAAGGGAGTATATATATAGGAGACTCAAAAGTCAAAACATGTACAAATCAAGCATCAGTTCATTAACCCTACATAATATATCAAAGGGTTGTTTAATTTTAACTTAAGCTGGTTTACTCAAACATAGCCATTCACACAATCACACTGGCGACAGCCTACATGCAATCAAGGAAACTGTTGACTGATTTATCATGCTTTTCTTCACAACACCATTTTATGTTTATCAGGCTGTAGCTAAATTCAAACCAGATTGAACAGCAATAAAAAGATCCCTATAGGCAGGACCCTGATACGTGCTTTGCAACAATCATCTTACACGAAATATACGAAATATTCAAAGATTAAATGAATTTGGGGCCAGTGCAGTTGGCTGCGCAGTCTGGATTCCGCCCAATCTTGATGTTGGTCATTCCTACATTGACAGACCATATCTCGCAGGGTGACTTCGGTCATTTCACTGCCCCCACAAACCCTACATTTAGGGGCAGTCCATTGTACATCATGCAGAATTTCAAAACTATGCGAAAATGGAGATATTTACAGAAGAACTTAGCTGGGTTTAACTAACTACATTTATATTCCTTCAATGCATGAGCTGTATAAATCTTACACCCATGCAGAGGTGTTAATTTGATATACGTACACAAGAATGCTCTAATGAGTTCTACAGTTTTACTCATGGTGACTCCAAATTCATAAAGTATTTTTTTCTTCCAAATGATTTGTTGGCTATGTTAACTATATCCTAAATTTGGCTACAATATACATACACCATATGACATCTTCGATCATACGCCAATTGTTGGTTTCAAGATTTCTAACCTGTTAAAAGAAGGAAATATGTTGGATCATGCCTTGGCAAAATGTTTGAAATACAAGGGGGGTCAAAATGATATTACATTAATTTTATCAAAGATAAAGTGACGCAGCACGGAAGCGATAGATTTCGTGATTAGCGCACTAATCACAAGAATTCTTCAAGTGAAAAATCCTAAAACACAATAACTGGAATCCACCAGAAATTAACTGAAATTCACCAGAAAATAAAGAGAAAACTCTTCAGTTTGATTAATCAAAAGCTAATTTTCGGATTACAATCTTAGGCCTATTTTATAGTGCCCATAAAACTTGAAAAACAATTCTAAACCTTTTAGAATTACTCCTAACCTATATGGTAACTAAATAGGACTCAAAAACTAGTAAATCTCCTCAAAATCTACTCTAGAATCATCCATAATCAACCTATTAAAATTAATGACGAAAATAAGCAATAAAATATAAACTAAAACAAATTAAATCCTAAGATAGTAATTAAAATACAAAATTAATTGATATATTTGACTTCGTCAAATATCCTTTCTTGGTGCAGATTCCTTCCTCGGTTTCTTCTACATCAGTCACCCATTCTTCAAAATAACTCGACCCCGAGTTCACATCCGATGTTTGAATAGAGCCATTCCATCGGAATAAATACTTTGAATAAATTCGCCCCTTTTGCAAGATTTGAGGTAACCCAATTTTGTCCGAATAAAAATTAAAACTACCAATCCCATCCGTCCCTTGATCGTCCGTCCCATCTTCCTTAGCGTCAACAATGAATGAAAATTAGCGTCCTCCATGGACTCTCCCACAATCTCCCCATGATCAATAAAAATATCACCGTATTTAAATTCTTCTGTCCAATCAATAACACCCCATACAAAATTTGATTTTGTAACAAATCAATTAATTCGGACTTCATCACTCACCTTGGGCTCAATAGGGGCATGGATAGGCATGAAAACATCTGCAGTAATAATGGTACTACATACCTTAACTACGTCATCTGTTGCAGCTTCACCCATAACATCTTCATTCATGGGCTCAACTAGGGCATGATCATGGACCATAATATTTGCAGGAATTATTTCACCACATACCTGAGTGACTTCGTCTTCTGCACATAAATCTTCCTCCTTAGTTTCCAAATTTTTCTCTTCAACATGTTCTTCCTTGTCCGCACAAAGAACCTCCTCTCCCTTAAAATCTTCGTTCATAGTGTTTGGATCTGAGGTTGGTTTGGCTTCGTCAATACGCTTAATTGCAGCAGATTTTTTTGCCCTTTTAGGACGTCGAAGCGGTTCAACCTCCCTGTCTCTTTCGCCACCCCGGTTTCGATTAGCACGACCGTTCTAATTCTGTTGAGCAGCCACCCACACTGTAAACTAATATCGGGATTATCAACAAGAAGATTGCTGAAGTTTCATCAGTTGCTGAAGCTACATTAGTTCAAGCTCACAGGGACGACTCGTCCCCAACCAAGGCAATTCGTCCTCCAGCGGGGACGGGCGATTCGAAGGGGTTCATGAAGGACGACTCGTCCCGTCATGGACGACTCGTCCCCTGGCGGGGGCAGATTTCGTAACAATATCTTTTTATTCTATTTGCTGATTTTGTCTTGATTTTATACCAAACTTAAGTAGGGCTATTATTGGTAGTTGTTCCAGGACTGATGTTTTAGGTTTCTCCTTAGTATTTAAAGTGTTTTAGGGTTTTATTAACGGCAGACTTTTGATTATTGAATTAGAGAAAGCTTTGGCTTTTAATATTGTTCTTGTTCTTGGCGTTCGGTCTTTATCTCTAGCCTCAAGGCATCATTTGGTATCAGTTTCCTGGTTCATTAAATGGCCGAACGAGGACGCGGTGGTCGTGGCGGACGTGGTGGTCGTGGTAGGGGCCGCGGAGCGGTTGCTGAAGACATTGATCAACCTCGTAAGCGTGACTTGCGTGATATTGAGATTGACGCTCTGCGAAGACAGGTTCAGATGCTTCAACTCCAGAATCGCAGAAATCGTGGGAGGACTACATCGGTTGTGGATTCTGAATCGGGTAGTTCATCCGAGGGGGAGGAGTATCATGAGGGAATCAATCCCTTTGCCGGAAATCATGGACGTCGGTATAGGGATGAGGAGGATTCTTCAAAGGATATCGGATTCAAGCTTGAAATCCCGGAGTTTGAAGGTAAATCTCACCCTGATGAGTTCATTGATTGGCTAAATACTGTTGATAGGATTTTTGATTTGAAACCTATGAAGGATAGTTGTAAGGTGAAAGTGGTCGCTATCAAGTTGAAAAAGCATGCTTCAATTTGGTGGGAACACGTAAGAAACAAAGGGTTCGTGAGGGCAAGTCTCGAATTCAGTCTTGGGATAAGATGAAGAAATTATTACGTAGAAAATTTCTTCCGGACCATTATAGACAGGATTCATTTATTGAATATCACAGCCTGAAACAAGGGGATTTGGCGGTGGATGAATTTATTCATGAGTTTGATCGCTTGCGTATGCGATGTGATGTGGCCGAAGAAGATGAACAAACAGTTGCTCGTTTTCTTGGGGGCCTTCGTGTTGAGATATCAGATATGGTTCAGCTGCAGCAGTTTTGGTCATATGATGATGTTTGTCGTCTTGCTTTAAAGATTGAGAAACAATTGAAGCGAAAGAAGGGTGTGAGTAAGTGGCAAAACAGGGACTTTTCTAGTAGTCGTGGGGTCAGTAGTTCGAGCACACCGAAGGGAATAACTCCAGTTGGTCCAAAAACACCAGTTGTTCCAAAACCAAACACAGTTCCTGATACACCACGGGGAAGGCAGCCTCCTAGATGCTTCAAATGTCACGGACTTGGTCATCTTCAAGCGGAATGTCCCAATCGTCATGTTGTGGCCTTGGTGGACGATGAATTGCCTGTTTATGATTAGGGTGATGACTCAGTTAGTAATACAGAGGAGGTTTTTGCAGATCAAGGTGCGGCGTTGGTGGTTCGAAGGGTCTTGAATGTTACTGCTACGGAGGATGAGCAATGGCTTCGTCATAATATCTTTCAAACCAAGTGCACTTCACAAGGCAAGGTATGTAAAGTTGTTATTGATGGAGGTAGTTGTGAGAATGTTGTTTCTACAACTATGGTTGATAAATTGAAATTACCAACAGAGGCACATCCACAACCATATAAACTATCTTGGCTGATTAAGGGGAATGAACTAACAGTGAACAAGAGATGTTTGGTTCAGTTTTCGATTGGCAAGCGTTATAAGGATGAGGTATGGTGCGATGTCGTTCCTATGGATGCATGTCATTTCTTTGCTAGGACGTCCTTGGTTGTTCGATAGACGGGTTAAACATGATGGGTTCAAGAATACTTACACTTTTCGGTTTGATGGGGTGTCGGTCACATTGTGCCCTCTGGACCCGCGGAAGGAGTCTGTGCCGAATAGTTCAGCAGTGGCGCCAGTTGGTCACCAACTCTTGAGTCGTTCGGCGTTTGCTTGGCCCGCATCACAAGAACAGGGCTTCTATATGTTGGTGGTTGTCGAGGAAAATCAGGTGCAAGTATCGATTCCTACAGCTGTCCAACCTCTTTTGGACTTGTATAAGGATGTATTACCTGATGAGATTCCTCCGGGTTTGCCACCGATGAGGGATATTCAGCATTGCATTGATCTTGTTCCGGGCTCGTCAATTCCAAACAAAGCGGCTTATCGCTTGAGACCAAAGGAGCATGAGGAATTGGAGAGGCAAGTGCGTGATTTGCTGGAAAAGGGTGTTATTAGGGAAAGCATGAGTCCTTGTGCTGTGCCTGCTTTGATGGTTCCAAATGCTGGGGGGGCCTTGCGCATGTGTATGGATAACCGAGCAATCAATAAAATCACCATCAAGTATCGATTCCCTATTCCGCGGATTGATGATTTGCTTGATCAGTTGCATGGTGCGGTGGTATTCTCCAAAATTGATTTGCGGAGTGGTTATCATCAGATACGTGTCCGTCCGGGGGATGAATGGAAAACAGCTTTCAAGACTCACGATGGCTTATACGAGTGGATGGTGATGCCGTTTGGGCTGTCTAATGCTCCAAGCACTTTCATGCGCCTTATGAACCAGATTTTCAGACCATTCATCGGTACGCTTGTTGTTGTTTATTTCGATGATATCTTGGTTTATAGTCGTTCTGTAGAGCAACATTTGGATCACCTACGGCTGATTTTTGATGTGTTGAGGGAGCAAAAGTTATTTGCTAATCAGAAGAAATGTCACTTTTTTACTTCACAAGTGACTTTCTTGGGTTATATTGTGTCTAAGGATGGTATTATGATGGATGAGTCAAAGGTAGAGGCTATTACAAGTTGGCCTGCACCGACGACTATTCATGACATTCGACGATTCCATGGGTTGGCTTCCTTTTATCGTCGCTTTATTCGCAATTTTAGTAGCATTATTGCCCCTATTACTGAATGCTTGAAAGGGGGTGTCTTTGTATGGACTAGTGAGGCGAGAAGGCGTTTCACCTTTTAAAATCGATGGTGACTTCTCGCTCTGTATTGGTTCTACCCAATTTTGATGACGTGTTCGAGGTCCATTGTGATGCTTCGAATGTGGGTATTGGGGGTGTTTTGAGTCGAATCACAAACCCATATGCTTCTTTAGTGAAAAGTTGAATGAATCTCGCAGGAAGTATTCAACTTATGACAAGGAGTTTTATGCTATTGTTCGTACCTTGGAACATTGGCAACATTATCTCCTCTCTAAAGAATTTGTTTTGTATTCTGATCATGAGGCACTCAAGTATATACAAGGGCAACATAAGCTTAACCTACGACATGCTAAGTGGGTTGAATTTATTGATTTTTACTTTTGTGATCAAGCACAAGGTGGGGTTCAGAATCGTGTTCCGATGCATTGAGTCGTCGTCACTCATTGCTTAACACTATGCATATTGAGGTGATTGGGTTTGATACTATGAAGGATTTATATCGTGATGATTCGTTCTTCGGTGATATTTGGCAAAAATGTTACGTCGGAGTTTTCCAAATAGCTTTGTTCTTTCTAAGGGGTATTTGTTCAAGGGGAATCGGTTGTGCATCCTGTTTGCTCGCTTCGTGCTTTGATTATTTCGAAAATCATGAAGGAGGTCTTGCGAGCCATTTTGGGAGAGACAAAACGATGGCGTTAGTTCTTTGAGCGGTTTTTGGCCAAGGTTAGAGCGTGATGTTGCTAGATTTGTAGAGAAGTGCCGTGTGTGCCATGTCGCTAAGACTCGCAAAACTAATGCGGGCCTTTATACTCCGTTGCCAGTCCCAATTGCACCGTGGGAAGATGTCAGTTTGGATTTCGTTTTGGGGTTGCCTCGGACTCAACGACAGAAGGACTCTATCATGGTTGTGGTGGATCGCTTCTCTAAAATGGCGCACTTTGTTCCTTGTAGTAAAACTTTTGATGCGTCACAGGTCGCTGATTTGTATTTTAAAGAGATTGTGAAATTACATGGGGTTCCCAAGTCTCTCACTTCAGATCGGGATGTGAAGTTTATTAGTCATTTCTGGCGCACTTTGTGGAGGAAGATGGGTTTGCGGTTGCAATTTAGCAGTTCGTATCACCCGAGACGGATGGGCAAACGGAATTGCGAATCGGAGTTTGGGTAATTTATTGCGTAGTTTGGTGGGTGACAAACCACGTCAATGGGATTTGATTCTTGCACAAGCCGAGTTCGCCTATAATCAATCACAGAACCGTACGACGGGTAAAAGTCCATTCCAAGTTGTCTATGGCCGTAACCCTTTTAGTCCGTTGGATTTGATAGCTCTTCCAATTAGTGGTCAGTATAGTGCTGATGCTGATGAGCGTGCCACGCAAATCAAGGAGCTCCATGACCAAGTTCGTCAGCGCATTATTCAACAGAATGACAAGTACAAGCAGAGGGCAGATGATCATCGCAGGAGGATTGTTTTCCAGCCTAGTGATTTAGTTTGGATTCACTTGCGTAAGGAGCGGTTTCCGTCGGGACGATTCGGTAAGCTTCAACCTCGTGCGGATGGGCCATTTCAGGTTTTGGAGAGGATTAATGACAATGCATACAAGATTGATTTACCGGATCATTATAATGTCTCTCCAACGTTTAATGTATCGATTGCTTGCTTATCGTGGGGATGTGTGTGGGCCAGATTGACTCGTGGTCGAGTCTCTTCAAAGGAGGGAGGATGATGTCGGGATTATCAACAAGAAGATTCTGAAGTTTCATCGATTCTTTGAAGCTACATCGGTTCAAGCTCACGGGGACGACTCGTCCCCAACCAAGGCAATTCGTCCTCCCGGGCGAGGACGGCGGTTCGAAGGGGGTTCATGAAGGACGACTCGTCCCGTCATGGACGACTCGTCCCCTGGCGGGGGCAGATTTCGTAACAATATCTTTTTATTCTATTTGCTGATTTTGTCTTGATTTTATACCAAACTTAAGTAGGGCTATTATTGGTAGTTGTTCCAGGACTGATGTTTTAGGTTTCTCCTTAGTATTTAAAGTGTTTTAGGGTTTTATTAACGGCAGACTTTTGATTATTGAATTAGAGAAAGCTTTGGCTTTTAATATTGTTCTTGTTCTTGGCGTTCGGTCTTTATCTCTAGCCTCAAGGCATCATGTAAACGCTGCAACTTGTGCCTCGAACGCATCAATAGCGGTGGTTAGCTCATCGATATCGGCTCTTGTTACTTGATCCCCCATAATGAATCAGTGATGAAAAGACAGGTTAAACCTGCTCTGATACCAACTGACGCAGCACGGAAGCGATAGATTTCGTGATTAGCGCACTAATCACAAGAATTCTTCAAGCGAAAAATCCTAAAACACAATAACTGAAATCCACCAGAAATTAACTGAAATCCACCAGAAAATAAAGAAAAAACTCTTCAAATTGATTAATCAAAAGCTAATTTTCGGATTACAATCTTAGGCCTATTTTATAGTGCCCATAAAACTTGAAAAATAATCCTAAACCTTCTATAATTACTCCTAACCTATATGGTAACTAAATAGGACTCAAAAACTAGTAAATCTCCTCAAAATCTACTCTAAAATCATCCATAATCAACCTATTAAAATTAATGACGAAAATAAGCAATAAAATATAAACTAAAATAAATTAAAACCTAAGATAGTAATTAAAATATAAAATTAATTGATATATTTGACTTCGTCAAATATCCTTTCTTGATGCAGATTCCTTCCTCGGTTTCTCCTACATCACAAAAAAGTTAAATTCCTCACCACACCAATATCCATAACTCAGATCACGTCTATTTCACCGCCAAGCGCTCCCAACGTTCACCAAGCTCGAACAACACCTCCTGACCCTCTCCTCCAATCAACTCACTTCGTTCGGCTAATGCAACATTTAACTTTTTTGGATATCGTTAGTTTTTGGCAAGTTGTTGTTATTTCATTAAGTTTTATTAACATAAGCTAACTATTATATATCGTTAGGGGGGTAAGGTTAAATTGAATGTGTATATATAGTAAGCTTGCTAAAACTACTAAAAAATATATAAAAATCGGAGCTTCATTATATTATATATAGTGGGTCAAAAGGTGATTAGTCATTTTTCGGAGATGCCAATTTATTACTTCTAAATTTTGAAAAAAAACATGCTAAAAATAATCACAAAATCTGGGGAGAAACGCGTTTCTCCATCGCTTATGGAGAAACGGGGCTTGTTATGTCGCGCGACATACCTAGCCACAAAAACTGGATATCACTTCATCAGCTTCTGGATATCCAGAAGCTTTGGAAAGGATATCCAGAAGTTTTGAAAAGGATAGCCAGAAGCTTTGGAAAGGTTATCCAGAAACCAAATATTTTTTCTGGATATCCTTTACAAAGCTTCTGGATATCCATATTCAATGTTCTGGATATCCAGAAGCTTTGTAAAGGATATCCAGAAAAAATACTTGGTTTCTGGATATCCTTTACAAAGCTTCTGGATATCCATTTCAAAGCTTCTGGATATCCAGAAGCTTTGTAAAGGATATCCAGAAACTGGCTACTTACGTCGCGCGACATAATAAGCCCCGTTTCTCCATATAGGTTAGGAGTAATTCTAGAAGGTTTATTTGTTTTAGGATTTTATTTGTTTTAGTTTATATTTTATTGCTTAGATTTTTAGGAGATTTACTAGTTTTTGAGTCCTATTTAGTTACCATATAGGTTAGGAGTAATTCTAGAAGGTTTATTGTTTTTCAAGTTTTATGGGCACTATAAAATAGGCCTAAGATTGTAATCCGAAAATTAGCTTTTGATTAATCAATTTGAAGAGTTTTCTCTTTATTTTCTGGTGGATTCCAGTTAATTTCTGGTGGATTCCAGTTATTGTGTTTTAGGGTTCTTCGCTTGAAGAATTCTTGTGTTTAGTGCGCTAAACACGAATCTATCGTGCTTCTGTGCTGCGTCAGTTGGTATTAGAGCAGGCTTAACCTGTCTTTTCATCACTGATTCGTTATGGGGGATCAAGCAACAAATGGTGGAGAAGAAAAATCACTTCTTGAGAAGATCTATATGCGTCTGAAGCATGTTCGTTGTCAGGTAAGAAATTTTACTATAAAATTTTATAAACTTGATAAGGAGGCCGAAGAAAAGAATGACTTGATGCTTTATTTTGAATCTGAGATTCAAAGCGGCCGACTTCAGGCAAGTCATCAGTTTTGGGTGGATAGGTATCGCGACGAAAGGGATGCTGTTTGGGCAGAAGCCGAACGATGTGGTGTCCAAATCGATCTTTATACGGAGAGAATTCAGCGTTTTGAGGCACGAAGGGAGGCCGAATTGAAGCGTCTTGAGGACGAAAACAGCCTTGTTGTTGACAAAATTACTGCTCAAGTAGTTTCTATTAACGACAAGACTATTGCTGATGTCAATGACGAAGCTGTTGAAAAGAAGGCTGTTGGTGCAGTCACAGATGTTTTCAGATTTGTTGAAGCGACAGAAGATGTTATGGGTAAAGCTGCAACAGGTGACGTAGTTAAGGTATGTAGTCCTATTGTTACTACAGATGTTTTCATACCGGTTCCTGTACCTATTGAGCCCAAGGTGAAGGATGAAGTCCGAATTAATTGGTTTGTTGCAAAATCGAATTTTTTATTGGGCGATATTGTTGTTGGTGAAATTTTTATTGTTGATCATGGGGAGGTTGAGAAGGACGATCAACGGATGGATGAGATTGATAGTTTTAATTTTTATCCGGACAAAATTGGTTTATCTCAAATCTTGCAAAAGGGGCAAATTTATTCAAAGTATTTATTTCGATGGCATGGCTCGTTTCAAATATCGGATATGAACTCGGGGTCGAGTTCTTTTGAAGAATGGGTGACTGATGTAGGAAGAACAGATGAAGGAATCTACACCAAGGAAGGATATTTGACGAAGTCAAATATATCAATTAATTTTGTATTTTAATTACTATCTTAGGACTTAATTTGTTTTAGTTTATATTTTATTGCTTATTTTCGTCATTAATTTTAATAGGTTGATTATGGATGATTCTAGAGTAGATTTTGAGGAGATTTACTAGTTTTTTAATCCTATTTAGTTACCATATAGGTTAGGAGTAATTCTAGAAGGTTTAGGATTGTTTTTCAAGTTTTATGGGCACTATAAAATAGGCCTAAGATTGTAATCCGAAAATTAGCTTTTAATTAATAAATTTAAAGAGTTTTCTCTTTATTTTCTGGTGAATTTCAGTTAATTTCTGGTGGATTCCAGTTATTGTGTTTTAGGGTTCTTCGCTAGAAGAATTCTTGTGTTTAGTGCGCTAAACACGAATCTATCGTGCTTCCGTGCTGCGTCATTTTGGATGTCGTTAGTATTTGGAAAATTCTCGTTAGTTTCGTTAAGTTTTATTACAAAAACTAACTTTTTGAATGTCGTTAATATTGACTCCACTTGAGGATGGAAACTAAGTAAAATACCCTAATAGATCACCTTCTTCCAATGGGTTGTAATTTTCCTTTTTGATATGTTAAAAGATTGGTATTACATTTCCACATTTGAAAATAACTTTAATACAATTCTACATTAATACAATAACTTAGAATTCAGAAATAAGATATATTTTTTTTTATAAATACCGACAAGTCAACTAAAATATTTATTATAAATATATGAAAAGGGAATACTTTTATAAACTATACGAAATACATAGAAAGTAAGGGCAACCTTGGGGAATTGGATAGCTTGCAGGATCTTTATTTCATGTGGGCAAAGCTACATAAGCACTACACATCCCAATTTGCATAAAGCGCTATATATCTATGAAGAGTCCGACATTTTTCATTCTTTCCTTTTTTTTTTTTTTGAGTGAAAGGGCTTTTTAAAAATTCAGTAGTCTTTTAAAAAAAAAAAAATTGCAACACTCATCAATTAAAAGAAATAGTATTTGAGTGCGTCTGGGGAGAAACGCGTTTCTCCGTCGCGTATGGAGAAACGGGGCTTATTATGTCGCGCGACATAAGTAGCCAGTTTCTGGATATCCTTTACAAAGCTTCTGGATATCCAGAAGCTTTGAAATGGATATCCAGAAGCTTTGTAAAGGATATCCAGAAACCAAGTATTTTTTCTGGATATCCTTTACAAAGCTTCTGGATATCCAGAAGCTTTGAAATGGATATCCAGAAGCTTTGTAAAGGATATCCAGAAAAAATATTTGGTTTCTGGATGTCCTTTACAAAGCTTCTGGATATCCTTTTCAAAGCTTCTGGATATCCTTTCCAAAGCTTCTGGATATCCAGAAGCTGATGAAGTGATATCCAGTTTTTGTGGCTATGTATGTCGCGCGACATAACAAGCCCCGTTTCTCCATAAGCGACGGAGAAACGCGTTTCTCCCCAGATTTTGTGATAGTATTTTCTCTATTTCAAAATAAATGCCAATTTTTATCCCAAAATTAAAGTCAATTTCTGAAGAAAAAACTTTTTCCTTTTTGACATTTTTTTCATAATTAATATCGTTAAAGAAATAACTGAACTTTTATTTAGTGACAGAGGCAGTAATATTTTATTGGACGTTTCTTAAAATAAAATCAAGATTTGTTTCAAATTTATATATTATTTTTGCTAAAAATAATATTACTTTTTAAAAATAAAAAGTAAAACTTGTCGGTCCATATTTCAAAACTTTTTGAATGTTTATTTTTGTGGGAAAAAATAGTTAGAGATTTATAAAAGTAATTTCTTTATAAAGTGTTTACGTAGCGGCCATATAAATCCTTAAAAAGGTTTATGAATGAAGATGCTCCTAAGTGTTAAAATAAATGGGGTTTATCAAAAACACCATGAGATGGGATAAAATTTATCAATAAAAAAAAAACATTTTCGAAATTCGCTAATAAGTACTGTTGGAAATGGGTAACGAAAGTTAAGTTTGACTTGTCGTTGACCTAACTTTCTAACGAAAGTTCGTTAACTTCCAACGGAGTTCGTTATTCGTTAACGAAGTAAGTTACAAAATGTATTTTACATTTGTTGTAGATAAGGAAATTCATTTATCGTCTCAAAACCATTTCCGGGTGAATGAGAAATTAATGACAAATGATTTGTAACTTAACAAGAGTTAAATAGTGGGTCAGAATTTGATTTGGGTTGGTCCCAAAATTGGTTTGGACTTGTTGTGGCTAAAGGGCTGATGAGCAGGCTGAAGAAGCTTCTGCACGCCCGTGCAGTGTCTAGGACACGGCCGTGCACCATGCCTTGCCTTGACACTCGACCGTGCAGAGCTTTGGACTCGACCGTGGATATTGCCTTTGCACGGCCGTGCAGTTCCTTGGACACGGCCATGCAAGTGCTGTTATACCCGAAAAGTTGTGATTTTTCAAGGGAAAAGCCACAAAACCCCTTAACTCTCCTTATATACTTTCCCTTCGAATTTCAATTCATACATACAGTAAATTGAGTCTTCTTACACATATTTGAGATAGATTAACTTAGCCTAATCATTTCATCTTGTTGCATTATTTCCTTCATGTCTGAAAGTTCCAAATAGTCAATTGTTCGTTAGATTTGTTAATTTGGAGTGCTCCTATTAACAAATAGAAGTTGTTTCATCTCACGAGAAGTTTGTTATCAAACCGTAAGCTCCTGTGCGGGACAAATACTTCTTACGGAAATTGTGTTAAACACAAGACTCGACTTTTCTGGTTTGCTTTTCAATTTCCGTTTTCTTTCCCGTTATCTTTCTCATTTTCTTTGTTATTTCCTTAAGAAGCCTATCCAAAAATCCCAACAATCGTAAGAAGTATTTGATGTTTCTTTAGCCGTTCTTACAATGACTACTGAGAAAGACACCTCTGCATCCTCCGGGCTTACTCCTCCTCAAGGCGATGCACCGCTCAAGAATATCGCGTCCGCTTCTACACCATCTCACCCGGTTCATGGTGAGAAACCCCCAAAGTTTACCGGGGTGGATTTCAAGAGATGGCAACAAAAGATGCTATTCTACTTGACCACTCTAAGTTTGCATCGATTCTTAAAAGAAGATCCGATTATTGCAAATGGTGATCCCGACCCTCAAAGGCTTTTGGCAAAAGAGGCTTGGGACCACGATAATTTTCTATGTAAAAATTACATTTTGAATGGACTTGACGATGCACTCTATAATGTGTATAGTACCGTCGAGTTAGCCAAGGCATTGTGGAATACCTTGGAAAGGAAGTACAAGATTGAAGATGCCAGGTCAAAGAAGTTTGTCGTCGGCAAATATCTTGACTTCAAAATGGTGGACTCTAAGTTGGTAAACAACTCAAGTTGATGAGTTCCAACTTATTTTACATGGAATTGATGCCGAAGGAATGATCATGAACGATCCCTTTAAAGTGGCATCATTCATAGAGAAGTTGTCGCCTTCATGGAAGGACTTAAAAAATTATCTCAAGCATAAGCGCAAGGAGATGACTTTGGAGGACTTAGTTGTTCGTCTTCAAATTGAAGAGAATAATCGAATCAACGAAGCCAAAGCTTCCAAAGGCAAGATGGAGGCAAAAGTCAATCTTGCCGAGGCAAGCACTAGCGGCATCAAAAGAAAGCATTCCGGGAATGCTAAGAAAGGGAAGAGCAAAGGCTCCTCAAGTAAGAAGTTCAAAGGAGCATGCTATAATTCACTACTAGAAACAGGGTCTTTACCGACAGACTTTTACCGACGGACGGAGTCCGTCGGTAATACCGACGGAAAATAATACATTACCGACGGAAAATAATTTTCATTTACCGGGAATTTTTTTTTTAAAATTTCGATTCGTCCGTCGGTAATTGATAAAATTCCGTCGGTATTACCGGCGGACATGGTCCATCGGTAATACCGACGGACACCGTCCGTCGGTAACAAAGCCCTATATATATTGAAAAAATCCCCATTTTTATTACGCTTTCATTTTTACGCTTCCTTCCTCAGCGAACCCTAACGCCGTCGCCGCCGAGCCTCACCGTCGCCGGTAACCATCTTTCTCTCTCTCACTCTATTTCTCTCTCTCACTCGATTTCTCTCTCTCTCATCAGTAATTCGCCAAGCACCGCCGTCTCTTTCCATTCGCCGTTTGCCGTCGCCGGTAAGCCATCTTTCTCTCTCTCAATCGCTTTCTCTCTCTCACTCGATTTCTCTCTCTCTTATTTGTCACAGCCATTCGCCGCCGTTCGCCGCCGTTGCCGCCGATTCCTTCCTAATTTCTGGTAAGGATTTCTCCTTTCTCTCATTGCATATTGTGGTCTGAAACTTGCCTTTGCTATGGGATCTCTTAGATTTAATCTTCAAACTCTTCTTCACGAGAAATTTTGCTGGGCTGGTCTTTTTTGCATCTTGGGATGGGCCGGCTACATTTGCAAAGCAGTAACATAATTCAGCTATTTATGCTTTCCAAGTTTTTTGATAGAAAAAGGAAATTATATTATAAAACTCAAAAGCACAATGACCATGCATAAAATATCTGGTCCAACATCAGGCAACCATAAATTCACATTTGATGTCCTTCATCTACAGATCCTGAGAGCTTATTTTATAGATATGGAAAGCTTGTACGCTGAACAAGTATTTGATATGGCTATTTTTATGGAATGAGCCCTGCTTTGATGTGTGCTTACGGATAATGAGCTCATATTTGACGTCCTGTATATGTACACTTGCACCACTCATATAATACGAGAATTTGCAATTTATACTCTACTTCAATCTGAGATCAGGACTCAAAAGAACACCTTATGCATTGTCAGTCATCTGTCAAACCAAACTAAAAGTTCTGTTTCTGATCCACGTTTTTTGCCATAGATTGTGTGTTGTGGATTAGTATACTTGTTTATGTGCGTGTGTGAATAGGATTTTTGATTTTATGGTCAAAGGTTTTCTATCTTTTGATCAACTGATTGTTTTTAGTTTCTGTTGTTTCTAGTTAATGCTCTATTTATGATCCATCTTATAATTTTTGATTCATTTATTTTATTATGTTTGATTTTATTGTGCGTCTTTTTTGGTTGATCAAAGGATGATCTTGTAGTTTATAATGTTGAAGCACTTATCCCATATGAGAATCTATAACTTGGTATGTGTAAGTTGTTTTTTCATTGTTGCCATGTTTATGTATGTGGGTATATGTAGATTTATGAAGTTGGGGCTAATTTGGTGAAAATGTTGTTTTGAATTACAATTATTGGGTTATGTATAATCTGTCGCACACTACCTCACTAGTTCTAGATCCCATTTTGGGGCGATTGACGGCATCGCGGACGGTGATGTATGTCGCCTACGTTTGAGCACCTGATATCAATCCTGGCACCCTAGAAGCACCTTAGGTCGGATCACACTTTTTGATCAAGCAGCCAACTGTTTACTCTTAATTTGTATTAGATGGCTTGTGTAAAGTCAAAGGGGTAGGGAGGGGGGTGAATGTCTAAAATTAGGAAGACTTGGATGAAAGTATTGTTAAGGAATTAGACTCCTAATCAATAACAACAACAACAAAGCCTTAGTCCCAAAATAATTTGGGGTCGGCTAACATGAATCCTCATATGTCATCGTGTGAAAAGGTTGTTGGAAAAAAAATAAAAAAATAAGTAAAAAAATAAAAAAATAAAATAAAAAAAATAAATAAAAAAAAACAAAATAAATAAATAAAATAAAATAAAATAATAATAATAATAATTAATAATAATAATAATAATAAAATATATAATAATAAAAAATAATATAAAAAATAAAAAATAAAAATAAAAATAAAAATAAAAATATACATATATGTATATATAGGATGAGAGCCTTTCTCACCCACAGCTATCAAAATTCGTCCATCTTTGATCAAAAAAGATAGAGCAAATAAGTGCTCTACTGTTTGAGCAAAGAATTTTCTGTTTAATAAGAGTTTTTCCAGTTTCACTGTCCTCTTCTCTCTAAGGATCTCAAACATCACAGCCATGTTTGTGACAGTGTCTTTTTTCTCTTCACCGGTGTTATACGCTCACAAGTAAAAACAAGGTAACAATATAACACCAGTGAAGAGAAAACAGAACTTTCCTTCAATTTTTTCAATCTCCACCTTCCATTTACTCAAGATCCTGATTGCAGAATCTTCCTCATGAGCTTGAAAGCTGGCGATGTCGCCCTCAAGCTCATGAGGAAGATTCTCTTTACTGGTGTTATACTGTTACCTTGTTTTTACTTGTGATCGTATAACACCAGTGAAGAGTAAAACAGGCACTGTCACAAACATGGCTGTTATGTTTGAGATCCTTAAAGAGGAGGACAGTGGAACTGGAAAAACTCTTATTAAATAAAAAATCCTTTGCTCAAACAGTCGAGAACTTGTTTGCTCTGTCTTTTTTGGTCTAAGCTGAGATAGGATTTTGATAGTTGTGGATGATAACGACTCTCATCTTGTTTATAAATGTTAATTTAATTCATGATTGTAAAATTATATATTTTACAACAAAGAATTAATATTTAAAATTATTCACAATATTAATAATTTAAAAAATTATGATAGATGTGTGTGTTAATTCATTATTGTAAAATTATGCATGTTACGGTAATGGATAAAAATTAATGTTACGACGTGACGTTGTTACGGTTGAAACACAAAAGCTTAGAAACCCGTTTAAGAATCTTTAACTTATCATGTTGAGGTCAACATGTAGTCATCGATTTTTAAATTGTCCGTGTGGACACTCTTGAAATGCACGATTATATGATTTTGTAAATATCATCATTGTCTATTAAAATTGCTTGAATAGTCGATAGTTGAGATATTTAGGTTGCATTAATCCTATTGTTCTCTGAGTGTATACTAGACATATATGGTTGATTACACACTGTCGATTCTAATCGATATTGTTTGATTGACCTAGTCTACGTCGTGCACTTGGAGACCATGGGGTTATGCTGCCGAAATTTCTCGATTCTAATCGATAGTGTTTGATTGACCTAGTCTACGTCGTGCACTTGGAGACCATGGGGTTATTCTGCCGAAATTTCTTGATTTTCAATTATAAAGCAAGTAGACAAGGTGATATTTGCAATTCATACGTGTATTTCGGGATGGAATAGAAGCCAACCCAATTCTAAACCTAATGGACATGAATTGTCCTTTCATCCTAGGGAATGATATACTTTACAACAAAGAATTAAATATTAAAATTTAAAATTATTCAAAATATTAATAATTAAAAAAATGTGATAGATGTGTGCGATAGAAGCCAACCCCAATTCTAAACCTAAATGAAGTGTCTTGTTGCTTTTAAGTTTGTAATCCAAATTTAGGGAATTGTAATGCGTTAATTACATCTAAACTGTTAATACATTATGAAATGCAGGAGTTAATTATGTCTGGAGAAGATCGTAGTTGGATGGATAATCGTAGTAATCCCGGTAGAAGGGGTGTCAGACCTCAATTCTTAGAAGGTTTAGAACATTTCGTGGAGTTTGCTAGAGCGCATCCCCAGTGCATGCGTGATGATAAGATTAAGTGTCCTTGTAAAAAGTGTAAGAATAGAAAATATCTGAGTGTTGGATGGGTAAAGAAACATGTTTTTGAGGCAGGGTTTGTTGATGGTTACAAGGTATGGGTAGCGCACGGGGAGCGTTATGTGGTGGAAACAAGTGTTCGCAATCATCCTACTGTATCACGTGGTCCGCCAATGGAACCTGAACATTTGATTGATGAAGAGGAGTCGTCTGTCGGTTTGGATGATATGGTTCGAAATGCGGCTGGCCCAGAGTTTGATTGGAACCCTAATCCAACAGATGCACCAAATCCCGTTGCAAAGAAGTTTATGGATTTAATGGACTCTGCAAATGAGAAAATTCATCCTGGTGTAAAGGCTACACAGTTAGAGCAAGTGACTGAGCTTCTAACTATGAAGGCTGATACAAATATGAGCCAGCATACTTACGATCATATCATGTCATGGGGACAACGGATGCTACCCAAAGAAAATAATATGGTTCACAATTTTTATGAGACGAAAAAGTTGGTGGGGCAGATCGGTCTTGGGTATGTTAAAAATGATGCTTGCAAGAATCAGTGCATGCTTTTTATAAGGAAAATGAGGGCCTCGATTCATGTTCAATATGTGGACTTAGTAGGTATAAGCCACCACGCCGTGGTAGTGCCAAGCACAAGAAAAACGTGCCTCGGGCGCAGTTGCGTTATATGCCGCTAATTCCCAGGTTGCAACGAATTTATGCATTGAAAGAAAGCTCAGAAGTCATACATTGGCACAAAGAGTGTCCTCGTGAAGAGGGTGTGATGACTCATCCTTCTGACGGTGAAGCATGGAAACATTTTGATGCCACTTACCCTGATTTTGCTGCGGATCCTAGAAACATAAGGCTGGGGATATGTATATATGGGTTTTCTCCATTTGGACCAGGGGCAAAATCTTATTCATGTTGGACTGTTATAGTCACAGTGTATAATCTTCCCTCGTGGTTATGTATGACTGATCCTTATATGTATTTGAGTTTGTTCATTCCCGGGCCTTCGAATCCAGGCAAAAACATTGATGTGTATCTTCGACCTCTGATGGATGAACTCAAACAGCTGTGGAATGATGGTGTCCAGACATGGGATGTTTTCAAGCTGTAAAATTTTAACATGAGGGATGCAGTGATGTGGACAATTAATGACTTTCCTGCTTATGGTATGATGTCGGGATGGAGCACACATGGGAGATTGGCCTGTCCGTATTGTATGGAAAATACAGATGCATTCACACTTCAGCATTACAAGAAGCAGTGTTGGTTTGATTGCCACAGACGGTTTCTTCCTAGTGACCATCCATTTCGTAAACAGAGGAATGCTTTTACCAAAAATTGAGTTAAGCATCGGTGCCCCCCTCCTCGTCTGAGCGGCGAGGATATTTTTGAGCAGGTGTCTGAGGTGTTTGATGTCGGGTGGGGAAAGATGTTTTCAAAGGATAGACCAGACGGATTTGGTAAAGACCATAACTGGAATAAAAAGAGTATATTTTGGGAGTTACCTTATTGGAATACGAACTTGATAAGACATAACCTTGATGTCATGCATATTGAAAAAAATGTGTTTGACAATATTTTCAATACAGTGATGGGTTTTAAGGCCTCAACGAAGGACACAGACAAGGGTCGGCTAGACCTTGAAGCGATTTGCAATCGTAAAGATCTCAACATTGTTAAAGTTAATGGAAAAGATTTCAAACCAGTTGCTCCCTTTGTTCTGTCAAGAGAGGATAAGCAACATGTTCTGCAGTGGTTGAAAGATTTGAAACTTTCTGATAAGTATGCATCTAATATTGGCAACTGTGTGAATGTGGAAGAAGGGACGATATATGGGTTGAAAAGTCATGATTGTCACATATTATTGGATAGGTTGCTACCCATTGCATTTAGAGACATTCTCCCTAATGAAATATGGGTTGCCCTAACAGAATTGAGTGAATTCTTCAGAGCATTGACTTCCAGCACTCTTCGTGTTGAGGATATGAGAAGACTCGAAGAGAGCATTGTGGTGATAATATGCAAGCTTGAAAAGATATTTCCGCCATCTTTCTTTGATTCAATGGAGCATTTACCAATTCACCTAGCTTATGAAGCTAGAGTTGGAGGACATGTTCAGTACAGATGGATGTATCCATTTGAACGATTTTTGGGGAGTTTGAAAAAGAAAATGAGCAATAGAGCAAAAGTTGAGGCATCTATGTCTGAATCAGTGATTGTCGATGAAATTGTGTCGTTTGTTTTAACATATTTTCACCCCGACATTGAGACAAGGTTCACTAAAGTGGGAGGCAATTATGATGGGGGAGTCACTGATCCTGATGGAAAAATTTCATTTTTTTCTTCTCCTGGTCGATTCCTTGGCAATAGAAAGTGCACGCGCATGCTAAGCAAAAAAGAATTAGAAGCGGCTAAACTCAATATTCTCCTTAACTGTGCTGAGGTCGAGGACTACTTGAAGTAAGCATTCTTCATTTGTTATTAAGTAATGTTAATCCTAATAACTTTAATACGAACTAAGCAACTTTATGTTCTCCTTGAATGCAGTATGTTTGAAGAACAGGCTGGAGACATTGCGCCTGAATTGATTTCAATAAGGACAGACAATGAATTTCCCTCCTGGTTTAATAATTATGTAAATGCCAATTCATTAATTCAATGTTTTTAATAGAATTTGAAGTATGAGTTTTTTACTATCTATGTGTTTTTATTTAGATTTTGAACAACCGTGGAGATGCAAAAGCTGTGAGATTACAAGCATTAGCACACGGTTCGTCCTTAAGAGTGAATGTATATAAGGGATACTTTGTCAATGGCTACGTATTCCTCACCAAAGAATATGGACAAACGAAATCAACTTGGAATAGCGGGGTCAATCTCAAAGGAAATCTCGATTATTATGGCATATTGAAAGAAGTTATTGAATTGGAGTACTTGCTTGGAAATTCTGTAGTTCTTTTCAATTGTGAGTGGCGGGATGCTGAGCGAGGCATTACAAAACATGGCACTTTTGATCTCGTTGACTTAAAGCATTCTTCTAGGCATAATGGTGATGATGTGTTCATTTTTGCATCTCAAGCACAACAGGTGTATATGACCCCCTACCCCCGTCGACGAAGAGAGTCTAGCGGATGGTGGGCCGTATGGAAAATCAAAGCAAGAAGCACTTTTGATATACCATTCCGTGCAAAAACGTCTACTTCAAATATTGATTCATCATTAAATGATTGTTATCAGGAAGAGGAAATGCCTATACCTCCGATTATTTTCTTGAATGATAATGTCGAGGATGAAGCATTAATGGCCGAAAACACCCGTCCACTAGGGGAGGAAGTCACTTTCAATGAAATCGAGTATGACAATGTGGAGGATGAGGAAGGAGAAGGGTATATATATGGGTCTGATGATGAAGATGGGGAAGAAGACGACGACGAGGAAACTAGTGAAGAAGAAATTGAATTTTGTAGTGATAGTGATCAAGATTGTAGTGAATGAATCAGTTTAGTTTTAATTCAGATAATGTTTTGTATATAATGTTTACATTTTATATCACTTATCACTGTAATATTATATCTATCTCATGATTTTCAATTTTACTTGGTTACTCTTACATGCTATGTAATATTACATCTATCTCACGATTTGGACAATAAATGCTTCCTACTATTTAAATGCAAACATAGTGTATATTGGCTGCAAACATCTTACTCCATAATTTGCTTGGACATGTAGTCATTATTTTGAATGCTTCCTACTAATTAAATTTTGTTCTACTTGATAATATTTTCTGTCTACATACTCCCTCCGTCCCAATAAGTGCTTCACCCTTTTGGGTGGGCACGCAAATTATGAAAATGGGAGGGAAAAAAATGTTGTGAGTGTAATTTGAAAATAGGAGAGAGAATTAGTGGAGGGAATAGTAAATTATAATGGTGTTGTGAGTATTAAAATAATGTAGGATAGAGAATGAGTGGAGGAAATAGTAAAGATTCTTTGCCAAAAAAGGAAAGGTGAAGCTTCTAACGGGACGCCCTTTTGGCTAATTAGTGAAGCTTTTATTGGGACTGAGGGAGTATATAATATACTAGTTTAGATATGTCGGGTCGAGGTGGCAATCGTTCAAAGAGAGGGAAGGTTACGGGTTTTGTCCATCGTCTTGTTTCACCAAGGACGGGAGGGAGGGGCTCTACTTCTGGTTCTGGACGTAGTGATGATGATTTGAGCAGTCCAGGTATTGATAGCTGTTCGGTCGAAACCTAACGGTTTATTTTATATCCACAAGCGCACGGGCTATTGTAATATAGCGGGTGCAAGTACGAGTTGATCCCTCAGAGACAGGGTTTACTTAGGAAATATTTTTGCCTTTAGAAATTATAAAAAAGATTGGGGGGAAGATAAAGTTTGTTTTTAGGAAATAGAAAGAACATAAACAGAAAATACTTTGATTAAATTCTTATAAAACGAAGCATTCTCGGGATTGGAAATCATACACATAATCTTGTTTATCAAATTGTCATTGTCTTAGAAATAAGGATTTTCATAAAAAGCAAGGATGATATGTTCGGCTTGCACTACTTCTCACGGTCAAGCAAGTATTGTTGTATTCTTCACTAATTATGTCCTAACTGTTTGAGATTTCCGTTTATGGTGCTCCCGCCCTGTCACAAACGGGCATTCCGGCTTATCTCTAGTTGACCATAATTAGTAAGAACCCTTTAAGAACGAGAGTCGACATATTTTCCATCAAATGAACATCCCTAGGCCATTGAACTACTTTCGTGATCAATGAAACCCAGTTTCTTTATATAGTTCCGTCAATTAAGATTCTCCGCTAGGTACTTCTCTCAATTGATTGAATCATACAAATTGGACGTCTCCAAGGCATTTAGAGAATAACATAAAGAAATTGTTTAGATGAAGATAGAAGACAAGACTTTTCATTTTATGATGAACATGTATGCTTTTGAGTTTCCAACCCCAAGAATAAGGAAAATTTACTCACTAGCCATCTATATCATATAAGCAATAAAAATAAAAGAGTAGAGTAAGAAGAACTTATGATGAAAGTAGAAGGCAAATACTGGAAATAATGCTTCACTTTATTGCTTTTTCTTCAAAGTAACTTCAAGAACAAACTATGAACTTTGATCTTCAAATCTCTTTGGAAATTGTTATCACAAGTATTTGTGTTTTCTATATTATGAAGTATCTGTAGTTTCTCTCTAAAATTCGGTATGTAAGATTGATTACAAGGGTCCTATTTATAATTGGGAGGAGACTCTTCAAGAAGGTGCCATCAAAAGGTGCCTTTACATCTGCAGTCACCACTTTGCACGGCCGTGTCAAGGATTTTGCACGGCCGTGCACCCTTGGCGCCAAAATTGAATTTGAATTGGGAGGACTTGCACGGCCGCTCCGAGATTAGCTGCACGGCCGCTCCGAGGTTGGCACGGCCAGGTTTCTTCATTGCTCGGCCACTCCGGCCATGGCCTATGATGCACGGCCGCTCCAGACTTTGATGCACGGCCGCTCCTCCTGGGTTTCAGCTTGTGTGTTCATTTTTGCTTGGTGCTCCTCCATCCTTTTGGACCAAAGTGTCCAAGTATCTTTTTGATTATAGAAAGACTCTAGAAACCTGTCTAAAATATATGAAACATACCAAAAGCGTAAAATCTAATAAAATAGAAAAAGTAAGTAAAAAGTGCTAAGAATGAAATGAGAAATGATGATTTATTTATGTAAAAGCATATAAAACTTAGGATAAATGACTATATAATAGTCACTTATCAATAGCTCTAGTGTTCCTGTTAGTGAACCATCCGGGCGGGTTAATTTGGTCGCAATTATTAATGAGGAAGGAAAAATGGAAATATATTTCTCTCCCAGTGGCCAATAAGTATTATTTAATTGTAAATGTCATATATATAATGTTTACATTTTATTATTGTCTTTTTATTTGTATATATATTGATATATTGTTTTTCAATTAATATCTTAATAGGTTTATACATGGTGGTTGTCAAGATCCTGCTAGATGGTTTGGGGATTTATTCAGTGGGTATAATTTTGAGGAATTTTATCCCACCCCAAAGTCAATATCAAAAGATGTGTACGATATCTGGTATTGCCAGTTTCGGGTAAAATTACTTAATTCTCTTTCCTTTGTAAAGTTTGTAGACTAGTCCCCTGTTCATCTTTATGTTCTAATTTATGCTTAATAATTAATTAGCAACAATTATTTTACTTCCTGTTTATTTAACTACTTTTACTATTTTTGTAGCACGTATATTCTTGCCCCGGATTCTCCGACCTACAAATAGAGAAGGCTTTCAAGCAACTAGTTGCTAAGCGGTACGCTGGCAAGGTGTATGATATAAAAAAAAAGTGGCTAAGGGATGGTTTGCCTCTAGCTAATTTCTCGAATAGTGCGTGGGAGCAGTGGGAAGCCTATTTGAATAGTGAAAATTTTCAAAAAAAATTAGAAATTGCAAAAAATAATAGGAACTCACAAGAGGGGCGGGGGAGTGTGCACACTGAAGGATCGATTAACTTCAGCGAGACTTGGTCCCGAATGGTAAACTTACTTAATTTATTATCCGTTTGTAAATTAAGCAATACTCTATTTGATTCATATATTGTTATTATTTGATGAAATTTTGAAGTTTTAATTTTTTTATATGTTAAGCGAAAGAAACACGGAGATGATGAGGCTGATGCTGCTGCTGTGTTTCTGGCCACACATACTGCGGAGGCTCCTGATGGCTCAGGGCCACAATGGGTCAACCCTTATTACCAGACCCTTTATGTAAGTGTTTATAGTATTTTCTATTAGTAAATTATAAATTATTTAGTTAAAAAAATATTATTTTCTACCATAGTGTATAATGTTTTTTTTTCCAGGAAGAGTATGATAGGCGGGCTCGTGACGAGGCTATTGAAGAAGGAAGTATGGCGCCTGAGAGCACGGAGCGGCCCGCCTTTCGTGAAAAGCTTTGGGCGGCCATTGTCCTCCGAGACAAGCAACCAAAGGGAGACCGCTTGCCTGGATTCGGAGGACAAGGTGCTGGGTAATTTAACATGCCATTCCGCAGCCCTACTACGCAATACTTTTCATCTTCTTCCTCCGGCAGTCAGCATGTGGATCAAGAGGCGTTTGATGATCGGGTCCAGAGAGAGGTTCAGAGGCAAGTGGAGCAGATCCAGAGCCAGGTGCAGGCCCAGGTGCAGACCCAGGTGCAAAGCATATTGGAGCAACAGCTTGAGCAGCGCATACAACAATACTTGGCTACCATGAATTGCAACCACAGCCACGTAATAGCGGTAATGCTTCTGATGAGTCAGTCGGTCAATACCTTAGGCGAAGTGGCGGTGGTAGCGGTAGCGGTAGCAGCAGCGCTCGTGGTCGTGGTCGTGGTAGTTAAACATTCATTTTATTTGGCATGTAATCAAACAAACATATTTTGTTTCCCTTTCCCTTTCCCTTCCCTTTTCCCCAAGCGAAACAGTTTCCCTTTCCCATTTTCCCCTTTCCCTTTCCCCTTTTCCCCTTTCCCCTTTCCCCTTTCCCGTTTCGCTTTAGGTTGTTGGATACAGTTTCCTTTATTTGATGTTCAAACAAAACATTTTCCCTTTCCCCTTTTCCCCTTCCCCTTTTCCCTTTCCCATTACCCCTTTCATGTTTCGCTTGATTTGGATGGTTGTTTCAAGCGAAACAGGTTGTTTGTGTTTCTTTTATGTTGGAATTTGTTTAAAACAGGTTTGACAAGTTTACAGGTGGTTTAATAATAAAATAGATTTTTTTTTTAAATCTGGACAAATTACCGACGGAAATTTCCGTCGGTAAAAATAATTAAAAAATTAAATTAATCTCGTTACCGACGAAATTATCCGTCGGTAAATATTAAAATAATAAAATAATAAAACCCATTACCGACGGACATTTTCGCCGGTAATGTTTTAGATTTTCGACGGACATATCCGCCAGTAAAACTTAAGTTTTCTGGCGGATATATCCGACGGTATGTGATTTTATTATTTTATTATTTTAATATTTACCGACGGACATTTCCGTCGGTAACCTCTGGCGATGGCTCCGACAAACCGGCCGGCGTACCTCCTTGCCGACGGACGGTTTCCGGCGGAATTTTCTGTTTACCGACGGACTATCCGTCGGTATTACCGGTGGAATTGGTCCGTCGGTATTACCAACCAATTATTTTCGACGGAATCCGACGGACGTTTTCCATCGGTAATGTCCATTTACCGACGAATCTGGGGAGTTACCGACGGAAATTTTCGTAGGTAAAAGGTCTGTTTCTAGTAGTGATTGTGGTAAGCCGGTCCATATAGCAAATGATTGTCGCCACCCAAAGAAGGAAGCGAACAATGTTGATGACATGGATCTTGATTTTGCTGCGGTGGTCTTCGAGGCAAACGTGGCAAATTTGGATGATAATCCAAAGGAATGGTGGATAGATACCGGGGCTACCCGCCATATTTGTGCTAATAAGGAGAGTTTTTCTTCTTATACTCCCATTTCCGGAAGGAAATTGTATATGGGAAATTCAGCGACTTCCGATGTTCAAGGCATTGGAAATGTTGTATTGAAGATGACCTCGGGGAAAGAAGTGACCTTGCTTGATGTGCTGCATGTTCCGGACATCCGCAAGAATCTAGTTTCCGGTGCTTTGTTAAGTAAAGCCAGTTTTAGATTAGTTTTTGAATCCGACAAGTTTGTATTAACCAAGAATGATTTATTACTTGGAAAGGGTTACCTCGAGAAGGGACTTTTCAAGATGAATGTAATGAATGTTATCCGCCAAGGTGGGAAGAATAAAAATGTTGTTTCTTATGTTTACTTGTTGGAAAGTCCTAGTTTATGGCATGATAGATTAGGTCATGTAAACTTCGACACTATTAAGAAGTTAGTTAAACAACCAAATGACTAAATCTGATTCAACTAATAAGTGCGAAGTTTGCGTTGAGGCAAAAATGACGAAGTCGCCATTTAATGCAATAAAAAGAAACACAACTCCTCTCGAGTTAATTCACACCGACATATGTGATTTAAAACTTATGCAAACTCGAGGAGGTAAAAAGTACTTCATAATATTCATAGACGATTGCACTAAGTATTGTTATGTTTATCTCTTAAGAAGTAAAGATGAAGCCTTAGGGGCTTTCGAGACTTATAAGAAAGAAGTTGAAAATCAACTTAACTTAAAGATTAAGAAAATTAGAAGTGATAGAGGAGGAGAATATGAAGCTCCGTTTGAAGGACTATGTTGGGAATCCGGTATAATTCATCAAACGACGGCTCCATATATCCCTCAGTCTAACGGAGTTGCTGAACGCAAAAATCGTACTCTCAAAGAGATGATGAACGCATTTTTGATAAGTTCAGGCTTACCCGATAACTTGTGGGGGGAAGCTATACTCACTTCGAACTACATTCTTAATAAGATACCCAAGAAAGGTATTGATAAAACGCCCTATGAATTATGGCATAATCGTAGGCTGTGTTATAAATATCTTAAAGTATGGGGTTGTTTGGCTAAGGTTGAAATACCTAAGACGAAACAAGTGAAGATTGGTCCGAAAACCATTGAATGTATTTTTATTGGATATGCCAATAACAGTAGTGCCTATCGATTCATAGTGCACAAGTCAGAAATTCCTGATATGAATACAGGAATGACATTAGAATCAAGGAATGGAGTATTCTTTGAAAATATCTTTCCTGCTAAGGATAGGAAAGAAGGTAATTCTCAAAAGAGAACATATGAATCTACAAACGGTCCATCTCAAGTAGAAGATGAAGGACCTAGACGTAGTAAAAGGGCAAGAGTGGAAAAGTCTTTTGGTCCTGATTTTCTATCATTTATGTTGGAAAACGAACCAGCTACTGTTAAAGAAGCTTTATCTGGACCGGACAGTACGTTCTGGAAAGAGGCTATTAACAGTGAGATAGAATTCATAATGCTTAATACAATACAAGAAAAATAGCCTTTTGTGACTGCTTTTTGTGATTGCTAAAAAAAGCAGTCTCCATAGACCAGATAAGGAGACGGAAATAAAAAGCAATCACATTACCTTAAGGAGATGGCAGTAAAATCACATGTGCAATCACGTTTGGTAATTTCGTCCGGAGCGCCAATCCTAGAAATCAGGCGCGAATATAAAAAATTAAACGTGACTGCTTTTTTGAAACCGTGATAACGTTTGCAATCACGTTTGATTATATAAGGAGACGGCCTCTGTGACTGCATTTAGTGCCGTCACATTAAGCTAGCGTGATGGCCAAGCAGTCACGGATGCCATCACATATATATTTTTCCTTAGGCGCTAACAACGTAGTCCGGGCGCGGGAATGTGAAATTCTAACTTTTATCAAAGGCGATGGCTTTAGCAATCGTGTTTTATAAAAATATTAAATTAAATAATTTAAAAATTAAATTTTTAATATTTTTTTTTAAAGGCGACTGCCTTAACGAACGATCGCTTTATATGAAATAAAAATATTAAATTAAATAAAATAATTAGAAACCCTTTTCTTTCCGCTCCTCCCATTCCGCGACCGGTTTCTTTTCCTCTCATTCTCTCTGCGTTTCCTCTTCCTCTTCCTCCATCCAGGCTATTCTTCCTCTCCGGCGCCGATCTTGAGATTCCAAGGTACAAGTGACTCTCTCTCGCTCTCTCTCTCGCTCTCAATGTCTACTCGGTCATGTGTAAGTCGTGTAAAGCTTTCCTTCGATTTCCTCGTTTGTCTTTTTATTGATTGTTTTACTTTGAATCTTATGTTTCCCTTTGGTTTTGATTTTTGGATTTCAGTTCGTTGCTGATGGAGTTTTCTTCGGAATTGAATGAGGTTCTGACTAGGGAACTCGCTGAGGATGGCTACTCCGGCGTCGAAGTTAGGGTTACGCCGATGCGAATCGAGATTATCATCAGGGCCACCCGTACCCAAAATTTTCTTGGTAATTATGTTATCTCTCTGCAGTTGAAATTTTCAGAACTGGCAAATGGGTTCTTCAAGAATCGCCACTAACAACACTATTCTTTATTTGTTAATTTGTTTTCTCCTTCCAGAGATTATTACCATTTGTTCTTCAACTAAGGTAACTTTGAGTCTTTGATTGTGTGCCTTCGTGTGTGTATTATGTTTTTTCTCATAAAATTTAATGGGTTCTATTATTTTCTTAGAAAATATTGAATTTTGTTGAGATTTTTAAAGTGGGTATTTAGGGAATGGTGTTCTTGGTGTAGGTATATTGTGAACATATGATTTGTGTGATTCTTAATCTGAGGTTATGTTGCTTAGAAGGAATGGCACAGGAAGTGGGTTGGGCAGGTAAGAACATCTGAATGTTTTGTCTTTCTTAAAGGTCATTCACTGGGTTTACTGTCATGATATTGGATGTTACCTTTGTTGTTGAGGTTAACCAAAATGCTATTTGCATATACACTTCCTTATTATCCATTGAGAAAACATCTCTTTGTTTATTAGTAGGCTCACCTTTGATGTCTCTACTGGGTTCATATTTTTTGGAGTTACTGAACCATTACTTTCCTCTTCTTGACACTATTAATTATAGGGAATGGCTTTTGTGACCTTATTAGAAGCCATTATTAATTGATTTTGCTTGCACATTGCTCTACTATTCAATATACCTTCATTTGAGATGTACAAATTGTAATAACCTGAGTTTTAGTTTCCTTTTCTTCTCTTTTATTAATTAAATTATTTTTATTCCTTCTAGTAATTGGATTAGAGCTGTGAACTTTTCTATTGGGCTTAAGAAAGCCTTGTGGGCTTAGAAAACCCAATTAGCCTAGGTTTAGAAAACTTACCTATTTATACAAATTAAACCAACCCTAGCAGCCCTAGTTGTTCTTCACGTTAATTAGAAAATAGAAGGGGGAGGCGGTAGAGAGAAACAGTCGTGAGAGAGAGGGAACCGCAAAGAGAGAGAAAGCGATTAGAGAGAGAGGAGCGGCCAAGGGAATTGCCGTGAAGAGAGAAAGAGAGGAGCCGAGACTTGGAGAAGAAGAAGAAGGCTCCATCGTTGTGTAGTCAGACTCAATCCAAGGTAAGAATCAATCCTCTTTTGTTATGATTCTTGAAACCTAGAAAACCCTAGAACTCTTGGATTGATAATCAAGGTTTGAACATGTTTATCTTGGGTATTAATTCATGCTAAGGTTTATGAAAGAAATTAGGGTTTGTGATGGGTATGTGTGTGTCTGTGTGTGTGTTTACAGGAATTGTGTGTCTTTGCGGTGTGTGTTTTGGGGGTATACAGAGTGTGTGCGTGAGTTTATGTGTCTGTGGTGTGTTTGCGTGTGTTTGTGGTGGAGTTGTGTGCATGTGTGCGTGTGTTCTGGTGTGTGGGTGTGTGTTCTGCTGTGAATGTGTGTTGCATATGTGCAGTGTGTGTTTGCTGGGAATGTGTGGGTGTGTGCACTGATGTATGGGCAGCAGTGTGTGTGTTTGTGTGTGTGTGCGTAGTCAGCTGTGTGTTTTAGGGTGTGTTTTCAATGCTGAGAAAGGTGAGTTAGTGTGTGTAAGAGAGATTAAAGGGAAGTAATTAAGGGTTAAACCTAGAAAAAAAAAAAAAAACCCAAGGATGATTGATAAATCGAATGGGGTAAAAGAACAACCTCTAGGAGAGTTAAAAGATAATAACTCTAAGAATATCAAGGTTGTTTAAGGATAAGTTTTGGGTTAAGAAAGTAGGAATTTCTTATGCCCTAAGAAACCTTTTTACAATGATTGTAGATTCGGGCGCGTGAAGCATTGTTGGAAGTACTAAGCAACCCTAAGGTAAGGGATTATACATCTTTAAGTTAATTGATTCCGTTCCGTTTCATTGTTTAGGCTTCCGCATATTTCTTGGCGATGTACGTTCATTTGATACGAAAAAAAAACTGACCTCGCGTCAGTATTTGTTTTGACTCCCTCGGTTACCGTTATTTGCTAATCTTTTGTTATTCGGTTGCTATATCGTTCTTTGATTTCGAAAATACGAAAATTTTATTGTCTTTGTGAAAGTTCGTATTTTGTATAAAATGAGTTTGATATGATATAACTTTGTTCCATTAATGATCACTAAGTTAGACAACCTGCTCCGGCGGGGTATATTTGATATTTTGGCCTTCGGGCAAACTTAGTTCACCGCTTCAATGTAGTTGTGGTGCACTGTTTAGGACTCTGCGGAGTCAACCTTTGTGCCCTTTGTGGGATTTCGAACCCTTTGCGGGTATTAGTGCTCTTTGTGGACTTTTGTTCCCTTTATGGGATTTTGGTTTGATAAGGTCAGTGGACCACTTATGTGATCATGATGTCTGTGAGTGATTTGATTATCTACGGCTGGTATGGGACAGTTGTAGATAATTAGATTACTCGAGTCAACTTTGTTCAGCTTATCAGTCCTTTGAATTTCTTATAATCTGTGAGTGGTTTAGTTAGTTAAAGCTGGTATGGGACAATTTTTAATTAAGTAAATCATTCGAGTCAATTTGAATCGATTTTGCCATCATTTGAAACTCCAAAATATTTGTCAACTCAGTTCGTGAAACTATTGAGATTTTGAAAGACATGTGATTTGAGAATTTGTTAAACAATGATTTCGAATTTGTACTTCGTTATGTCTTCGATCGTTATTTGAAAATTGTATCGTTTGATATTCCTTCAGGTCAACTCCTCCTTAGTAACCGGAGGGGTTGTATATGAACTTACTGGGCATTGTTCGCTCACCCTTTCATACTCTTTTTCTTCCATATTTCATATAGGAAGAAGGTGAAACGGTTCGGGAGCACTTCATAAGGAGTTCAAGGATCGTTTAGTTTATTTCAATTTAGACTCTTTAGTTAGTTATTTCAGTTAATTGAGAGATTGTTAGACATTAAAGTTTTTTTTTTTGAGCTAGTGGATTGTACTAGCCGTTAAAAGTGTTACCGTTTGTCAGCATTTAAGTTATTTCAAATTGTGGTTAGTTTTTAAATTATGGTTTTAGTAGCCGTTGAAGGTTATTTTATTATAAATTAAGTATTATTATTGTTGTGGAAATTCGGGATCGTTACAGTTGGTATCAGAGCTTTGGCTTTAGATCCTTGGGAGATAGGATGTATGAGGATAAGTTTGATTTGAGTTTTTAGATCCTTGGAAGTTTAGGATTTGTGAGAATAAGTTTGATCTGAGTCTCAGGTTTGATCTCAGTGTCATTCTGGGAGTGTTAGTGTAGATTGTTATGATAAGATTAGTTGCTTTACCAAATTATGAAAGTTTATAATGTTTATTTCTTAGTGTATCAAAATCTTATCTATTTGGATTTATGACTATTTTCCCTTTTTTTGCCATTTTAGGTTAATGGCGAAAAGAAGAGTGAGTACAAGGATTCAAAACCGGAGAGGTCGACAACAGAATCAGACTAATGATGTGAGGGAAGAGGATCAAGTTGAGAATGACAACCATGAGGTTTCAGCTGAGAATAGTTCAAATCATAGGGTTGAGAATACCCAAAATGCACAGGATGGTAATCAAACCAATGGGACCAATGGCCAGGGGGTGCAGCAACCAGTAGCGCCGGTGGCAAAATTAGTCCCCTTGTTGCAATCACTTACAGGATTAATCCAGCAGCAACAGGTTCAGCAGCAACAGGTTGGTGGTGTCCCACCTAGGCAGAGTAGTGACTTAGCAGAATTTAAAAAGCATACTAGCGCAACCTTTAGTGGTATTGGGGGACCTATAGCAGCAGAGGATTGGGTGCAAGAGATGGAAAAGACATTTGAGGGGATGCGCTGTCGTGAGAGTATTAAGGTGTCGTGTGCCACCTTCATGTTGAAGGAGGGGGCCTATGATTGGTGGCTTATGGAGAAGCGCAAACATCAGAATGACGAGTTTTTGTTTACTTGGGAAGATTTCAAGGTGGCCTTTTATGAAAAGTATTTCCCTAGGAGTGAGCAAATTCAGAGAGAGAATGACTTTATTAAGCTAGTTCAGAAGGACAAGACGGTGTCTGAGTATGAGGCTGAGTTTGCACGTCTTGCCAAGTTTGCCCCTACTTACGTAGCAACTGAATAAAATCCGTGCGTAGGTTTGAAGAGGGGTTAAAGCCTGCGATCAAGAGGGGAGTGGTACCATTTGAACTTAAGACGTATAAGGACGTGGTAAACAAGGCGTTGCTAGTGGAAAGAGGTCTTATCGAAGTGCAGACAGATTGGAATGATAAGCATAAAAAGAGAGATAGACAAACAAGTTTTCAGGATAATAGGGATTCAGGAAGTCAAGCAAAGAAACAGGTAACACAACGTACTGATGGTGCCAAGTGTAGTGAGTGTGGGGGTAATCATGAAACCCAACGTTGTTATAGAATCATAAAGGCGTGTTTCAACTGTGGGAAGACCGGGCATATGATTAAGGATTGCCCTGAACCACTTAAAGAGAGGTTCACAAAGGATCGTGAGAACAAGGACAAGGGTAAGGACAACAAGGATGACTCAAATTCAAAGCGTACCGGAAGAGTCTTTACTATGAAAGCTAGAGATGATGACGATGCAAATTGGACTGTGGCAGGTACGTTAAGTTTAGAGGACTAAACTTCTTTTAAGGGGTAAGAATGTAATAACCTGAGTTTTAGTTTCCTTTTCTTCTCTTTTATTAATTAAATTATTTTTATTCCTTCTAGTAATTGGATTAGAGCTGGGGACTTTTCTATTGGGCTTAAGAAATCCTTGTGGGCTTAGAAAACCCAATTAGCCTAGGTTTAGAAAACTTACCTATTTATACAAATTAAACCAACCCTAGCAGCCCTAGTTGTTCTTCACGTTAATTAGAAAATAGAAGGGGGAGGCGGTAGAGAGAAACAGTCGTGAGAGAGAGGGAACCGCAAAGAGAGAGAAAGCGATTAGAGAGAGAGGAGCGTCCAAGGGAATTGCCGTGAAGAGAGAAAGAGAGGAGCCGAGACTTGGAGAAGAAGAAGAAGGCTCCATCGTTGTGTAGTCAGACTCAATCCAAGGTAAGAATCAATCCTCTTTTGTTATGATTCTTGAAACCTAGAAAACCCTAGAACTCTTGGATTGATAATCAAGGTTTGAACATGTTTATCTTGGGTATTAATTCATGCTAAGGTTTATGAAAGAAATTAGGGTTTGTGATGGGTATGTGTATGTCTGTGTGTGTGTTTACAGGGAATTGTCTGTGCTGCAGTGTGTGTTTTTGGGGGTATACAGAGTGTGTGCGTGAGTTTATGTGTCTGTGGTGTGTTTGCGTGTATTTGTGGAGGAGTTGTGTGCATGTGTGCGTGTGTTCTGGTGTGTGGGTGTGTGTTCTGCTGTGAATGTGTGTTGCATATGTGCAGTGTGTGTTTGCTGGGAATGTGTGGGTGTGTGCACTGATGTATGGGCAGCAGTGTGTGTGTTTGTGTGTGTGTGCGTAGTCAGCTGTGTGTTTTAGGGTGTGTTTACAATGCTGAGAAAGGTGAGTTAGTGTGTGTAAGAGAGATTAAAGGGAAGTAATTAAGGGTTAAACCTAGAAAAAAAAAAAAAACCCAAGGATGATTGATAAATCGAATGGGGTAAAAGAACAACCTCTAGGAGAGTTAAAAGATAATAACTCACTACTACATTTCTGACCTAATGTAACGCATCTAACGCATCTAATGTAACGCCACGAGCTAATGTAACACATCTAATGCAACGCCAGAGCTAATGTAACGCATCTAATGCAACGCCAGAGCTAATGTAACGGCTATTGCAACGCCAGAGCTAATGTAACGCATCTAATGCAACGCCAGAGCTAATGTAACGCATCTAATGCAACGCCAGAGCTAATGTAACGAGTCTAATGCAACGCCAAAATCCTAATGTAACGCCTAAATTACTAATGCAACGCCAAAATCCTAAACCCTAATCCCTAAACCCTAAACCTATACCCTATACCCTATACCTTATACCCTATACCCTATACCTTATACCATATACCCTATACCGTATACCATATATACTATATCCTACACTATACCCTATAACCTATATCCTATATCTTATACCCTATACCCTATATACCTTATACACTATACCCTATACCCTATACCCTATGCCCTATACCCTATAACCTATATCCTATACCCTATACCCTATACCCTATACCCAATACACTATACCCTATACCCTATACCCTATACCCTATACCCTATACCATATACCATATACCCTATATCCTATATCATATACCCTATACCCTATACCTATACCCTATACCCTATACCCTATACAATATACCCTATACCCTATACCCTATACCCTACACACTATATCATATACCCTATATCCTATACCCTATTCCCTACACACTATACCCTACAACATATATCCTATAGGGTATAGGGCATATGGTATAGGGTATACCCTATAGGATATATGGTATACCCTATAGGATATAGGGTATAGGGTATATGGTATAAGGTATAGGGCATAGGGTATAGGACATATGGTATAGGGTATACCCTATACCCTATACCCCATAGGGTATACCCTATACCCTATGCCTTATACCTTATACCCTATACCCTATAGGGTATACCCTATACCTTATACCCTATACCCTACACTCTATACCATATACCCTATACCATGTACCCTATAGGGTATACCTTATACCCTATGCCCTATACCCTATAGGGTATATGGTATAGGGTATAGGGTATAGGCTATAGGCTATAGGGTATACCCTATAGGGTATAGGGTAAACCCTATAGGGTATAGGGTATAAGGTATAGGGTATACCCTATATGGTATAGGGTATACCCTATATGGTATAGGGTATACCCTATATGGTATAGGGTATAGGGCATAGGGTATAGGGTATACCCTATATATCCTATAGGGTATAGGGTATAGGGTATAAGGTATAGGGTATACTCTATAGGGTATAGGGTATAAGGTATAGAACATAGGGAATAGGGTATAGGGTATACCCTATAGGGTATAGGGTATAAGGTATACCCTATAGGGTATAGGGTATACCCTATAGGGTATAGGGTATAAGGTATATGGTATAGGTTATAGGGTATAGTGTATACCCTATACACTATACCCTATACCATATACCATATACCATATATCCTATATCATATACCTTATACACTATACCCTATAGGGTATAAGGTATAGGGCATAGGGGATAAGGTATAGGGTATACCTTATATGGTATAGGGTATAAGGTATACCCTATAGGCTATAGGGTATAGGGTATAAGGTATAGGGTATAGGTTATAGGGTATAGTGTATACCCTATACACTATACCCTATACCCTATACCCTATACCATATACCATATACCATATACCCTATATCCTATATCATATACCATATACCTATACCCTATACCCTATACACTATACCATATACCCTATATCATATACCCTATATCCTATACCCTATGCCCTATACACTATACCATATAACCTATATCCTATAGGGTATAGGGCATATGGTATAGGGTATACCCTATAGGGTATAGGGTATACCCTATAGGATATATGGTATACCCTATAGGATATAGGGTATAAGGTATAAGGTATATGACATAGGGTATAGGACATATGGTATAGGGTATACTATACCCTATACCCTATAGGATATACCCTATACCCTATGCCCTATACCTTATACCCTATGCCCTATAGGGTATACCCTATACCTTATACCCTATACCCTACACTCTATACCATATACCCTATACCCTGTACCCTATAGGGTATTCCTTATACCCTATGCCCTATGCCCTATACCCTATAGGGTATACCCTATAGGGTATAGGGTATATGGTATAGGGCATAGTCTATAGGGTATACCCTATAGGGTATAGGGTATAAGGTATAGGGTATACCCTATAGGGTATAGGGTATAGGGCATAGGGTATACCCTATATATCCTATAGGGTATAGGGCATAGGGTATAAGGTATAGGGTATACCCTATAGGATATAGGGTATAAGGTATAGGGCATAGGGGATAGGGTATACCCTATAGGGTATAGGGTATAGGGTATACCCTATAGGGTATAAGGTATAGGGTTTAGGGTATACCCTATATACCCAATAGGGTATAGGGTATACTCTATACCCTATACCCTATAGGGTATAGGGTATACCCTATATACCCAATAATTATTAATATATTCAATTATTTAATTGAATAATTAACAATAACATCATTATTAGTAATATTATTAAGTATTATTACTAATAATTTTTAAAGAAATAAATGTATATAATATAAAAAATTATTGTTTTTATAAATAGTTCAAAAATAACATTATTATTATAAGTAGTTCAAAAGTTATCATTGAACACAAATATTTACATTGATTACTAGTTCAAGCAAGATCACCACCGTTAAATACATCAAAAATAATTAAATTCAATGGTTCAAATTCATCAAACACTAACCCACACTCTCATTTTGTTGGTTAGTCCTGAATTTTTTTGCAAAGAGTTATATAAAAAAGTTTATAAATTTTGAAAAAAATTAAATTTAAATTTTTTTAATCAAAATTTCCCTTTTGTTATTTTTTCGTTCCCACTTTTTTTTTCCCTCCACAAAAGGAACGAAAATTTGTAATTTCTTTCCCTCCTCTTTACCCGAAAAATTCCCCCAAATCGTCGGTTCCCCCAAATCGCGTTCTTCCTTTTCAGATAGCTAGAAGAGAAAGAGGGCATCGACGGCGACCTTCCCCTTCCCCTCACTCTCCGGCCTCTGCGCCTTTGTAAAAATCTCACATCCATCGCTTCGTCGCCGCTGAAGCGGTTAAGCAAACTAGGTTTTCCGGCCAAATTAAGCCTCCGAAAATGGCGCAATCTTGCTTCTCCTCCCTCCAGTCCAACCCGCTCGTATTCTCCTCCACGAACCCTAGCTCGTCGTTCTCCGAGTCCAAATGTCTCTCTATGCCCCTTCGTTCCAGGTTAAATCTCTTCCTTCAACCTCGTATTCTCTCACTCTCACACACACACACACACAATAGTCACACTCGTATTCTGTGAGTATTTTCAATGTTGATTCGTATTGTTCTTGTTATTGCATCAAAGGATTAATTGTTTAATTTTATTGCATACAATTGACTGAGTTGGAGATCTGTAAATACATGTATCTTTCTATGTTTATTGTTGATTGTATGTTATTTGAATGTTGCCAATATGCGATTGAGCAGTTTGAAATGTGTGTTTTGGCTATCTGAAACTGGGGATTCTAGGATTTTTCGAGAAGTTGAAAAATTTCGTTTCTGAATAATTGATTTTGATGTTCAGTAAGATTGATTTTCATCTCAATGAGTGGTTTATGGGCTTTAGAGATAATCAATATTGTGAAAGTTGAAAACCACCACAATGGAGGTTGGCTTTAATTAAGTTCCAATAAGCAAGTAACTGAATGACCATGGGCTTTGCTCTTGAATGTTTTAATTTGTGTCAGTTACGCATTCTTTTTGTTGGATTAAATAGAAACTCTTTTGATTTTTTGGTGTATTTTCTCATGTATGAACCTCTCCAAATCACATGTTGTTATATGTTTCTTTGCCCATTAGTGTGGTACAGCTCTCGAGCAAGTGATTTCCATTCTCACAACCAGCTCTCAGTTTCACTGCATTGGTATAATTAATAAGTAATCTTTTGTGATCCTTGCAGTTCTATACATATTAATAAGTAATCTTTTGTGATCCTTGCAGTTCTATACAATATCAACGGTTTGTTGCTTACTTGGCTGTGGCTTGAGCAATTCAACTGTGGAGAAGCTTGATCTTTCTCATCTTTCCACCTGTGACTGCAATTTCCATTTTGCCTTGCATCATATCGTGTCGCTTAAAGCACCGATAATGCCATTAGATCATCTTTTTCTGTTGTTTGACTGGGTTCATATTTTTAACTATGTTAGTGCTCCTGTGGTTATTTTAGTTGAATGCTAGTTATTGTAAACATATTGGAAGGTAACTCTATTTATTCAAGATCAAAGGTTACAGTCCCGCTAGAGCCTGACCTGGAAACGGCACTAAGAGCTCAAAGGCGTAGGTAGATTCCTGTCAGAGTATTTGTTCACTTATATCCTGTATTTTGCGAAATATTAACTTTCTCTGCATGTTCTGTACTTATAACTGAAGTTTCAGGTCCAAGAATGTACCTGACTCAACTCAACGTACAAGGCCAAATGCTCAGGCCTTTAAAGCGCGGCCATTGAACAGAAAAGTTGGTACTTGCAACTCTGCAGGTATGCTTGTCACCTCAACACCAAGCCATGGCATTTGAATTGGAAGAGTAATTTTCGCTCCCTAGAATTCAATTTACTCCTCCCAAATCCAAGGCTTGGAATTGTTATTGACAAACATACCCCAAGCATACTTTTATATTTCAATTTACAAATGTAAAATTTAAGTGGTCAATAAGATTGTTTGGATATGATGGAATCTGCTAACATGTCCGAAACTCTGGAATTGCCAGATTCTTCAAGGTACCTAAAAAGAGCATGCCACCCATACCGGAGTTTCAAGTTAGTAGTTTGTGCCCTCTTTCATTAGTACTACCTTTTTAGAACTGTTTTCTCTTCTTTTTTTTTTTGCAAACTTTCTTCAATCTCAGCTATTGACCAATATCCATACAGGTTTTTCACTTGAAAACAACCGAGAGGGCACTGCAACACAAGTCTTCTAATGTAGGTCACGACTTTCCTGTTACTTCAATAATGCTGTTTCTGGCATAGATATTCTTTTGATTTCTCATTTGTACTAATGAAACACAACTTGCAGATACTGAACGCGCTTAATCGAAGTTCTGCTCTACATGGTGTAGATGTACATAGAGCTCGTCATCTGGATAAGGTGAAATAATATATGTATATATATATATATATATATATATATATATATATATATATATATATATATATATATATATATATATATATATATATACAAGCAAGATTGGATATAATCTGGATAAGGTGAAATTCTATGCTTGATTTTTTTATTTTTTATTTTTTACTATAACACCTGTCCCAGCGTCCCTCTCTGATATAATCTGGTCATATTTTTCAGCTCTCTCTGAGATCTGATACCGAAACAAATACAAGCAGTATTGGAGATTAGGGTCGAGGGCAAAGTTATTTGTTCTATACTTTAGGTTATATTATAGGAAATGTAAAATCATACTGATGACTGTTAGTCTAACCTCTACAAACATAGAGAAGGCTAACATTGTATAAAAATGTAGTAGTGCTTGTTAGGTTTTTACCACTTATATTATGTAATTAGTATGTGTCGAAGACACGTTGTCATGTGTACATATATAAATATTATGTATCTTTTGGGAATAAAGTTTGTCAATACATGTTAATTATCATGTCAATTAATTTTTTATATAATATTTTTTTATTATTTAATTGTATATATATTACTATTAGTAATCAATATTAATACATAACAGCCGTTACATTAGGTGTGCATCTAATTTTTGGCGTTACATTAGGTATTCAACTACTTTTTAAATTGGCGTTGCATTAGGTACTCATCTACTTTTTGGCGTTGCATTAGGTGTTCATATAGTTTTAAAATTGGCGTTGCATCAGGTATTTACCTAATGCAACGCCAAAGCTCTGGCGTTACATTAGCTTACTATGTCGTTGCATTAGACCTAATGCAACGCAAGAGAATGCAACGGCCATTTGGCGTTACATTAGGCCTAATGTAACGGTTTTTGGGCCCTAATGCAACGAAAATTGGCGTTACATTAGCTCAGAAATGTAGTAGTGACTCTAAGAATATCAAGGTTGTTTAAGGATAAGTTTTGGGTTAAGAAAGTAGGAATTTCTTATGCCCTAAGAAACCTTTTTACAATGATTGTAGATTCGGGCGCGTGAAGCATTGTTGGAAGTACTAAGCAACCCTAAGGTAAGGGATTATACATCTTTAAGTTAATTGATTCCGTTCCGTTTCATTGTTTAGGCTTCCGCATATTTCTTGGCGATGTACGTTCATTTGATACGAAAAAAAAACTGACCTCGCGTCAGTATTTGTTTTGACTCCCTCGGTTACCGTTATTTGCTAATCTTTTGTTATTCGGTTGCTATATCGTTCTTTGATTTCGAAAATACGAAAATTGTATTGTCTTTGTGAAAGTTCGTATTTTGTATAAAATGAGTTTGATATGATATAACTTTGTTCCATTAATGATCACTGAGTTAGACAACACCTTTCCGTGGGTATATTTGATATTTTGGCCTTCGGGCAAACTTAGTTCACCGCTTCAATGTAGTTGTGGTGCACTGTTTAGGACTCTGCGGAGTCAACCTTTGTGCCCTTTGTGGGATTTCGAACCCTTTGTGGGTATTAGTGCTCTTTGTGGGCTTTTGTTCCCTTTATGGGATTTTGGTTTGATAAGGTCAGTGGACCACTTATGTGATCATGATGTACGTGAGTGATTTGATTATCTACGGCTGGTATGGGACAGTTGTAGATAATTAGATTACTCGAGTCAACTTTGTTCAGCTTATCAGTCCTTTGAATTTCTTATAATCTGTGAGTGGTTTAGTTAGTTAAAGCTGGTATGGGACAGTTTTTAATTAAGTAAATCATTCGAGTCAATTTGAATCGATTTTGCCATCATTTGAAACTCCAAAATATTTGTCAACTCAGTTCGTGAAACTATTGAGATTTTGAAAGACATGTGATTTGAGAATTTGTTAAACAATGATTTCGAATTTGTACTTCGTTATGTCTTCGATCGTTATTTGAAAATTGTATCGTTTGATATTCCTTCAGGTCAACTCCTCCTTAGTAACCGGAGGGGTTGTATATGAACTTACTGGGCATTGTTCGCTCACCCTTTCATACTCTTTTTCTTCCATATTTCATATAGGAAGAAGGTGAAACGGTTCGGGAGCACTTCATAAGGAGTTCAAGGATCGTTTAGTTTATTTCAGTTTAGACTCTTTAGTTAGTTATTTCAGTTAATTGAGAGATTGTTAGACATTAAAGTTTTTTTTGAGCTAGTGGATTGTACTAGCCGTTAAAAGTGTTACCGTTTGTCAGCATTTAAGTTATTTCAAATTGTGGTTAGTTTTTAAATTATGGTTTTAGTAGCCGTTGAAGGTTATTTTATTATAAATTAAGTATTATTATTGTTGTGGAAATTCGGGATCGTTACAGTTGGTATCAGAGCTTTGGCTTTAGATCCTTGGGAGATAGGATGTATGAGGATAAGTTTGATTTGAGTTTTTAGATCCTTGGAAGTTTAGGATTTGTGAGAATAAGTTTGATCTGAGTCTCAGGTTTGATCTCAGTGTCATTCTGGGAGTGTTAGTGTAGATTGTTATGATAAGATTAGTTGCTTTACCAAATTATGAAAGTTTATAATGTTTATTTCTTAGTGTATCAAAATCTTATCTATTTGGATTTATGACTATTTTCCCTTTTTGCCATTTTAGGTTAATGGCGAAAAGAAGAGTGAGTACAAGGATTCAAAACCGGAGAGGTCGACAACAGAATCAGACTAATGATGTGAGGGAAGAGGATCAAGTTGAGAATGACAACCATGAGGTTTCAGCTGAGAATAGTTCAAATCATAGGGTTGAGAATACCCAAAATGCACAGGATGGTAATCAAACCAATGGGACCAATGGCCAGGGGGTGCAGCAACCAGTAGCGCCGGTGGCAGAATTAGTCCCCTTGTTGCAAGCACTTACAGGATTAATCCAGCAACAACAGGTTCAGCAGCAACAGGTTGGTGGTGTCCCACCTAGGCAGAGTAGTGACTTAGCAGAATTTAAAAAGCATACTAGCGCAACCTTTAGTGGTATTGGGGGACCTATAGCAGCAGAGGATTGGGTGCAAGAGATGGAAAAGACATTTGAGGGGATGCGCTGTCGTGAGAGTATTAAGGTGTCGTGTGCCACCTTCATGTTGAAGGAGGGGGCCTATGATTGGTGGCTTATGGAGAAGCGCAAACATCAGAATGACGAGTTTTTGTTTACTTGGGAAGATTTCAAGGTGGCCTTTTATGAAAAGTATTTCCCTAGGAGTGAGCAAATTCAGAGAGAGAATGACTTTATTAAGCTAGTTCAGAAGGACAAGACGGTGTCTGAGTATGAGGCTGAGTTTGCACGTCTTGCCAAGTTTGCCCCTACTTACGTAGCAACTGAATAAAATCCGTGCGTAGGTTTGAAGAGGGGTTAAAGCCTGCGATCAAGAGGGGAGTGGTACCATTTGAACTTAAGACGTATAAGGACGTGGTAAACAAGGCGTTGCTAGTGGAAAGAGGTCTTATCGAAGTGCAGACAGATTGGAATGATAAGCATAAAAAGAGAGATAGACAAACAAGTTTTCAGGATAATAGGGATTCAGGAAGTCAAGCAAAGAAACAGGTAACACAACGTACTGATGGTGCCAAGTGTAGTGAGTGTGGGGGTAATCATGAAACCCAACGTTGTTATAGAATCATAAAGGCGTGTTTCAACTGTGGGAAGATCGGGCATATGATTAAGGATTGCCCTGAACCACTTAAAGAGAGGTTCACAAAGGATCGTGAGAACAAGGACAAGGGTAAGGACAACAAGGATGACTCAAATTCAAAGCGTACCGGAAGAGTCTTTACTATGAAAGCTAGAGATGATGACGATGCAAATTGGACTGTGGCAGGTACGTTAAGTTTAGAGGACTAAACTTCTTTTAAGGGGGTAAGAATGTAATAACCTGAGTTTTAGTTTCCTTTTCTTCTCTTTTATTAATTAAATTATTTTTATTCCTTCTAGTAATTGGATTAGAGCTGTGGACTTTTCTATTGGGCTTAAGAAATCCTTGTGGGCTTAGAAAACCCAATTAGCCTAGGTTTAGAAAACTTACCTATTTATACAAATTAAACCAACCTTAGCAGCCCTAGTTGTTCTTCACGTTAATTAGAAAATAGAAGGGGGAGGCGGTAGAGAGAAACCGTCGTGAGAGAGAGGGAACCGCAAAGAGAGAGAAAGTGATTAGAGAGAGAGGAGCGTCCAAGGGAATTGCCGTGAAGAGAGAAAGAGAGGAGCCGAGACTTGGAGAAGAAGAAGAAGGCTCCATCGTTGTGTAGTCAGACTCAATCCAAGGTAAGAATCAATCCTCTTTTGTTATGAATCTTGAAACCTAGAAAACCCTAGAACTCTTGGATTGATAATCAAGGTTTGAACATGTTTATCTTGGGTATTAATTCATGCTAAGGTTTATGAAAGAAATTAGGGTTTGTGATGGGTATGTGTGTGTCTGTGTGTGTGTTTACAGGGAATTGTGTGTGCTGCAGTATGTGTTTTTGGGGGTATACCGAGTGTGTGCGTGAGTTTATGTGTCTGTGGTGTGTTTGCGTGTATTTGTGGTGGAGTTGTGTGCATGTGTGCGTGTGTTCTGGTGTGTGGGTGTGTGTTCTGCTGTGAATGTGTGTTGCATATGTGCAGTGTGTGTTTGCTGGGAATGTGTGGGTGTGTGCACTGATGTATGGGCAGCAGTGTGTGTGTTTGTGTGTGTGTGCGTAGTCAGCTGTGTGTTTTAGGGTGTGTTTTCAATGCTGAGAAAGGTGAGTTAGTGTGTGTAAGGGAGATTAAAGGGAAGTAATTAAGGGTTAAACCTAGAAAAAAAAAAAAAAAACCCAAGGATGATTGATAAATCGAATGGGGTAAAAGAACAACCTCTAGGAGAGTTAAAAGATAATAACTCTAAGAATATCAAGGTTGTTTAAGGATAAGTTTTGGGTTAAGAAAGTAGGAATTTCTTATGCCCTAAGAAACCTTTTTACAATGATTGTAGATTCGGGCGCGTGAAGCATTGTTGGAAGTACTAAGCAACCCTAAGGTAAGGGATTATACATCTTTAAGTTAATTGATTCCGTTCCGTTTCATTGTTTAGGCTTCCGCATATTTCTTGGCGATGTACGTTCATTTGATACGAAAAAAAAACTGACCTCGCGTCAGTATTTGTTTTGACTCCCTCGGTTACCGTTATTTGCTAATCTTTTGTTATTCGGTTGCTATATCGTTCTTTGATTTCGAAAATACGAAAATTTTATTGTCTTTGTGAAAGTTCGTATTTTGTATAAAATGAGTTTGATATGATATAACTTTGTTCCATTAATGATCACTAAGTTAGACAACCTGCTCCGTGAGGTATATTTGATATTTTGGCCTTCGGGCAAACTTAGTTCACCGCTTCAATGTAGTTGTGGTGCACTGTTTAGGACTCTGCGGAGTCAACCTTTGTGCCCTTTGTGGGATTTCGAACCCTTTGTGGGTATTAGTGCTCTTTGTGGGCTTTTGTTCCCTTTATGGGATTTTGGTTTGATAAGGTCAGTGGACCACTTATGTGATCATGATGTCTGTGAGTGATTTGATTATCTACGGCTGGTATGGGACAGTTGTAGATAATTAGATTACTCGAGTCAACTTTGTTCAGCTTATCAGTCCTTTGAATTTCTTATAATCTGTGAGTGGTTTAGTTAGTTAAAGCTGGTATGGGACAGTTTTTAATTAAGTAAATCATTCGAGTCAATTTGAATCGATTTTGCCATCATTTGAAACTCCAAAATATTTGTCAACTCAGTTCGTGAAACTATTGAGATTTTGAAAGACATGTGATTTGAGAATTTGTTAAACAATGATTTCGAATTTGTACTTCGTTATGTCTTCGATCGTTATTTGAAAATTGTATCGTTTGATATTCCTTCAGGTCAACTCCTCCTTAGTAACCGGAGGGGTTGTATATGAACTTACTGGGCATTGTTCGCTCACCCTTTCATACTCTTTTTCTTCCAGATTTCATATAGGAAGAAGGTGAAACGGTTCAGGAGCACTTCATAAGGAGTTCAAGGATCGTTTAGTTTATTTCAATTTAGACTCTTTAGTTAGTTATTTCAGTTAATTGAGAGATTGTTAGACATTAAAGTTTTTTTTTGAGCTAGTGGATTGTACTAGCCATTAAAAGTGTTACCGTTTGTCAGCATTTAAGTTATTTCAAATTGTGGTTAGTTTTTAAATTATGGTTTTAGTAGCCGTTGAAGGTTATTTTATTATAAATTAAGTATTATTATTGTTGTGGAAATTCGGGATCGTTACACAAATCCTGGACAGGCATCTACTTTGAGCTCCTCTGAAAATTTACCGTGAAAAACCATTATCTTAGAGATAATCAGTTGGTTATATTGCTTGCTCTTTAGCTAATAGGTTTGATGATAAAGGTTATTTCACTGATATGCTTAACTATTAGGATGTACGATGCTTTATTGTATGTCACTGATTCATGTGTGCATATATGTATATCTTTATATATTTGATTCCCTTTCTTTCTGGCAGAGTAAAGCAAAGGTAGAAAAGAATCAAGCAATGGAGCACTCAATGAGTGAGAAATCACATTGTGTGCAGTTGAAAAGCTCACTTTTGAACCGCCACCGATCTATTGCTCGCCCTGTGGTGCTCGCATAAAGAGAAATGCAATGTTTTATACCATAGGAACGGGTGATACACGGCACTACTTATGCATTCCCTGTCATAATGAGGCCCGAGGAAATACAATAATTGTTGATGGAACTGCAGTTCCAAAGGCAAGGCTAGAGAAAAAGAAAAATGACGAGGAGACTGAAGAATGGGTATGCCATAAGGCCCTCCTCCCTTCTTTTCTTTTCTTTTCTTTTCTTTTGTGCGATAGTCATTAGAATATTATCTTTCTGCCTTCTGCTTTCTGCAGTGGGTTCAATGCGATAAACAGTGGATGATTCACATTCTTCCAAAAAATCATTAGGATACAATTGTGTCATCCTCATCAACTTGTCCTCGTCAAAAGAAGCAAACAACGAGGAAGGACTCAAGCATGCTACACATTGTAATAGTTCGGTGCTTTCCACGTTAAACCTTTCATCAAGTTCTTTCAATTGCACATCTAAAATACTAAAAAAACAATCATTCTTGTAATGATGTAGATTAGTAACAAATGAACCTTGACGACGGGATTTCAACAAGTAAAAAGGTCCATCCATGTTCGGCACATCAATGTCATGTCTCATACAAATTTCAACCACACTATTCAAGAGTACTTCCCATCCACTATCCCTCTTATCTTGAAGTCGCCGTTTGCCAATTGTGACAAGATTCAAAGCATTCAAGAGATCTTGCTCACGTCTTTGTAAAGCCAAATTCAAATCATGAGTAATCCCTAAAACATCAACCATCAAATATAACATGAAAATAAAACGAAAATCATGTAACCCATTTATCAAAGTGCTTGCTTGTCCACGAACGTCACAAGAAGCATCTTCAACAATTGTTTCAAGGACTTTAATTATCGGACCATACAAACTCATTATACTCGTAAGAGTCTTGTAATGCGACCCCCAACGAGTATCACCGGCCCTCGAAAGAGATGATTGTTGATTCAAACCTCTACCGGTTTCCACCAAACCCTCCTCTATAATTTCGGCTAAATGTGCAAATTGTTTGTCTCGAAGCAACTCTTGTCTTTTGTTTGAACATCCAATTATATTCACAACTTGATTAACTAACCCGAAAAAAGCACTCACATCAATATTACGCTTCACAGCCGCAACTAGTGCCAATTGAAGTTGATGAGCAAAACAATGAACATAAAATGCAGAAGGATTCTCATTTTGAATTAAAGTTCTTAATCCATTTTCACAACCACTCATATTGCTTGCTCCATCATACCCTTGACCTCTAATCTTAGACATACTCAACTTATTCTTAGTCAAAATGTCTTCAATTGCATTTTTAAGTGAAATGGCATTTGTTTCTTTCACATGTTCTATCCCCAAAAGTCTTTCCACAACACCACCTTTGAAATCAACATAACGCACAACAAGCCCCATTTGTTCTTTCATAGAACAATCACCGGATTCATCGGCTAAAATAGTGAATACATCATCCCCAATCTCTCTACAAATTTTCGAAGTGGTTAAAAAAGCACATGCCCTTGCAAATTCCTTTTGAATGGTCGGGGAAGTCATCTTACGAGATCCACGTTGACCATGAACCTCTCTTAATTCACTTACATATTCAAGAAAATGACCTTGGTAAGAAGAATTTTTGCCCTCGTCATGGCCCCGAAATGCTTGCCCACCCCTCAAAAGTAATCTAGTAGCTCTAAGTGATGTCTTCAAGTTCATTACATACTCATTCTCTTCTTGTTCCGTTTGTCTATTCATACATGTTCTAATACTTTGCTTAGAGTTCATGAGAGTGATACATTTTGCTTTACTTGCTAGATGAAAATCACTTTTAGCATGTCTTTCAAGTGCCTCTCCAATTTTAGACCAACTCCTAAAACCATCCTCTTTACCAACAAAAGCTTCACCACCATATTTACTCACATCTTTAAACAAATAGCATGGCAAACAAAACAAGGCATCCTTCGATTCACTATATTCCAACCATTCCTTATATTGACTAAAATACTCATGACGAAATTTTCGCTTTTTACCTGAGATAAGAGTGGTTGGATATTCTGATAAAATTGGTTGTTCCGGGCCTATGACGATGTACGTTCTTCTAACTCTTTCAACATCATCCGGATGAAAAACCGTGATTGCCTCTCTTTTTCCCGGATCACTTTGTAGTATCACATCCTCGCCTCGTAATCGTATTGTATGTTGAGATTTAATTGAAGCAGTAGTAGGTTGTGGTCCTTGTGTATCTTCAACAACTACCTCTTCTTGAGCAATTGGAACACTAGTGCTTGCTTTATTTTTCGGAGTCGGCGTAAAGAACCGATCCAACCTAATTAACAGAACAAACCCAACAGAAATTATGAAATGCTCATCAACTCCACAAACCGAATTATCAGAACAAACACAACAGAAATTATGAAAAACAAAACATTAATACATAGTACTCTCTCCGTCCCAAAATGATTATCCAAAAAAAAAAACTGATTTTTCCTTGAATCAAAATAAATGTGTGATGATAATTTACTTAATATTTCAAAAAATAAAAATAAATCAAATAAATCAAGGAGCATTCAAGAATTTCTCGTGACAGAGCAGGGGCGGACAGAGAGATTCCGCCGCCGCAGCAAGGGACCTTCACGAATCACTTCAGTTTGCTTGCTCAATATCTTTTGAAAGCTACTGTAAGCAATTCTAAATACATATCACATATGACCTTTTTCCAGAAAATACTAGATTAAATTTCTAAGATTTACCTTTGATTCGAGAAATACTTCTTGATTTTGTGAGGGGGTTGCGGAGGGGGGTTTGGTTCGCCCATTCTATGGCCGGAGAGGAGAGGTCGGCGGCGGGGAGGGAAGAGGGATTAGGGAGGCGGCGGTGGAGGGAGGAGGGATTATGCACGCAGGAACTCTGAAGAAGGAGAGTAGGAGACGACGTAAGTTTTTCTGAATTCTGATCGTCCATATTCTTCTATTAATCCTTTTTTTTTTTTTCCTTCTTAAGCAAAACGACGTCGTTTTGTAAAAAAAAAAAAAAATTTTTTTTTTGGTGGTGCCTGTGCACCATAAGGCACTTCTTCACGTCCGCCCCTGGCGATAAATGTGAGCCATCAATGAATTTGTATAGATCAAGACCGAGAAGAGTAGCTTCGATCTGAGTTTTCCAGGCGATGTAGTTGGTGGATGTGAGTTTGAGGATATGAGAGAGAGAGACTACGATAAGAGGGACATTTGGTTCAGCGGAATTAGGAAGAACTTGGAAGTCGGCGGCAGCAGCCATTGAAGAAGAAAGGTAGGACACGGTTTAGAAAAAGAAGATTGATCTTGGCTCTGATACCATATGAGAGATATGCAAATGATGATATTATTTCATTATTCAACTGAGTATTTATATACAAAAGTATAGACAATAATGCATTGATCTAAGCAAGGTTATGAACAGAAGTGGAAGTGCATCAGTTGCGTGTATCTATCTGGTGACTCTTGGTGTGAGGCGGCCGCATGGAGCTGAGGGAGGCGTCCGCATGAGAGGCCGTAACATCAGTGGTGGATTGGACAGGATGAGGCGGGCGCATGGTATTATGTGAGACGTGCGCCTCATACTGTGTAGTATCTCTATCAGAGTACACTTGTCCAAATTGCTACATAGAAGAGGTTGAAAGAGGTGAGCGCAAACCATTACCACAGAGTGCAGTTCTTGGGGCTAAAGATTTGCCTCTAACAATTCTTAGCGATCACATTGAGCCACGATTGTTCAAGCGACTGAAGTAGGAAAGACTGGATTGAGCAAGGGCCCATTGGAAAAGTTATGATGAGGTATATTATCTACAGGTGTATATTCTGATACAATTTTGTATCATACAAAGATTTTACAAGTATTGACTATTTGATTGACTTATTAGATATTGTTTATTTTCCAGCTATTGATGCTCCTCGCGGGTTTATATTCAGTGGATGATCTTTTGAGATACATTTATTGCTAGGTACAAACGCCATGATCCAGTTAGGAATGACCCTTTAATTGATTCTCTCACGAAGGTATTATTAATTGTTTCACTTTCAAATGTTTGCTTGCATTTGTACTGCCCATCTCCATTTATTGCTAGGTACAAATGCCATGATCCAGTTAGGAATTGACTTATTTGTTATTGCTCTTTTACAGTATATTGGGTATGGAACTGAAGGACGTATACTGTTTCTACAGACCTACTTGGATAGCTTAACTGTATATGGGAAAGACCTGAAGAATATGCAGTTGGAGCCAGTAGTCATTTCAGTTTTTAAATACATGTTGGAAAAAACTAATTTCAGTAGTGTGTTCTGTGAGTCCCTAAAAAATACAGCAGTCAGTGAAGATTTTTTGGAGAACCTCTCCACTGCGCTACAATTATCAGCGTCTGAGAAGATTGGCTTTGGTCTTGCTTTATCAGATTCAGAAAATCTTGACATCAGAATGTGAGGTGAGTTTCCCTAACGCTCCTTGTAAGCACTGCGTGCTTAATGTGAATGTCATTGCTTATTCATATCCCTTTATTTCTCCTCCATGGTGTTAGTTTCTGTGGTTATTGTTGAAGTTCTATATCATTGCTTGCAGGTAAGAACTTTTGTGTGGCTAAGATTGGGGAACTATGTGCCAATTCTAGCTCTGTGGATTCTACTGAGATAGTACAAGGCGTACATATGTTTCTTAACGGATCCGAAGGTCTCTCAATGCATGCCGATTCATTTATGCAGATGGTACTTCTAGTTCAGTTGAAGGAGGATTCCGAATTTATTTTAGCAATGATGAAGGGTACTAACATCTTATGTACTATGGTTTATTTTCCTAATTTCATCTCACACTGCGAATCTAAACCATGGGAAAACTTTTTACATAGAAGGCAGACCTTCCTCAGTTATTCCTGTCTTTCACTGTACCTAATTAATTTTAATCACTTTGAATCCCATTGCCAGCATGAATCCTGAATAATAATCTTCGTATAAAATTGCTCTCCTGTTTTTGAGTCAATTGACTTTCTTTATATCTGAAAATCATGTGGGGAGATGCTGAACCAGGGCACAAAGTGGGTTTCTCATGTGGGTTGCACTAGAAATTAGGTGTATGTGTTATACCGGACCAGGAAAGATGAACTAGAAAACCTAAACGTAAATAAAGAATACATATTAAGTATGAGCTTGGAGGCTTTGTTGTTTTCAATATACTGAACTTGTGGAATTCGTCTTTTGTTTAGAGCAACTTGTGATTGTTTTGGCGTCCTTAGTATCTTTCTATGCCTGATTGACTGCTAGTTCTTGTGATTTTACCAGTTCATTTTGGTTCCAAGTTCTAACCAATGTGTTTATCTCGGTAGGATTGGGAGCAGCCTGGCCTGTGCTTCTCAGTGGCCAAGCTCAGTGGACCGTGGGTCTTGTCGCGACATTGATATCTATTAGCAGCATAATTGCAGCAGATACATTCGCCTTTGTTGGAGGCAAGGTAAGTCTCTTCTTCTGGCATTAATTGTTGGACCATCTCTTTTTGTGCCAAAAAGAATGCTTTTTTCCTTTTTCTTCTCAAGAGTAGCCAATGGTCCAACTGTGTGTCATAGTAGCAATCTGAACATAATGCCATTTGATGAAGAGAAGGTTGTAACCAATTCCTGATTGGAGCACCAAACATAAATGAATGCATAAAGAGACGAATTTTATTCATGCTGATCTCTTTTTGTCACTCGTGAATGTTTGTACTTGACAAAATTAATCCCAGGCCACATGTATGCTTCAATTATGGATCCTGAATCGTGTTACTTTTGTGCTTAAAGGTTCCTCAGTATGGCACCTATTGTACCCTGATTCAACTCAATTAACAGGAACAATAAAGCATCTTGACACTTAATTATAATGGAGTGAGTTGTATTTCTTATTCTGTGAACCCAGTTAAAGGAAACTCCGTTTATGAAATTATTTTTATTAACAGTTTTTGCGATTTACTATACCCTTTAAATTGCCATTATGTAACTTAGTTATCCTTTAAAGGGGCAATTAAGGAAAATTTGCTACTCTATCTAATGAAGAGTTATAGTTGATTTTTTTTTATAATTATTATTAATATAATTTTTCCTTCTGTAATTAGTAAGGTGGATGGTAAATAGTCAGGGACTTGAAGCAATGGTATATGTTACTTTCTGTCACTAACCTTATCTTAAGCTCCCTAGTATACTTGCTGGGATTTCATTGTTGTTGAAATGAAATGAGTTTTTATATGGGCGTCTGCTATATATTTAACAGTTGCTATAAAGAGTCTATTGATGCTTAAAAGGGTCTTATCATTGCCATTATTAGCTAACAAGAAATTTTTGCATATTTTTCTTATAGGAAACTTATGCAAACAAATTACGTGAGGCAAATGGATTGGAGTCTGCAGATCCTGTGAATGGAGTCGATGATCCTGGCTTGAAAATATATGAAGAGGCTGTCGGGGGTGTAAAAAAAGGTAGGCTACCTGGAAGGCCCAATGAGAAGTGGAGCAAAAAGTTTGGTTCTGAAGGTGCATCTAATACTCGTAATGATAGTTCTCCTACAAATCATGGTGATGATGAGATAGGTGATGATTATTATGAGACACCTGATGAGATGGGTACTGATGATAATGAGACAAGTGATGATGAGATGGGGGAAAATGAGATGGGTGAGCATTAGGATTATATTACTTGATCTTTCTTTTGATTTGTGCTCTAGAGGGAGTATATACCCTTTAGACTACTGATTTTTGAACATAATATGGTAGCTAGAATGGTTCTTGAACGAGTTTAGTAAGACATGAATAGTTTGTTAAATGTAATGGTGGATATTATTTTGAGACAATATATTTAGTTTTAAACGATTTAAAGTTTGTTTTCGATTAAGTTTTGGAAAAATTTGTGGATTTATCAATATTAATTCATAATATTATGTAGTAATAATTATATTATTGTAATGAAACATCTAAGCAAAGGTGATTGCATTTTCAGTCGCCTTCTCTAAGCAAAGGTGATTGCATTTTCAGTCGCCTTTTCTAAGCAAATGTGATTGCTTTTCCGGTCGCCTTCTCTAAGCAAAGGTGATTGCATTTCCAGTCGCCTTACACAAGCTAACGAGATTGCATGCCCAGTCGCTTTATACTAGCTAACGTGATTGCATATGTGATTTAATTAATTAAATAAATAAAATTAAAAAACCCTTTACGTGACGGCAAAAAGCAGTCATGGAAAATAAGTCTCTAAGGCGACTGCTTATCCCGTCGCTTTAAGCTATTGCGACAAGGGTTTACGCGACTGCCATGGCGATTGATTTCCCAGTCGCGTTACCTTTTCGTGACTGCTTTTCGTACATATGTGACGGCTTTTAGCAGTCACAAAAAGCCTTTTTTCTTGTAGTTATAATACTTGAGAATTAGTGGATCTCCCTCCAGGTTGCAAACCATTAGGTTGCAAATGGATTCTTAAAAAAAAAGTATAAAGCCGATGGATCTATTGATAAGTATAAAGCTAGGCTAGTTGCCAAAGGGTTTAGACAGAAAGAGGGATATGATTTCTTCGATACATACTCTGCTGTCACAAGGATCACATCTATACGTATTCTCATAGCTATTGCAGCAGTGCATAATCTTGAGATACACCAAATGGATGTGAAGACAGCCTTCCTAAATGGAGAGCTAGATGAAGAAATTTACATGGAACAACCCGAAGGGTTCGTGGTTCCTGGTAAAGAACGAAAGGTGTGTAAACTTGTAAAGTCGTTATATGGACTAAAACAAGCACCAAAACAGTGGCATGAGAAATTCGATAGAACTATGTTATCAAATGGATTCAAGATTAATGAATGTGACAAATGTGTCTACATTAAAGGAACATCTGAATCATTTGTTATTGTTTGTCTTTACGTAGACGACATGTTAATAATGGGAAGTAGTCATGAATTGATCATGAATACCAAAGGCATGTTAAAGAAGAACTTTGATATGAAAGATATGGGATTAGCCGATGTCATATTAGGAATAAAGATTTCTAGAACATCAGAAGGAATAGTCCTGTCACAATCCCATTATCTGGAAAATCTACTTCGAAAATTCGATGTCATTAACAGCCCTCCGGCTAAGACTCCGATAGACTTGTCGCTACACTTAGCTAAAAACAGAGGGGAACCAGTTTCTCAGTTGGAGTATGCAATAATAATTGGCAGTCTGATGTACTTAACGAATTGTACATGTCCAGACATTGCATATTCAGTGAGCAAACTAAGCAGGTTCACGAGTAATCACAGTACAGATCATTTGAAAGCACTAATGAGGGTACTGGGATATTTAAAGTATACATTAAATCATGGGATACTTTATAATAAATATCCATCAGTATTAGAAGGATATTGTGATGCAAACTGGATATCGGACACAAAAGACTCAAAATCCACGAGTGGATATGTTTTCACAATAGGTGGAGGAGCAGTGTCTTGGAAATCCTCCAAACAAACGTGTATAGCCAGATCCACGATGGAATCTGAGTTTATAGCTTTAGATAAAGCTGGAGAAGAAGCAGAATGGCTTAAGAACTTCTTGGAGGATATTCCTTGTTGGAATAAACCTGTGCCTGCTGTACTATTATATTGTGATAGTCAATCAGCAATAGGAAGGGCACAGAGTAGTATGTATAATGGTAAGTCTAGACATATCCGTCGTAGACATAATACCATTAAATAGTTGATCAAGAATGGGGTTATCACAATTGACAATGTGAAGTCAAGTGATAACATAGCGGATCCGTTTACGAAAGGTATAAATAGAGATCAACTGTATAAACTGTTAAGGGGAATGGGCTTAAAACCCATAACAAAAGAACTCATAGTGGACACTCAACCTTGAAAATTGGAGATCCCATGCCCTTGGTTCAATGAGACAACCAAGCTATAAGTTCTAGTAGAATCACTTGGAAACAACAACTCGGTTGAATGACCTGGAGATGTTGAATACTCATTCCCAGAACATCCAAGTATAAGCACCTGCAGCAGTGGTGAGGATAAGTTGAGAAAACTTTTAATGATTCCTATACCTACGGGTGGAGTAGTGCAGGATACTCCTAATAGTGTGAATCACCTATATAAGCGAGAAGTAACTTGGCCGCTTCTAATATGAATGCTTATGAATGAGATACGGTCCAGGGCCGAAATGGACAAAACGTGAGAACAATAACTGTTAGAGCTATTATTATGTGAGTATTGTTGTCTTGGTATACATCATACAGTCACTTGTTCAAAGCGACTCGCTACCAAATGGCTAGTATATTCGATAATATTTCACTAGGGGAGATTCAAAGCCAAAAGCTATCTATCCCGATGTAATAATGGTTCGCCGGAAATTTTGGACGAAATTGCATACATGCACTGATTGTCATTCATGTGGGGGATTGTTGGAAATGGGTAACGAAAGTTAAGTTTGACTTGTCATTGACCTAAATTTCTAACGGAAGTTCGTTAACTTCCAACGGAGTTCGTTATTCGTTAACGAAGTAAGTTACAAAATGTATTCTATATTTGTTGTAGATAAGGAAATTCATTTATCGTCTCAAAACCATTTCCGGGTGAATGAGAAATTAATGACAAATGATTTGTAACTTAACAGGAGTTAAATAATGGGTCAAAATTTGATTTGGGTTGGTCCCAAAATTGGTTTGGACTTGTTGTGGCTAAAGGGCTGATGAGCAGGCTGAAGAAGTTCTGCACGGCCGTGTAGTGTCTAGGACATGGCCGTGCACCGTGCATTGCCTTGACACTCGACCGTGCAGAGACTTGGACTCGACCGTGCATATTGCCTTTGCACGGCCGTGCAGTTCCTTGGACACGGCTGTGCAAGTGCTGTTATACCCGAAAAGTTGTGACTTTTCAAGGGAAAAGCCACAAAACCCCTTAACTCTCCTTATATACTTCCCCTCCGAATTTCAATTCATACATACAGTAAATTGAGTCTTCTTACACATATTTGAGATAGATTAACTTAGCCTAATCATTTCATCTTGTTGCATTATTTCCTTCAAGTCCGAAAATTCCAAATAGTCAATTGTTCGTTAGATTTGTTAATTTGGAGTGCTCCTATTAACAAATAGAAGTCGTTTCATCTCACGAGAAGTTTGTTATCAAACCGTAAGCACCTTTGCGGGACAAATACTTCTTACGGAAATTGTGTTAAACACAAGACTCGACTTTTCTGGTTTGCTTTTCAATTCCCGTTATCTTTCTCATTTTCTTTGTTATTTCCTTAAGAAGTCTATCCAAAAATCCCAACAAGTACAGTACATGCTAAATGTGGACAAAATATTCCTAACTGCAATTCTTGCTCAACATGTTTTCTCATTTCCTCAATATTCGCTGAACATGGCTTTCTTCCCCAATTTTTTTACAGATTTCTAGATCTCTCCAGTATCCACTGATTTCCAAATTCAAACTCCGAGCCCATCAAGAATGTCGACTACTGAAAAATTATCAAAGAAAACCCGCCGCTTTCGTCTTTCTCCTACGGACTGTTGTTCCCTTTTCCCTTCTCTCATTCACGCTTGCCACCACTGCCAAATTCCCATGTATTCTTCTTCTACTTCGGAAATCCCGCCGCTGCCATTTTCCGAAACAGGCAACCAGCATGTATTACGTTCTTTCCTCTGCACATTCAAAACGGGGATATATATCATAACACTCAGATGTTTTTTTTCTTCAGAAACCACAAAATTGACCAAAACATTCAAATTAATGTAGCTTTCATTTTTTTAATTTCAGCTCTTAATTTCCCTTTTCAGTTTTAGCTTTTAAGTTTTGGATACAAATTTTGATGTAAATAACTGTGAATTCTATTTCACAATTATTTAAATAACTGTGAAATATAATTGATTTATGTTATTACTGTGTTGGTTTATGTTATAAACAGAGAATTCTATTTCACATTAATGTTATATAGATTTTCACAGTTGTTCATCCATATGCATTATTTGTGAAATAACTGTAATGTGTATTTCACAATTATTTTGCTTAAACAACTGATAAATTTCTAAACTGTAATGTGTATTTCACAGTTATTTTGCTCAAACAACTGATAAATTTTTGAACTGTGATGTGTATTTCACAGTTATTTTGGTTAGAGTTTGGTGAACAACTAATATTTCTTATTAAACTTGGACACAAGTTTTGGTGAAAATAACTGTGAATTCTATTTCATAATTATTCAAATAACTGTGAATAGAATTTGTTTATGTTATAACTATGTTTATTTATGTTCTAAACTGAGAATTCTATTTCACAATAATATTTCATAGGTTTTCACATTTGTTTATGATTAAAGTTGGTTTATGTAATAACTGTGTTGTAGATTTTTCAGTTATTTATATTATTCTTTTAGAACAACTGTAGGACAAATTTCACATTTGTTGGTGTTTTTATTAACTGGGAAAAAAAAAAGAATAGAGAGAAAGAGGGAGGGAGAATGCATAGGGAGTGCGAAGCAACAGATCAGAATATTCACCCATCAATCGAATAAGACGCTGGTACGTGCGGAAATTGCAGTTAGTAGTATTTTTGTCCACATTTTATTAGAGATTTATTTGCGAGTTTTAAAAATGTCTTTATTTATTGGTCGATTTCATTTGTTCCATGGGTTTTTTGGTTAAAGCCCCTAAAATAAACATTTGTTTATCAAATCTTTCAAATTCTTTTTCTCCAAATCCCTTTGAAATGTAACATTTAATAGGTTCTAACCCTATGGACCTTCCCCCTCTCCCCCTCACCCCCCCACACACCATTTGCTCTATATAAGTTAGTTAGTACACTTCTCTCATTTCCTACACTAGTTACTCTCTCTCTCTCTCTCTCTCTCTCTCTCTCTCTCTCTCTCTCTCTCTCTCTCTCTCTCTGTACTAGCTCTAAGATATTAGGAATATAATATCATTATATTATATTCAAAGTATATATTGTTATATATTAGATTAGGAAACACAATCCTTGTATTAGATTAGAAAACACAATCTTTGTATTAGATTAGAAACCTTCTCCTTCTAGGAATTAGAAACCTTCTCCTTCTAGGAGATTAATCATTGTAATCCTATAAATATGTATCTCTAGCATCATAATCAATTGAGTCATTCAATTCAATTCTTCTCTTCCATGTTTGATTGACTTCGTCTCTCTCTCCCTTTATTCCAATATGGTATCAGAGCATTAAGATCCATAGAAGAACTTCTCCGCCACCTTGCTTCCGCCACCAACTACCAAAATCCCCACCACCCTCCCTTCAACCCTTATTCACCATAACCCAATCGGCTTAAGCCACCCTCATGACCGAAACCCTAAGTCGCCCACACCCTCACCACCTTAGCTTCCGCCTAAAACCTCACTCTCCATCCAAATTCAACCGAAACTCCCACACCCAATATTGCCACCACCGTCACCCACCTCAACCCCGCCAACCATCATCAAAACCTTGAAGCCGAAAATTGACCCAACCACCAACAAAGCAACCCATTACTCTCTCTCTCTCTCATTGTCCCACTCAAGACATTCAATATTATCTCATACAGTATCACTGCTATACCCTTGCCTTATTTGCCAAATCTGACCTGCTTCTTCCAACCTCTGTCGTGGCAAATCACTCTTCAGATATTCTTTCTCAAAACCCTTTTGACCGAACCCCAATATTTTTTTGTTCTTCAATCCCCTCGACTCAATTTTTTCCCCTTCAAAAAAAAATTTCTTCCACTTAAATTTTTCTCTTATCTCAATGTAACGTTGAGTTTATTTCTCTCCGTCGTACGTAAGCCCGAACCTTTTCTCGGCCGTCATACGTAAGCCTGAACCTTTTCTCGGCCGTCATACATAAGCCCGAATCTTTTCTCGGCCGTCAAACGTAAGCCCGAATCCTTTCTCGGCCGTCATACGTAAGCCCGAACCTTTTCTCGGCCGTCAAACGTAAGCCCGAATCTTTTCTCGACCGTCATATGTAAGCCCAAATCTTTGCTCGGCCGTCATACGTTAGCCCAAACCTTTTCTCGGCCGTTATATGTAAGCCCGAATCCTTTCTCGGCCGTCATACGTAAGCACGAACCTTTTATCGGCCGTCATACGTAAGCCCGAGTCTTTTCTCGGCCGTCATATGTAAGCCTGAATCTTTTCTCGGCCGTTATACGTAAGCCCGAACCTTTTCTCGGCCGTCATACGTAAGCCCGGATCTTCTCTCGACCGTCATATGTAAGCCCGAATCTTTTCTCAGCCATCATACGTAAGCCCGAACCTATCACCACAACCCCACCGTCTCCGACGTAGTCATGCACCAACACCTCGGATGCGAGGAACCACATCACATAAAAAACAACGTACATGTTCGGGAACACATTCATCTTCAACTGCGTCATCAAACCCGGTTCATCTCATCACTCTCCAAGATTTGACTTATTCAAAGAACGTCCTTCTTGCGGGGGCATATTAGGAATATAATATCATATCATTATATTATATTATATTCAAAGTATATATTGTTATATATTAGATTAGGAAACACAATCCTTGTATTAGATTAGAAAACACAATCTTTGTATTAGATTAGAAACCTTCTCCTTCTAGGAATTAGAAACCTTCTCCTTCTAGGAGATTAATCATTGTAATCCTATAAATATGTATCTCTAGCATCATAATCAATTGAGTCATTCAATTCAATTCTTCTCTTCCATGTTTGATTGACTTCGTCTCTCTCTCCCTTTATTCCAATATAAGAAAGGTCGTTTCTGGTATTGGGCCGGGGAGCATAAATGGGGAGGATGCCATGCTGTGAGAAGGTGGGGTTGAAGAAAGGTTCATGGACCCCTGAAGAAGACCATAATCTTGTGTCTTACGTTAAACAACACGGCCCCGTAGGTTGGCGAACCTTGCCTTCCAAAGCTGGTAATTAAAAACCTATACAACTCAAGAGTTTAGTTTCTCCGTCTAGTGTAGTGCATTTGATCAGTTGCCGACTCAACAATATATGTGTTTGTGAGGTTGGTAGGTCCACTTATACAAAATATCAAACCCTACTAGTCCATCTGATTAGTTTCCGACTCAAAAGTATATGTGACTGTAAGGTTGGTAGGATCTACCGAATAACAAACCCTACTAAGTTCACAATGATGGACTTTGAAAAGTATATGTTACAAAGATGTGGGAAGGGCTGTCGGCTCCGGTGGATTAATTATCTTAGGCCTGATATCAAGAGAGGGAAGTTAAATGTTGAGGAAGAACAAACCATTATTCAACTCCATGCTCTTCTTGGAAACAAGTAAAGTTTAATTCCACATTTTGATTTTTTATTAACAATCAAAACCTTAGTGCATCGAGGTCTCATTATTTTAAATTTTCATATAAAATTGTGGCTATATTTCTTTCACCCTATTTATAATCATCTTATTTATTGCTAATTTTTTGTTAAACATCAATAGATGGTCAATGATTGCAAATCACTTGCCCAAAAGGACTGATAATGAGATCAAGAATTACTAGAACACACACCTCAGGAAGAGATTGAAAAAAATGGGGATTGATCAGGTTAACCATAAGCGGAGTATTGATGCCTTTGGCATCAACCCTAGCAAGAATGTCGCCAACCTAAGCCACATGGCTCAGTGGGAGAATGCTCGGCTAGAAGCCGAAGGTAGGCTCAAGCGCGAAGCCAATAAGCTTGTTTTCAGTCCTAACCAGCTTGTACAAACAAAAAATTCAGCCCGGCTCGTTGACAAGCGTACACTTCCATGGTTCATAACACCCCAACCACGTTATCTTGATGTTCTAAAAGCATGGCAAGGAATTGTGTCATCTAATGTCTCTAATCGGATTATTCTCGAATCCTCTACATCCACTCTCAACTTTCCAAACAATGCACCGACAATCCCTAACGTTGGATTCGTTGATGATCAATCCATGTCATTGGTTAACAATCTCACGGGCATGCGTGATGAGGGTGTGATGATCAAAGAGATGGAGAACTCAATCGACCTTCATGAGATGGTGTATCCTAATAGCGCATTTCCTATTATGAAGGAGGATTTTACAGAAATTATTAAAGTCGCGAAAACCCATAATAATGTCACTAAGAACAACAGCGACGGTCTTGAAGTTAACTGGAACAATGTACTTGATAATTTGGCCAACTCTTCGCCGCTAGGTTCAGTGTGTTTTCTTAATTAGGTACTAGTCATGAAGTTAACTGGAACAATATGTAATTCTAGAATATCACATTTCAATTCTTGTTATTGATCTTTCATTTTCTTAACTATATATATATATATATATATATATATATATATATATATATATATATATATATATATATATATATATATATATATATATATACATATATATATATATAGGGTCTTATTATAATGAGAACTAAATTTTGTGAGAACCATAAGAACCATTCTCAGCCTTTGGATTAAAGTAAAATCAATGCTTCAGATTAAATGTAGGTTTTGGGCAACCGGTGGCATTTTTGAAATTATTGAAAAACAGAAAGGGCAAAATAGTAAAATCTTTTTACGAACATATAAATATCATCCTTCTCAACCGTTGCACACACAAACACCACAAAACACACACTCAATTTCTTCCTTCTCCCGTATACGACGACGTGAAAACCCTAGATTTCTCCGCCGAAATTTCCTTCTACGACGACGGTTAACAAGATTATTTCTCTCTCCGCCTACACAATCTCTCAATTTCCGGCGAAAACCAATCAATTTCCGACCACCATTTCTAGAAATATCATCTTCAATGGCATCCTCAAACAATGAAAACAAAATTGACGGAGCTCAATGTACAAGGTTAGTGTACTTCCTTATATTATCTTCTTCAATGCCCATTTCTTTGTGCTTCTCAAAGTGCTTGTAATTGGTAGAAGTAGTTCCAAAATATTAATAAGACATGTGTTTTCTCAAAGTACATAGCCCCTCTGCTCTCTAGCACATTAACAAGAAAAGCTTCCTTCGTCACTAGATAACCTAGCTAGTGTACCCAATAGAATAATGCACACCAGGTATTTTTGAATTGTGCACACTAGCTATTGTAACAGCTAGTGTACACTAAGAAAACTAGCTATTGTACACTAGATAACTAGCTAGTGTACACTAAGTTACAACAGCTAGTGTACACAAGGGCTTGGCCCAATATTTTGTCCTGCTGCCTAAGGCATTTGGCCAATGCTGATACACATAGCTAGTGAACACTAAGTTACAATAGCTAGTGTACACTGAGTTACAAATAGATAAAGAAGCGTCCATCGTCCTTCAGAGCATATTGCTTTGAACCATTTATAGCATCAGAAACCAAGTAAACATAAGAAAAGCCCATGGCCGATGACTTGGCGTAGCCAAGGCACAATACCTTGGCATAACATAGGCACGATGCCTTGGTGTAGCCTTGGCACTAGCTAATGTACACTAAGTTACAATTGCAACATATCTAGTGTACACTAAGTTACACTAACTAGTTTACATTAACCAAGTCTTTGGGGTGAGATTAAGGAAGTTAAGCTGAGTTGTAAATGATAGTTCGCACACTGTTCCCTGTCTATTCTTTTTCTTTAACAAGAACAAAAATGGACATTTATAATTGAAATACTCTCTCCGTCCCTAAAAGTTTGTCCCATTTAACTTTTTTGTTGAACTTTGACCACAAATTTATGAGAGATTAATCATGTTCATGAAATTCTAAAAGTTGTTGTTGATAATATTATTAATGGTGAATCAATAGGAATTTTTAGAATTTCATGAACATAATTAAATTGTCATATATTTGTACCTAATTTGTGTGAATGACTATTTTGTTTCCTTTTGATCTTATGCATAGCTAGTGTTCACTAAGACAACACAGCTAGTGTTCACTAAGACAAGTAGCTAGTTTACATAATTTGGTTCTCATTTTATTTTCAACTCTTTTGTGTTTTATATTAACTTTCATCAGAAACACAAGCAGAAGAAATAGGAACAACAAAAGAAAGAGTGTTGAATCAGTGGTAAATTTAGAAAGATCATTCGTTCCAGCAGCAACACCGATAAAAATAGGTAACTCCTTTGGTTGAATTGCATAAATTGGCTGCCACCCTAATGTATGTTTTATAGTAGCTCTAAACACTAGCTATTTAGCTAGTGTAGCTAGTGTACCTGTTGTTATAATGACTCCTACTAACTCTTATTTGTGTTTAATCAGGAGAATGTTTGATAGAATCAATGCCAGAAGATGCTACGTTAAGACAACTGAAGAAGAAAATTCACTCAACCATCAAAAATCTGGAAGCTTCAAAGAAGAAAGCTGGTGTCAAACGAAAGAAAAGTGACCATAGTGCAAAAAATCTCCAACCTGAGGTATTAACCATAGAGTACATTTACACTCATTATTTTTTATATCCACTTTATCTAATGTACTCAGCATGGTGAACACAAGGTATTGGCCAAGGCCTTGTCCTGCTGCCTAAGCCATTTGGCTAGTGTGCACTAGCTACTTTATCTAATGTACACAGTTATTATTTAATGACTGTTAGATGTTGATTTCTATTGTACCCCTTTATTTAATGAAATGTTTAATGAATTAGTAACTTAGTGTACACTAGCTACTTTATCTAATGTACACTAGCTATTTTATTTAATGTACACAGTTATTATTTTATCTAATCTACCCCTTTATTTAATGAAATGTTTAATGAATTAGTAACTTAGTGTACACTAGCTACTATATCTAATGTACAATAGCAAATTTATAAAATAAAATAGGACAGATTAACTTGGGTACACTAGCTACTTTGTCTAATGTACTCAGCATGGTGAACACAAGGTATTGGCCAAGGCCTTGTCTAAGCCATTTGGCTATGCACTAGCTACTTATCTAATGTACACGTTTATTATTTAATGCTAGATGTTGATTTCTACCGTACCTTTATTTAATGAAATGTTTAATGAATTAGTAACTTAGTGTACACTAGCTACTTTATCTAATGTACACTAGTATTTTATTTAATGTTGTTATTATTTTATCTAATGTACCCCTTTATTTAATGAAATGTTTAATGAATTAGTAACTTAGTGTACACTAGCTACTATATCTAATACAATAGCAAATTTATAAAATAAAATAGGACAAATTAACTTGTACACTAGCTACTTTGTCTAATGTACTCAAAGATGGTGAACACAAGGTATCGCCAAGGCCTTGTCCGCCTTAATGGGCCATTTGGCTAGTGTACACTAGCTACTTTATCTAATGTACAATCGTTATTATTTAATGAATTAGATGTTGATTTCGATTGTACCCCTTTATTTAATGAAATGTTTAATGAATTAGTAACTTAGTGTACACTAGCTACTTTATCTAATGTACACTAGCTATTTTATTTAATGTACACAGTTATTATTTTATCTAATCTACCCCTTTATTTAATGAAATGTTTAATGAATTAGTAACTTAGTGTACACTAGCTACTATATCTAATGTACAATAGCAAATTTATAAAATAAAATAGGACAGATTAACTTGGGTACACTAGCTACTTTGTCTAATGTACTCAGCATGGTGAACACAAGGTATTGGCCAAGGCCTTGTCCTGCTGCCTAAGCCATTTGGCTAGTGTGCACTAGCTACTTTATCTAATGTACACAGTTATTATTTAATGACTGTTAGATGTTGATTTCTACTGTACCCCTTTATTTAATGAAATGTTTAATGAATTAGTAACTTAGTGTACACTAGCTACTTTATCTAATGTACACTAGCTATTTTATTTAATGTACACAGTTATTATTTTATCTAATGTACCCCTTTATTTAATGAAATGTTTAATGAATTAGTAACTTAGTGTACACTAGCTACTATATCTAATGTACAATAGCAAATTTATAAAATAAAATAGGACAAATTAACTTGGGTACACTAGCTACTTTGTCTAATGTACTCAGCATGGTGAACACAAGGTATTGGCCAAGGCCTTGTCCTGCTGCCTAAGCCATTTGGCTAGTGTACACTAGCTACTTTATCTAATGTACACTGTTATTATTTAATGACATGTTAGATGTTGATTTCTATTGTACCCCTTTATTTAATGAAATGTTTAATGAATTAGTAACTTAGTGTACACTAGCTACTATATCTAATGTACTCTCTTCAAAAAGTATTCACTTAATTGTTTTTTATATGCAGGCATCTCCCAAGAAACGTAGCAAGAAACAGCTTTTCACAAAGATTCTCCAGAAACATCGCAGAGGAAATCAAGGGCAACCCATTCCCAATATGACTATAAAAAGTCAAAAATTAGAGGCAGCCCGAGAAGGCTCTTTGAAGCACTGTCCAAGTTAAATTCAGCTCAAATAGATTGGTTAAAGCTTAACGCATTTGAAGAGCTTTCTCATTTCAAGTTTACCAATCTAGCACACAGGATAGGATACTATGTTATCAACAACTACAATGCAAATGATAACATAGTATCATTAGAAAATGGAGATGAGCTCCCTGTGACTGAAGAAGAGGTGCAGCGGATACTGGGTTTGCCAAGGGGTGATAGGGAAATCGTTATTCCCACTAAAATGAAGAAGAAAGGAAATGATGAAATTCAGCCCCACAATAGGGAGAAGAATTGGAGATCCCAGTTTGACAACGATAAAGAAGTTGAATTTCCATGGAAAGTCAGCCCCACAATCATCACGCAAAAAATCATCAACAAAGACGAGAGGTGGATGATTTTTTCACGATGAATTTCGTCATCCTCATGACGAATGTTTTAATAGCTCCTCAAACGACAAGCTTTGTGAGGCAGGATTTGTTGAGGTCAAATATCAATTTTAATGAGTGTGCACAATATAATTGGTGTGCATATCTCATTAAAGAACTGAAGAGGGCAAGGTCAGAGTGGAAAGAAGATGCCTTCTTCACTGGATCGTTGGCATTTTTAGTAGTATGTTCACAATCCATTTGATACTAAATCTAGAGAACAATATAAATGCTTCTATTGATTTTAACATATGTGCATTGTTTGCTTTACAGTTCCTTTACCTTGATCGTGTGGAACAAGTGGGGTCCGTAGCTGTTCTCAAATGTTCCCCTGCTTTTAAAGCTTGGACAACAGAAACGATGGAGGAAAGGGAATTATTTGAAATGGAGAACAACTTGATTGGGATGGGTACAACACGTTTAATTGCCATCCAAGAAGAAGAAGAAGAAGAAGAAGAAGAAGAAGAAGAAGAAGAAGAAGAAGAAAAAGAAGAAGAAAAAGAAGGAGAAGAAGAACAACAACAACAGCATCATAGCGGACAAGCTGAACAATACCAACAAGAAGAAGAGGTAAAACTTAGAATTAATTGTCCTCCCTAAACCATCTGGCTAATGTACGTTATATGTGTGCCTAATTATTATTAGAAATAACTTATTAGGTACATTAGCTAAACAACAACTAGTGTACACAAGGGCTTGTCCTACTGCCTAAGCCATTTGGATAGTGAACACTAGATAACTAGCTAGTGTACACCAGATAACTAGCTAGTGTACACTAGCCAAGGCTGATACACATAGCTAGTGTACACTCTTTATGTGTACACAAAAGTTACACTAGCAAAATAGCTATTGTACACTAAGATAACTAGCTATTGTACACTAAGATAACTAGCTAGTGTACACTAGAAAAAAATGCCTTTTTGAATAGGACGAAGGAAGATATGTGTGCCTAATTATTATTAGAAATAACTTATTAGGTACATTAGCTAAACAACAACTAGTGTACACAAGGGCTTGTCCTACTGCCTAAGCCATTTGGATAGTGAACACTAGATAACTAGCTAGTGTACACCAGATAACTAGCTGGTGTACACTAGCCAAGGCTGATACACATAGCTAGTATACACTCTTTATGTGTACACAAAGTTACACTAGCAAAATAGCTATTGTACACTAAGATAACTAGCTATTGTACACTAAGATAACTAGCTAGTGTACACTTGACAAAAATGCCTTTTTGAATAGGACGAAGGAAGTAGTCAACAATAAATAAATGATTTATCTGAAAACCCAATGTCCTAGTTTTCAGATCAATCATAAATGAATTCAAACATAACCTTCCAAAAAAAACATTAAATGTGATATTGGTAAGTGCATTAAATTCATTGAATTCAACTTTTTTGACTGAATTGAATTCAACTTTTTTGACTGCATTAAATGCATTGAATTCATAGTACTCATCCTATATAAATACCATACACCACTCCTACCATTAAATGCATTGAATTCATAGTAATCATCCTATATTAAATGCATTGAATTCATAGTACTCATCCTATATAAATACCATACACCACTCCTACCATCACAACAAAAAAAAAATCAAATTTCTCAAAATGAATAACAACAACAACAACCAAGCTCAGCAGGACGAAAGTTCTGATTCTGATATAGGGTTTCAGCCTGAAGAGGTTGAATATGTAGATGATATTGTGGATGTTCCGCCTAGGGTTCCGCCTAGGGTTAGAAGAGAATGGACCCTGGAGCAAAAAGTTGCTAGTCACAAGCGATCAATCCAAAATGGGCGTTTTCCCCTCTATAATGGGGAAAATAAATTGCAATGCCCATTCTGCCCCCAGAGGAGCTTTCTAACAAGAATATTGACTTGGGACCAACTCTTTGCGCATGCTATTCATCGTGGATATATTTCTTCGTATGGATAAATATCCAAGGAACAACACATGGCACTAGAGCAGCATATGACAGAAGTCAATGATGGGAATTAGGGGACTCTGAACTATGAAATAAGTTAATGATGGGAATTAGGAACCTGTTGTTGTTGTTGTTGTTTTTTTTTTTTTTTAATTGTATTTATAATAATTTACTTAGTTTGTTTCCTTTCTTAAATTTTATATTTCCTATTTGTTTTGATAAAAATATTTAGTGTAACTGGCTAGCTTACTTAGTCAATGTTGATACACTGGCTAGTTATTGTAACTTAGTGAACACTAGCTGTGTTGTCTTAGAGAACACTAGCTGCCTAAGGCATTTGGCTAGTGTACACTAGATAACTATCGAGTGTACACCAAGTTAAACTAGCTAGTTTACATTAGCCAATGCTGATACACATAGCTAGTGTACACTAGCTAGTTATTGTAACTTAGTGAACACTAGCTGTGTTGTACACTAAGTTAAACTAGCTAGTTTACATTAGCCAATGCTGGTACACATAGCTAGTGTACACTAGCTAGTTATTGTAACTTAGCTAGTTATTGTAACTTAGTTTACATTAGCCAATGCTGATACACATAGCTAGTGTTCACAGTTAGTGAACACTAGCTGCGAACACTATCGAGTGTACACTAAGTTAAACTAGCTAGTTATTGTAACTTAGTGAACACTAGCTGTGTTGTCTTAGAGAACACTAGCTGCCTAAGGCATTTGGCTAGTGTACACTAGATAACTATCGAGTGTACACTAAGTTAAACTAGCTAGTTTACATTAGCCAATGCTGATACACATAGCTAGTGTACACTAGCTAGTTATTGTAACTTAGTGAACACTAGCTGTGTTGTACACTAAGTTAAACTAGCTAGTTTACATTAGCCAATGCTGGTACACATAGCTAGTGTACACTAGCTAGTTATTGTAACTTAGTTTACATTAGCCAATGCTGATACACATAGCTAGTGTTCATAGTTAGTGAACACTAGCTGCAAACACTATCGAGTGTACACTAAGTTAAACTAGCTAGTTTGCATTAGCCAATGCTGATACACATAGCTAGTGTACACTAGCTAGTTATTGTAACTTAGTGATACACATAGCTAATTAGTGAACACTAAGTTATTTAGTGTACCCAATGTCAAATGCAATTCTGTTAAATGTTTCAGGACAATGATCCAATGTTAAAACTTCTGGCTACGGCTGAGGATCTGAAAGGGGCACTGGCACGCTATGCCCAAGCATACAATACATGTTTTGCAATTGATTCAGAAAGGCAGTGTGTGGAGCAACTGAACAATGAAATAAATCAGCTTTTCAGTTCTCAGTTTCCTCAATCTCAAGCTCAAGCTCAATCTGTTGACTCTCCTTTCACACCACCTTGCCAAACCCAGAAGCAAAATTCAGACCAACAGACACAACACCAACCTCTCCTCGATACAACTTTAGATTCTCCACTCACCACAACACAAGATAACCAACAATCACAGCCAGACCTCCTCAATACAACTTTTGAGCTGCAACCACAACCTCTCCTCAACACCAATGTCCAAATTTCTCCAATTATCTCAAGCTGTCAGAATGAGACAGAATCAATACCTTTCATTGATGACTCCCTCACTTACTCACAGTGCGATGACTTGTCAAATCAGTTGAAAACAACAATAGAGGATCCCTCGTTGTTGACTTGTTTTGAAAACTCTCCAACAAAAGGAGCATCAATTGACGCCGAGCCTCAACAGACACCGTACTTTGACAGTTTGGAATTTAATAGCCAAGATTGTAGAGATATTGACATTGGTGTTGAAAATTACATTCAAGACAAACTTTCAAATGAGAAGAAAAGCATCTCAACAGACGATGCAATTGATGAAATTGATGTGGTTTCAATCGCATAGATGGCTGCTGCTGAATCTACAGCTCAAGAAAATGAAGAGGTATTTGAGGAAGCAACAATGAAACCCCAGCGTAAGATAAGGGGTGTAACTTCCCCTTCTTTCGATTTGATGTTGTCAACTCAAGATTCAACACAGAGCCAAGAGAATCAACCTCAACAAAATGAACGGCCAAATACAGATAAACGCGTCTCAGAGCCATCATTTTTTTTAAGTCTCCTTTCAAACAAAGAATAGTTGATATTTTTGAAAGACCAACTACTGATGAAAACATGATCTTCAAGTGGATTGAAGATGGTCAACCTGACGATGATATGTAAGTATCATAGTAATAATAAAGTTAGTCACACCAGCAAATTAACTTTACTATTCATAAGCTAGTGTGCACACTAGATAACTAGCTAGTGTACAATAGATAAAGTAGCTAGTGTGCACTATATATATAGTTAGTGTACACACTATATATAGCTAGTGCACACACTACCTAACTAGTGCACACTAGTTAACTGGCTAGTGCACACTAGTAACACAGCTAGTGTACACTAGCTACTTAGCCAAGGATGAGGCCTTGGCAAAGCCAAGGCAATGGCAAAGCCTTGGCGTAGCCAAAGCTGATGCCCTGGCCTTGGCACTAGCAGGTGTACACGAAGTTACACTATATATATAGCTAGTGTGCACACTAGATAATTAACTTTACTATTTATAAGCTAGTGTGCACACTAGATAACTAGCTAGTGTACAATAGATAAATTAGCTAGTGTGCACTATATATATAGTTAGTGTACACTATATATATACCTAGTGCACACACTACCTAACTAGTGCACACTAGTTTACTGGCTAGTGCACACTAGTAACACAGCTAGTGTACACTAGCTACTTAGCCAAGGATGAGGCCTTGGCACTAGCAGGTGTACAAGAAGTTACACTAGCTATTGTACTTAGCCAAGGTTGATACACATAGCTAGGGTACACTAGCTATTTATTTAGTTCAAGCAACCTGTCCTTCAAAAACATGAGGTTGTAGTGTGCACACTAGTTGTGCATCTAATGTACCTAGAGTTCATAGTCGAAGGAGCAGTAGCTAATTACCTTATTTTCTACAGGATTTTCATTTATAGTTCCAAAAATGATGTCCATGGTATTTTTGAAAGTTTCCAGACCATGCTTCCTGATAAAGAGGTTGAATATTCATTGTTAAGTGTTTGGTGTGACGTCCTAAACGACTTTGAAAAGTATAAGGCACCTGAAAGCCCTCTGCGTCTCTTCTGTGGGCCGCAAGTAATGGTAATATGCTTAACTAAATCACCTTAGTGACATTCATTCACGTATACTACAATATCACTATAACTCATTTGTTATGTATATTTCATATCACAGATGTATAATGCCACCAGGCCTGAGGGTAAGTATGAAGATTTTGCTTTCGAGATGGATACGTTGTTGAAGAATAACCTAACAAAAACAATCAATGACTATGATTTGGTAATAAAACCAAGGCAGCTACATATTTATAAGTGTGTTTGTTATTTCGAAATTTCACATTTGCTTATTATATTTGTTTATATAAATATGTCAGGTAATGTTTGCAATCCTTGCCTATGCACACTTCTATGTTGTTGTCTTTGATTTAAAGGCAAATTCTTTGGATATCCTTGACAACAGTATCTTAGGGGACTTTGACAAGTACTCGGGCCCTCTAACACAACTGGTATGCATATTTTTAAATTCTTAATACTTATTTGCCTATCCTACACAAATCTAAGCACCCGACTTTGCTATTAGCTTAATGTTTTTTTTTTTTGTGCGTAAAACCATTTTAGTCGGTATTTAAGACCCCATAACCAGTTAAAAGCGAAGCAATTTCGTCATTTAATGGTTGCCGACTAGAAATGTTGTGGAGGACAAAAAGAAATCATGTTGATTGTGCAATATTCGTAATGAGACACCTTGAGACATACAAAGGTGGTGGACTCAAACCGGAATCCGGTTTTAAAAAGGAAGGGGTAAGAATTTTTTGCTTTAAAGATTTACTTAACTGAAGAAAACAAACAACTTCTTCTAATCTTTTTCCTATTTTCCTTTCTACCAGGCTGAACAAAACAAGCAACTTCTGAAGTTAAGAAAGAGATACATCTTTGCAATGCTTACATATCAAACAAATGAAAATAGAGAAAGAGTTGTTAATTCAGCAAAAACACATTGTGAGAAGGCGAAGAAAAAACAAAAATCCTAAAAAAAAATTAGAGTTCTTTTTATATTTGAAAGAGATACATCTTTGCAATGCTTACACACACACAGAGTTTTTTCCAATGTTGTATTTTATGTTACTTTTAAAATCTTGTTATGTTGGATTCTAGAGGGTGTAAATAAAATTTTGGTAGTTATGTTGATATTCTTTTGGTTATCTATCCTTTGACATCTAAAATCTCTATGACAAGGCCAAGGCCAACACATTTTATCGGATACAAGCCAAGTTCAAAGACATCTAGCTAGTGTGCACTAGCTACCTAGCTACTACACATCTTGAATAAGTTAATTACCTATCATTTGACGTCCAAAATCAATAGGGTACACTAGCTATTTATCTAATGTACCCAGTTGTTATTGAAGTGATATCTTGTGTACATTAGTTAATAGAGAATACAGATGGTTATTTAACATAAACTGTTAGATGTTGATTTCTATTGTACTCCTTTATTTAATGAAATGTTTAATGAAGTAGTAAATTAGTGTACACTAGCTACTTTATCTAATGTACAATAGCAAATTTATAAAATAGGACAGATTAACCTGGGTACACTAGCTACTTTATCTAATGTACACTAGCAAATTTATAAAATAGGATAGAGTAACTTGGGTACACTAGCTACTTTATCTAGTGTACACTAGCTAAATTATAAAAAAAGACATAATAATTTGGGTACACTAAGTTACAATAGCTATTATACACTAAGTTGGAAATGCTATTGTAAACTAAACAATGACATGATCAAACTAAATAACTAGTGTACATTATGTACATAGCTAGTGTACACTATATATATAGCTAGTGTACTTAGCGAAGGTTAATGCCTTGGCATAGCCAAGGCCATGGCTGATGCCTTGGCGTAGCCAAGGCCAATGCCTTGGCCTTGACACTAACAACACATCAAGTGTACAATAGATAACAAGATAGTGTACACAATGTATTGGCCAAGGCCTTGTCCTGCTGCCTAAGCCATTTGGCTAGTGTACACTAAGTTACACTAGCTACTGTGCACTAGCTATTTTATCTAATGTACACAGTTATTATTTAAATGATTTATTGGGTACAGAAGCTAAACTAGCTAGTGTATCCAATTGCATTTCACACACTACCTAACTAGCTAGTGTATATAAATACACTGTCAAACAAATATTAATAGGTGGGTCAATATGGATGTAAAACGGACAAAATAGAAACATTTGTTAAAAATAAAAATGTATCCAACATAACAAAATAATATTACAATTTGTCAGCTGTCTTGCTTCCTAACAAACTCCCGTACTGCTAGGTCAATATGGACAATACGCTTATCCTCCGGGTCCGTTGCAAGACAAGTATTAAGGGCTTTGATATATTCAACCAGTCCATGCTTCAAGTTTTCAAAGACAAATTTCAAGATTCTTGATATTGTCCCGAAATATTTAAGAGAATTGTGGATGAAATTTCAATAGATTTCTTGAAAAAAATATTTCACTTGTCAATAATGATCAATAGACTTTATACACGTAGATAAGTAGCTAATGTATATAAGTGTAAATATTTTACCTCTTTTTGTTGAAATTTGTTCTTGTTGTTGGTCTTCTTGGCTATGATTAAGGTTAATCTCCTGTACTTTACCCTTTCCTATCAAATCTTTTTCCATTTCAAAATTTTCTCTCTGTGCCATCAGTTCGGTAGTCCATGCTTGATATGCAGGGCAAGTCCTTCTAACAACTGGAGCACCTTGTTGCTCCACACGATCAAGGTAAAGCAACTACAAAGAAAACAATCAACATATGTTAGATTCAATAAGAGAGCAGCTATAAAGAAATAAGATAATTCAAGTCAAGCACTTACAACTAAAAATGCCAGCGATCCAGTAAAATAGCTGTTTTCTTTCCATCTAAGCCTTGCAAGCTTCAGTTAATTAATGACATACGCACACCAGTTATATTGTGCGCATTCATTGAAGTCAACATTGGAATCAAGCAATTCTTGATTAACAAAGCTACCTGCCTGTTGTGCTATCAATACATTTGACATAATTATCATGAAATTCATCCTGAACAAATCATTTACATCCTCGCTCCTCTTAATTTTTTTCACAATGCTAATGGGGGGGATTAACCATAGCTGGGTCACTTCTTCATCATTGGCAAACTGTGTCTTCCACTCTGTCTCCTTATGATTTATAAGCTTTCTATCTTTAAAAGAAAACTCTATTTTCCTCTCACCCCTTGGTAGACCCAAAATGCGTTCTACCTCCTCCTCTGTCACAGAAAGCTTGTCTCCGTTGCTTAAGGTTATTACATCATCATTGTGGTTGTAGTTTTTGATGACATAGTACCCTATTCTGTGAGTTAGACTTGTGATTTTGAAGTGAAGAAGTGCTTTCAGCCCGTTAGACTCTAACCACTGAATTTGAGGAGGAGATAATGCGTCGACAGCTTCCACCAATCTTTGTGATTTGCCTCTTATTCTTGATTTTTGGTAGTCATATTTTGAAACGGTTTTTCTTGATTTCCTCTCTTTCTTGTCAGGAGATTCCTTCTTGTTGGATGTTGGCTTTGATGCCTTCTTATTGCAAGGCTTATGGATCAAGAAAGAATAAACTGTATAATTAGATAGTGTACACAAGTTTTACAAAGCAACTTGAAATTCAAACTTGTTTACAGTTGCTATAGATACTAGTAATAAGTGAATTTTTGAACACTGTATAATTTGCCTTGTCCACGACCTTAGACATGCCAAGGCCTTGTTTTTGGACTTTGCCTTGGAAGTGTATACTTTTCTAGTTAGATAGTGTAGACTGTCTAATTAGATAGTGTAGACAAGGGCAATTCCACAACTTATTGTACACTGTCTAATTAGATAGTGTAGACAATACCATTTCCACAACTTAGTGTACACTGTCTAATTAGATAGTGTAGACAAGGGCAATTCATGGCCTTGACTATGCCAAGGCCTCTTCCTTGTACACTGTCTAATTAGCTACTTTACATTAGCCAATGCTGATACACATAGCTAGTGTACACTAGCTAGTGTACACTAGGTTACACTAGCAACACAGCTAGTGTTCACTAAGATAACTAGCTAGTGTACACTAAGTTACAATAGCTAGTGTACACTGAGTTACAAATAGATAAAGTAGCTATTGTATCCAGGAGAACAGTGTCAAACAAAATTTTCAAGATTTTTAAGAAAATTTTCAAGATTTTTAAGAAAATGCACCCTTCTACACTGTACAATCATATAGTGTACTCAAGTTTTACATAGAAGCTTGAAATTCCTAGAAGTACCATGAGTTGGAGTTTCTTTGATATTGAAGAAGAAGGACCAGCGGCATCCTCTTTGCCAAATTCAGATTCAAGATAGTGTTCGCAAACAAGTAGATTCCTAGAATCTAATACAGCTTCTCTTTGTTTTCTTTTTTTTTGCATTGCTACTAATGGTAGACTACTAGAGCGACTTGTTTCTGTCATCGCAGTTGATTTTGATTTCGTCGGAGCCCTAGGGATTTTTCTGTTGAAGCCCTAGTGTGTGTTTTTGGTGTTTGTGTGTGAAGGACAACGCTATGAGCGGTGTGTTGGTTTAAGCGTCACCTTCTTTGCCAAATTTTATGGAACGTTGACTGTTTTCTAATCCAATGGCTGATAATGGTTCCTATGGTTCCTATTAGAGTATGACCCCACATACGATGCTGCTCAAATGAGAAACAAATTAAATGTTTTCAACAAACAAAAGAAACACAGACTGCAATAAAAGGTTTTCAACAACTAAATTAAAGAAAGTATTAGTATAACTAGTGTACACTAAGTTACACTAGATAAATATCTAGTGTGCTCTATATAGCTACACACAGTTAGTTTACACTAAGTTACAAATAGCTAGTGTACACTAAGTTAGAAATGCTATTGTAAACTAAACAATGACATGATCCAACTAAATAACTAGTGTACATTATGTACATAGCTAGTGTACACTATATATATAGCTAGTGTACTTAGCAAAGGTTGATGCCTTGGCATAGCCAAGGCCATGGCTGATGCCTTGGCGTAGCCAAGGCCAATGCCTTGGCCTTGACACTAACAGCACATCAAGTTTACAATAGATAACAAGCTAGTGTACACGAGGTAATGGCCAAGGCCTTGTCCTGCTGCCTAAGCCATTTGGATAGTGTACACAATGTATTGGCCAAGGCCTTGTCCTGCTGCCTAAGCCATTTGGCTAGTGTACACTAAGTTACACTAGCTAGTGTGCACTACCTATTTTATCTAATGTACACAGTTATTATTTAAATGATTTATTGGGTACAGAAGCTAAACTAGCTAGTGTATCCAATTGCATTTCACACACTCCCTAACTAGCTAGTGTATATAAATACACTGTCAACCAAATATTAACAGGTAGACCTTTTTTCTTATATTCAATAATGAATATAATATCTATAATTAAATGAAAAAAAACATAAAAATCATTATCCAATAACAAAAATTATAACCAAATTATTCACTATCATCATCATCATTATTATCAACATTATTATCAAAATTCTTATCCTTTTCTGGACAATTACGCTTGTCATGAGTACCCATTTTGTTACAATACCCGCATAATCTCTTAGTTCTTTGTTTTTCGATGATTGACTTCTCCGGGGCACTCATAATCCTCTTCCTCCCACACCCTTTGTTACGAGCTTCATTGGGAGGCTTGACTGTGATATCATCTGGAATCACTGCACCAATTAAACTCTCAATAACAGCCTTATTCTTGGGAACAACATTTGTTCCTCTCCGATCACGTAACTCATGTTTCAAATCCTTCAAAACCTTTTCAACATGGTCCATATCATTGATGTCCTTACCTGCTAATCCCATGATTGCGTTGAAATTTAACCAAATATCATTCAACTTGTCACCAAATGCACCCATTTTTGCACGCCCTTCCGATACACCACCCACTCGTCACTAATGATGCTCGATGCTCAGCATTCTTCATCCAGCGATTAAGTACATGATCTCTAGGAATCTTGTTTACACTATCCAGTTTTAAGGCAAAAAAAGCATGCCTGCACAAAATCCCAACTCTCTCAAAAAGCTTGCATGAACAATCTATGTGGTTAGTTCCTATCATGTGCTTCACCTGCATAAATATTCAGTAACTAATAAGTCTGCATGTACTATAAACAAACTGCAAATGCTATTTGAAACAACACTTGGTAAAAAAAATCACATACCTCAAATTCTTTTCCTTTCAATTTACTATCTGTCAAAACCAAAATCTTGTAAGAATCGTCAACGGAGGTCATGCACTTCATCCCCACATTATAACAACTTTCCTTAATTTCATCTTGAATCAAATAAAATA